>CM033732.1:16807125-17251549 GCA_019671005.1 Hibiscus mutabilis
ACCCTATTTAAAATGACCGGTGGCGACTCCCACATTTTATTTTCAAAAATACAATCAATTCCCCATTTTCAAAATTTTTAGATATTAACTATTTCCTCATTTAAAAAAAATAAAATGTTTTAAAATAAATTTTGTTTTTGAACTCCTTAGCTACTCGAATTTTAATTCTTTAAATCTTGGGTCGCTACAGGTTGTCTTTGTCTTAAAGATCTAGAGGCATTATCTCTACGGAGAAAAATGCTATATATACACCGATCATAAGAGCCACAAATATGTGTTGACACAAAAGGAGCTTAACCTTTGTCAAAGGAGATGGATGGAACTTCTCAAAGATTATAACCTTGTAATTGATTATCACCCGGGCAAGGCCAATGGTGTAGCTGATGCACTCAGCCGCAAACCTTTGCCTGGTAAGTATGTTATTGAATATTGAACCTTGAACATCGATTACTACATTGAACTCACAGTACAGTAATTGCATTGTAGCTCCTCGAGCTATCAACGCTCACTTCAAGTTACAGAAACACCAACCTTTAGTAGCTGAACTTCAAGTTCAATCTACCATTTTGTTGAGAATCAAGTTATTGCAGGACCAAGAACCTGAATTGCTAGCCATTATTTCCAAACTCCAGAGTAATCATGATCCTGGCTTTAAAGTTAACTTTGGAGGAACTTGGGAGAGGTCCCTACCTCTCATCGATTTTGCTTATAATAATAGTCATCAATCATCTATTGGAATGGCACCATATGAAGCATTATATGGTAGAAAGTGTTAAACACTATTATGTTGGTCTGAACTCGGTGAAGGCAATGTGTTGGGCCCTGAATTACTTCAGGAAACTGAAGAACGAGTTACCATCATTCAAGACCGTTTGAAGGCCATCTTTGACCAGCAGAAGGCTTATGTTGATCTTAAGAGGCGGGACATATAGTATTCTGTGGGTGAGAATGATTTTCTGAAAGTATCTCCATGGAAAAAGATTCTCCGTTATGGTAAAAAGGGGAAACAGAGTCCCCGATTCATTTGACCTTTCGAGGTGATTGAAAAAGTTGGTCTCGTGGCCTACCGGTTAGCTTTGCCCCAAAAGCTAAGCAAGATCCATGACATATTCCATGTGTCAATGCTCCACAAGTATAGATCTGATCCATCTTATGTTGTTGATCCCAAATCGGTGAAACTTCAACCTAACCTAACCTGACCTACGAGGAAGAATCAGTACGAATATTGGCAAGGAAATTCAAAAGACTCTAAAATAAGAACATTCCTCTAGTCAAGGTGCTTTGGAAGAGTAATAAGATTGAAGAGGATAAATGGGAACCAGAAGAGACCATAAGGAATCAATACTCGTACCTCTTTGGTTTAGGTAAAATTCAAAGACAATTTTTTCTTAAGGGTGAGAGTTGTAACACCCCAAAATTGGGCTTAGTCAGAATTCAATTTCGGCAACTAGAAATTTTGCATCGAAAAGCCAAACTATAGCATTGACCTTTGACCAAGTGGTCAATTATTGGATTATTCAACCTTAATTAAGTATTGTTATTGATCAAGGACCTTATTTCAAACCTTGAAAATTGTCCTAGTGACTAAATTGAGAAAATTGAAAGTTTGGGAGCAAAAGTATAGAAAGTGAAAAGTTGAGGGACTAACCTTGCGATTAGTCCCTCCTCAAGCCTCATCTTCACACATGTGGGTTATTTGTGCTAGCTTCCTTCAATTGAAAGAAAGCTTGATTAGTTAAAATAGGAAAATAAGAAAAGAGAAAGGAGGAAAACTCACTGGTTAGCTTTCTTCCACCTATCACCTCCATCTTCTTTTTCCTTTAGCCAAGCACACACCTCTATTGGAGGATACTTCAAGCTTGAATTTTCTCAAGTTTCTTAGCTCTAAACTATTGATAGCAATTGGGTAAGCTAAAGCCCTTAAATTGATCATTAATTCCATGGCTATATCATGCTTAAATCCAAGCTCAAGAAACTTAGAACCCTAGAAATTCTCTAGGGATATCATAGATTATTCGTTATTGTTTTTCATAACTAATAAGTTGTTGTGAATCTATTATTGATGATGAAATCCTTGTGATTTCTACTTCTTTTGTAGCTCAAGAGAATCTATGTGAGGAATCACCAAATCTATCAAATTCCAACAAGTTGAAGAATAAAGGAATTGTCATCCGGGAGCCCTAAAAGCTTCAAGAGTATCGGTGAGTGTAGTCAGAATCTCGGGATTGGCTAGGTGTCATTCCCGATTTCATTGTATTGGTTTATTGCATTTCCATCATTGAAATCAAAGTATGGATACATGAAAACCTTATTGAAGGTATCATTGGTAAGCTTTGGTAAGCTTATTGCATTGTTATATTAATTATTGATTCATGGTATTGACATTGATAACATTGAAATATTGTGAAAGGCCATATTGATCATGATACACTGTTATTGAGAAGTTAACATTGTCATCGTTATTGTTATTGGCCTAATTATTGAATCCTTGGATACGAATGGACATTGGATACAATTGGCATGCCATAGAATTTATAAGCTCATTGGTACGGAGTGGATTACGGTCCTTGAGCTAAGGCTATATTTGGTGATGTTGGAGGATATTGACCATTTATTGTTGGCGATGTTGGTTGGGAATTCGCGTATCCATATTCACATATTGATCTAAGGAATTAAGTTATTAAAATTATTGTTAAAACATGATTTGAGATGCATTTACATTGATATACATGTTATTGATATTATTGGCATTCATAGTATTATTGTTGACTACCTCACTAGGCTATATAAATCTAATGCATCTCATTTTCATGTATTTTTAGGTTAAAAGGTGTGTCAGATCAAGGATCGGAGCTATGAGAGTTTTGAAGTAAGTCACACAAGCTATAAGTACTGTAAACCTAGCCTTTGAACTCCTACTATGGTGGCATAGAGTATAGACATGTTAGTTTAGCCCCATTTTGTGTGTATATATTGCTCACCATGTCGAAATGGTTAAAATATGAAATATGGCATGTTGAAAGTTGGTAAAATTGGCAAACTTGACCTATAATGCTCTAATAAGTGAAATCTTGATAAATGGATTTCAATTACTATGATATTTGACATGTAGGTAGATAAGTTGATTGAAAACTTACTTGTAAATTTTGGTAACAATTGGACAAGGTTAAATCCCCTAAAGTGTATAAAAACCAGACTAAATCTGTCATTACAGGTCTGTCCATACTGGTACGGGTGATGGCGTATCGGTACGAGTATGCATTTTGGGACGCATGAAAAGGGGGCGTACCAATACAGCTATTGACATATCGATATAAGAAAATAAATTTGGAAATTATTGTAGTACCGTATCGATCCCTGAAGTTGACATTTCTGGTGTTGACCACGCGGTCATGGTAAGCGTATCAGTACGGCCAATTGACATTGAAATCTGAGTTTAAATAAGGCCAGCATATAGTACCGATACGAATGTAGCCGTACCTGTACGGCCCCTATCATCTATAACTGCTTTAATGACCATGAAATAGGCGTACCGATACGGCCCCTTCGAGTATCAGTACCGAGGTAGATAAGTTGGTTAAAAATGACTATAAAGGTTTTAGAATCTTATAAAATGGTCATTGAAATTTTATAAGGCTCAATTGAGGATACAAATGAACTCTGATTATAATGGAAATTTGTATGCAAGACATTCAAGCATTGAATTTCACATTGGTAATCCTAATTATTGACAAGACCTCGTAATTTATTGGTTTTACAATGTAGTCCCTAAACTTGCATAAGTCACCAAATGGTCCCTAATTACAATTTGGGCAAACTTTATTGACAGTTAATAGTTATTATATTGCACTGTAATCATTGGTTCATAATTTATGGTGCAAGTCAGTGTAAGTATTAGTTTGATCACCGTATTGTTCATCAGTAACGTCTTTCGGCCCGGATTCCTATCGGACCGGGAAGGGGGTGTTACACCTACCATAGTGCATGGTAGGTCCCTTGACCTACCATTATTTTTGTAGTTAAACTACATTTGTGGTCATCAATCTATTGCTATTTTCTGTTTTGGTCACCGAACCATTATTTTTTTATAAACCTCATTAAAATTACATTTTTTGTCACTAATGTTACGCTTTTTCCTGTTTTGATCACCAACTTGTTATTTCTTTTGTTTTTTGTCACTGAATTATTATTTTTATTTTAATTTTTAACGAAGGATGACCAACACTAGAAAAAACGTAACATTAGTGACAATTTTACCAAAAGTGATAGCTCGGTGACCAAAATATGAAAAGAGAAATAGGTTGGTGATCACAAGTGTAGTTTACACTAATTTTTTTGTTTAAATTAAAATTCATTCCTTAATTTTTTATTTTAAACTTTTAAATTATTTTTATCAAAATAATTATCTAAATTATGAGATAATTACACTATGTAAAACATGAAAGTTTTATGCCTCTTTTGGACTGTTGGATGAAGATAAATGGATGGCTGATATTAACAGTAGGAAATGTAAAGATCATCACATGAAAAAAAGTACGGAAATAATTTTAGCCATTTATTTAGCCTCGTCAAATGGTCCAAAAAAGTGTAAAAGTAATGGAGTTTTACACAGTGTAAGTGGATCCTAACCACTAAATTATTATTATGTAACTATTTTAAGTTTATTTGTTAGTTCCATTAAAAAAATCCTTTTAATCAATAATACATTAGATGATCATGTCAAATAATTTAACAAAAATTTTAATTTATTTTTTAAAAAATATATAAATTTAAATTAAAATATAAAATAAAATAATTTTTAGTTCCTAAATAAACATGTTTACCTCCAAAAATATTTTTTCCTAATTTTGTAACCCTCTTCATTTGGAAAACCTCTTTTTGGTTGAAACCATTTAGAAACCTAAATCCTTCTCTTATTATTTTTTTTGTTTCAGATAACTTCTAATCGATTTGGGCACTTGAAAACTAAATCGATTTTGATTTCGTAATCTCTTTGAAAAATCATAAAATCCCAAATAGATTTTAAAATATAAAATTCATGCTTGTTTGCACAACATTTGTCACTTAGCAATACTTAATTTCATCATAGAGTTTTTTTATATAAAATCTGAAACACAATTACACCAGTGTAAGATAGTTCTAATATTTTAAATATACATACACTATTATCAGTGGCGGAGCTAGAAGTTTTATCTAGTGGAGTCAGGAGTAAAGTATAAGGTATGGAAAATTCTCATTCCACTATAATAAACATAGTTGACCCCATAACCTAACAAAATAAGTGGGGTCAAATCTAATATTTTCTATGAAAAATTCTATATTATCACATTAAAAATCTCATGCCCAACAAATCAAGTGGGGTCAATTGCACCCCCACTTAATATGATACATCCGCCCATGACTGTTATACATGAATATGTCTATGAATATAAACTATACACGTTTGTAAAACAATTATTTTTATTAATATATTATTATACCAATTAGTGAACTACCAAACTTAAAATTTTGGATCCGTCCTTGCTAACCCTAAAAAATTAAACCCTAAACCTTAAATCATATACCTCAAATTTTAAACACTAACCTTAAATTCTAAATTATATAACCTAATCCCCTAAACTTTAAACCCTAAACTAAAATCATAACCCATAATATTAAAAAACATATATAAACTAAAATTTACACGGACAGTGTATCAAAATTTATAGTATTAGGAATGGTTTTCATTGAACAAAACCTAGAATGAATATAATAAAATACTAGGACGAAATTCCTTTATTAAAAGAAGAGAGAGAATAAATCTCTGCTATAGAAGTCTTTCTGTCATGTTGGGATTGCTTTCAAACGAGTTTTCAAGAGATTCCAAGCCACTCGTCCTTAAAATCCCATTACAAAAATTACAACCAACCAATTGAATGAAGATGGCGACCATGGTTGGAAGAACGACGTCGGCCTGGAACACCACGGGGCTCCATGTCCATCGAAACTCACTCTTACATATGAGTTTCCATTGGGGCCATAAATCCGAAATCCTCTTCTCGGGCTGGCCCGGTTGCAGCTCAGGCATGTATGCACTCGCCTTGATCTTCGTATTTGTGTTGGCAATGATCGTGGAATGGCTCTCTTATTGCAGCATAATCAAGCCCGGAGCCAATAAAGTCGCCACCGGGCTTTTTCAGACGGGGATGCATACGGTGCGGGCAGGGTTGAGCTATATGGTGATGCTGGCTGTTATGTCCTTTAACGGCTGCGTTTTCCTCACTGCCGTCCTTGGACATGCGATCGGCTTCTTGGTTTTTGGGAGCAAGGCTTTTAGAAAGTCGGGTGTGGCTGAGACAGTGCCCGACCTTCCTCCTAGGAAGTAGGAAGTTAACAATGAGATTGAAACAACTTAAATTTCTTGTTTTGGTTTGTAATGCGGGATTTCTTACTTGGATTTTGGTTTTGTTGCTTATATATAGCACGTAATAAGGTTTATGTTCGAGAGGATGAGTATTGCTTTGTCACGAGGAAACATCAGGTCCGAACACTTGCTTTATTACTTTGTGGATTCACTTAAAATATTTTAAAATTCTCAATTCAAGTATTGTTGTTATCAAATTTTTCTTTGGTTTAACTTTCAAATTTTTAATCACGTTATATCTAACATGTCATTCATATTAGAGCTAACTACTAAACTAATAAAACAAATTGATTCATACAATTCTTTTATTTTAAAATTTGATTGAAACATTTTAAGGATGTTAGAGTCTTTGTATCTTTTTTCTAATGAGCCTAGTTCCTTATCAATAGAACTCATCTTTGCTAAGAAAAAAATTAAATTTTTGTTGGAAAATTGTGAGGAATGGGCAACTTTGAGCCATAATTCGAGAAGGTAAATGTGGAGATTCAAATAAGGATTTTATTGGGTCCTATTCTACTCCATGAGACCTTTACAACGGTATCTCATATGCTCAAAATGGTTGAGTAATGAATGAGAAATTGATGCTCAAAGCAAGGTAGTTGTAAATTGAGTAAGGAAGATAAAACCCCTTTATCCCAAATGGATGAGATAAATGTCATGGGAAGTGTTTATATACACTTATCCACTTTGTGATTATTGAATGGCATGAAAAGAAATTGTGTCTTGCGCGTAGGGGTGCGAATTAATCTCATTTAGGTTGGGTGCGTACCTGCCTGCACATTCTGGGTGATGCCAAATGTTTGGACCAATCAGTTTGTCTTACGAATAATTTTACCCACTTTGAGTAATTTTTTCTTAAGATTGGCATATCTTTTTTAGAATATTCTGAATTTAAAAGGATATTATCTGTTTTCCTTAAATTCGAATATTAAAAACGATAATGCTTGTAATTCATGAAATATATCCGATTAAATATGGCATTGATTGTATGTTTCCAAAATAAATAGGAAAAGAATCAATGACCATTAAATGCCAGAATATTTTATTCCCGGGTTTAACCTAATCACTCCCCTATAAATCGAATGTCATTCCTTTGGTTTCAACACAACTAAAAACCACATAAAATTTTTATTGTTTTACTCTGTGGATTTCACAAAGTAGTTTTCGGTGGTAGGCGAAGACAAGGGTCAGTTCGTGATCTCCACAGTAGTGCAACTGTGGCTAATCATCTGTTGTTGTATCCTAGGAGACAGACGACCAACGAACTTGAGCACCATAGGAGTGGCTGAAAATCTATCTTAAGGAAACTGCGTTCGTTCAGGCCTCAACACGTTTCCTTTCGGTTTTCGTTTCCAATCGATTTGATTTACATATTGTTGTATCGTCCTTAATTTTTTACTGTTCGTTTAAATAATAATATTTATCTTTTCATCTTTATTCTTGGATTAACGTTTATTCTAACAATTTTATCCAAAATCTAAATATTTATTGTTCATTTTTGCTTTACACATACATAACGAACTCAGTTGAACATGACTTATTCAATGGGTGGGCACCTTTTGTTCCCTTTAGCACAAAGGAGACGGCTCATGTAATACCTCAAAATTTTGGCTAGTGACCAAAATGAATAAAATGAAAGTTTGGTGGCTAAAGTATAAACTTAGGAAAAGTTTAGGGACTAAATTATATTTTTTGAAAGTTATGTATTTTAGTCCCGTAAATGAATAGTTTACTCCCAAGAATGACGTTTTCGTGTTACTCGATTTTTTGATACAGAATTTGTGTTAAAAGCTATAAAGAGTTAAATTCGAGAAAAATTTAGATAATCGGATCGAATCTAATATTTGAGGATAAATAAGTCAATTCACATGTCTAGATATTTTCTTATGTGTTGGAATAATATGAACCCTTGGATTTAAAGAAATTTCCATGTTTAATATCAATTGTTGGATCATTGAGGACAAAATTGGAATTTTTATTTGTTTCAAGGGTAAACTTGTCAACTACTAATGGAAGACTAAATCTTGGTCATTAGATAATAGATTTTGACAAGTGGAAAACTTTGGAGCATTGGATATCAAGGGTAAAATAACCATTTGGCTATTATGAAGATTTTTATTTATTAAATAAGGTTAAATAATGCCATTTGGCAAGGAAATAAAGAAAGAAAAGAGTAGAATTTTGGTTCATCTTTCTTACATTTACGTGAGGTTTAGAGAAGGGAGAAAAAAATTTCAAGTTCAAATTTCAAGCATTTAGAGTCGGATTCAAGGTTAGTTCATGAGATACAAAATTTTTCTCCATTAAATTATCTTTCATTTGATATAATTTTTACATGGTTTTCTTGCTTCTAAGTTGAAGTTGGTGATTGAGGTTTATGAAGAACATGTTGAAATTTTATGTTTTAAGGTTCAATCATGTTGGAAATGTTGTTGTGATGTTGTTTCTATGCTTAAAGTGATGAAAATCCTATGGTATATGGTATAGGGACCATTCGGCTATATATAGAAATTGAGGAGGAAATATTGTAAAAATTATTTTATAGATGAAAATAATTTGAATGATGTTCTTTATGCTTGATTATGCAATTGAAGGTTAATTTGAGGTGTTAGAATGCTTAAAGGATGCTAAAGATGTGAATTATGAAATCTGCCCAGAATTTTAGTCTTTGGCAGTGAGTTTGGAAATTCACAAAAAATTCCATAAAAATGATTAGAAAGTGAGCCAAATACCATTATATTTCTGGTTTATTTTAGTTTCCTCTAAAACAAATGGTGACTGATTTCGATTGGTATATCAAAAAATATAAATTTTTAAGTGACGAAAGGTCAGAAAATAGAGTAGCAGTCTGCTTCGAAATTCAACACTGGAATTCGACTTTGGAAATTCGTCATAAATCGTATGAGTTGAATTTGGGCTATTAGTGTATATGGTTGAATAGCTTATCGAATCTAGTTTCTTTCAGAACAAACAGAATCGAATTCTGAGTTGTAGATTATTTTATATAAATATTTTTTGAAGGTAGCGTAGACTGATAGATTATAAAATAAGTACCTTATTGGTGTTATTAATTTGTGCCTGTAAGGGATGAATGTAAAGCATTCAAGTAAACACGAGAAATTGAAATTTCAGTAGATAAAGCAATGACCAAGCTTGAAGTTCTCTTAATACACGCATTTCAATTTGGGATAAGAAGTGCCAAGGTGAGTGCATTTATCTATTTTAAAACATATTTAGGAAGACTCGCGACAAGTAGAACTATATGATTTTATCGAATAATATTGTATTTTGTTTATGATAATTTTTGTTGGAAAAATGTGAGGAAAATGGTAACTTTGAGCCATATTTCAAATAGGTAAAGATGGAGATTCGAATAAGGATTTTATTGGATCTTATTCTACTCCATGAGACCTTTACAACAGTATCTCATATGCTCAAAGCGGTTGAGTAATAAATGAGAAATTGATGCTCAAAGTAAGATAGTTGTGAATTTAATAAAGGAAACGAGAACCCCCTATCCCACATTGATGGGATAAATGGAATGAGAAGTGTTTTGAGAAGTGTTTATAAACACTTGCCCACTCTGTGGTCATTGAATGACTTGAATGGAAACTGTGCCTCACGCACAGGGGGTGCGAATCCAATCCCATTCGGGTTGGGGAGCACCCGCACAACGTGGGTGACGCGAATGTCCGGACCGGTCGTGCCCTTCGTGGACCTGCGGATATTTTACCCACTTCGAATAATTTTTCCTTAAGATTAACATATCTTTTTGAGAATATTCCAAATTTAAAGGGATATTATCTGCTTTCCTTAAATTTGAATATTAAAAACGGTAATGCTTACAATTTACGTAAATATATCCGAATAAATATGGTATTGATTGATTGTTTCCGAATTAAACAAGAAAGAATCAATGACCATTAAATCATAATATTCTTTTTCCCACGATTTTAACCTAATTCTCCCCTATAAATACCTTGCTACGTTTTAGTTTCAAACACAACTGAAAAAGCTTTCAACTCTTAAAACTGCATTGTGTTTTCAGTGATAGTGAAAGGCAAGGGTTCGGTTCATGATCTCCTCAGTCGTGCAACTGTTGAAGATCATCCGTTGTTGTATCCTGGGAGACTGACGACCTAAGATCTCAAGCACCTCGGAGGGGTTGAATCTATCTTAAGAAAACTGCTTTCGTTCAGGCCTCAACCAAGTTTCTTACGGTTTATTTCAATTCTGTAAAATTTCCTTTCAGACTGATTATTTTAATTTCGTGTTTCCTATTTGTTTTATCGTTTTGGATTAATCGAATTTTTCTACAATCTTAAGACAAATTTTAATCCAAGGCGATTCAAATATTTACGATTCAGAGAAAAGCAAATAAATTCATTTTCAGGATTTGTCCTGCCATTTCAAACGGGTTTGCTTAATCGCAAAACTGGGACAATTTTGTTATGCAGAAATTGTCAGTATGACTAACTGAGGTTACATATTTTGTGAAAAATCAAAATCGAAAATAAACAAAATTAATTTTTCAGTTTATTGGAAATTTTATTCATTACATATTTGTTTCTTTTCTGAAACAAAGGATACGTGGATACAAAACTCTTGCCTTAATAGGAGAAAATTGATCTTCTAATGGTAGATGTATCACGGTGGTAAATTATTGACTTACCAAGTTACAAACTTGGAATGTTTTATTAAGGTAATATTCTTTAATGATTTTGACCCTTAATGACTCAAATAAATACATGTGTGCATGTATTATGACATTTATGGTTAAGGTAAAATCTTAATCATGATATTATTATTATGGTATGTTTACCTTATAATAATTTAACTGAAATATGGTAATATCATGTATGCCAATTTCCTTACATGAATATCAAGGAAAAGATAAGGAATATCTTGTGATATTATTTTGGCAGTAATAATAATTATGAAATGATTATTATTAACTCAGGCGAAATTTTGGAAACAAAGATCTCGTAAATAATTCGTTTTGGGATTTAATTCTTGTCGTTTTAACGGACTTACGTGATTTTTTCAAAACAAGAAAATCAACAAAATTAAAGGATTAATTCTTTTTGGTTTTTTGTTGCCTTGATATATCTAGTTTGGGTTTTAGTGCTACTAATCCCAATGTTTAACAGAGAATATAACAAAGGAAATAAGTCATTAAATTTATTTCTATGCTAGAATCATGCGTAGATTCTAATTTGTTAAGGGAAATAAATTATTGGATTTATTTCTGTAGGAATCTTGTATGATTCTACTTTGGAAAAGGAAATAAATTATTTCTTAAAAGAAAATAAATTGTTGAGTTTATTTTTCATAAAAAGAAATAAATCGAATTTATTATTTATTGAGAATCAAGTATGATTCTATTTATGAAATAAATCGGTGAATTTATTTCTGGAAGTAACATTGGTTATCAAATTCTTAATGATTGATTCCAAATTGTGGTTAATCAAAGGTAGTGATCTTAATTGATCACTCATGCTTGGAATGACTTCAAGCATAAAAGAATGAGATCTATAAACGGATGATTGAAAGACAATATGAGACTGCATGTCTAGGATTGGTTTTTTTGAAAGACTTGGTATTTAAGTGTGCCTAGTGCACCACCTTTCTTTTCATAAGTTACCTACCAGGTGCACTGGTCATTATTGTTCTTTCTATTAGACCGTGGGACTTTTGTTTCAGGTTTTAGCTTACTAAATTCCTAATGTCTAACAAAAGTTAGAAATTGTGTCTCTGTTTCTGAATTTAGGTTTTGACTAAATTCCTGACAATAAACAGATTCATAATACTCAGTTTCTGGTTTGTGACTATGTGACGCAATGGAAAAACCAGTAAAATTTACTTGAAAGAATTTTAAAATACGTTGCATATTTGACCATGATAAGCTTGGTCAAAATATCTAAAATGAAGATTTTTCTTATTATTCGAGAGGATAAGGTAAATGTTGTTACCATCTTCGATTATTGCTAAGGCAAATATTGCTAAGACAAATATTGCTAGGGAAAACATGGTGGAAGTCAAAAATGACTTCAAACAGCAAATTAGGCGGTGTGGTTAGGAAGCTAAATTTCATGGGAAATGCTCCAATTGCCATAATGTAGGGAACAAGTCTTCGGACTATGGACTCCCAAACGAGATCAATGTCGTGACAAATTTTGTCATAACAATTGATATGGTAGACAATTGTTTGAAGAAAAATTTATTACCTTCATTGATGATAGCACAAACTAATGTTATGTGTAAAAGCAAAGGTGTTATTCTCTATAAGCAGGATGTTGAAACCCAAACGTAATAAATTGATTAATTTGGGGAGAAACTCTATGTCGGTAACGCTAAAACATCTAAGGCTACAATGATTTTGAAGATAAGAATTGAAACTTCAAAATGTGCCTAACATGTGGAGGAA
This sequence comes from Hibiscus mutabilis, assembly GCA_019671005.1. Lineage (NCBI taxonomy): Eukaryota > Viridiplantae > Streptophyta > Magnoliopsida > Malvales > Malvaceae > Hibiscus > Hibiscus mutabilis. Next base: position 16,819,956 of record CM033732.1, read on the forward strand.
GTTGTTCTATCAACTAACTACCTTTAAATAAGGTATCTCAAAAGATACAAGACTCCATATGAGTTATGGAAGGAAATAAAACCTTCCTACAACTACATAAAAATGTGGGGGTGTCCTGCAAAGGTAATGTTCCCATTACCAAAGTAAATGAAAATAAATGGACTATATTTCCATTGACTATGTAAAACATAGTAACGGATATTAATTTCTTGTGTACAAACAGATTCACAAGAATGTGATAATGGAAACAAAGAATGACTCATTCTTTGAAAATATGTAATTAGGGAAATTGATCCAAGTTCAATGAAATGAACTTTGGAGACTATCAATGAAAATAGTCCATACGTTCAATAAAAGGTTGAAACCAAGATATTGTCATGATGACAAGTAAGTGTGATAAATGATTGTATGTCAACATTAGGATACATGATCCTATGTTAAGGACATACTCATTATTATAAGTAACAATGAAATGGTAAACGTACCAAATGCATGAAAAATATGAGAATGACATATTTGATTTTGGGTATTCAAATCTAACGATTGTCTAATCTCATATTAACACAGTCACACTACGTTTAATAAAAGGATAAAAGTAAGATATTGTCATAAGAGTGTGAAAAATATGTGTATGTCAAAACTAGGATATATGATCCTGTGAAATGGTAAATATACCAAAGACTTGTCAAATTCAATATTGACATAGAAAATATGAGATTGACAGATTTGATTCTGGGCATCCAAATCAAACAGTCACTTGAAGGTCTCATATTGACACAGTCACACTTCGTGGACAAAAGAAGTTTGGCAAGGATGTTCCTGGCATAACCAGAACTCCAATAAATACGTGCCAAAATTTGTTCAAAGTGGAATATGTAAGGGTCATAGGTAGTCTAATGTACCCCATGAGCTGCACTAGACCAGATATTGATTTTACTGTGAGCAGTTTAAGCAAGATTCACAATCAATCCAGGTGAAAACCACTGGAAAGCAATTGTGAAGGTATTGAGATATCTCAGATATACTCAAGATTATGAATTGCAATATTCCATAAGGACTCTTTGATGCCATATATCAAAGGCACAAGTGAATATATTTCACATCGAAGAAATGAGCTATGTCATGGGATTTCTCAAGACAAACGGTTACAACCAGATTCACAATGGAATCTGAATTTTAGCTCTAAACAAGTCTGGAAAAAAAGTCAAATGACTTTAAAATATCTTGGAGGATATTCCTGAATGGCCAAAGCATATGCCAACAATATTCATATATTGAAAACCAAAAATTGGTAGAGCACAAAGCTTTATGTACAACAGTAAGTTGAGACATATGCGTTGTCGACATAATATTGTTAGACAACTGATCTCAAATAGAGTTATCAAAGGATAAAGTTGCGGATCCACTAACAAAAGGGTTAAATCGAGATCAAGTTGAGAAAACATTGAAATGAATGAGACTAAACCCCAAGAAAATTTAAAGCGATATGTGAAAGAAAACCCTACCTAGTTGACTGGAGATCCCAAGATCTAGGTTCAAAGGGATAACCTAATTGCATATACATGTGTGGTCACTGTGGGGGTTCTTCTCCCAAGTCCGTTCCTATGATGTAAACAGTGACAAAATGGGATAGGCTAAGCAAAAGCTTTTAACGACCATTGTGTGCTTCAGTAAGCCGAGCAACATAAGTCACCTGTGTGAGAGTGAAGTGAGGTCGCTTCAAGGAGACTATTGGGCATAGTTCTTTCAAACTCTTGCAGAACCAGGCGATGTCCACGACCATATGGACATAACCATGAGAACAAATACTCTTGTCAGAAAGGTAGTTGTGTGAAGTATATCGTCGTTTACACAAACGGCTAAATAGTTCAAAGACATCACGTCTACTAAATAGCCATTAAAGTAAATATACTTTCACAAGGGAAGGTTCAAAAGAGGAAACCTACATATCCTATGCAACTATCAATCGTAGAAGCTATCACCACATCGAGTCAAAATGTTTTGATAAATCAATTTTATTCATGTGGGGGATTGTTGAAAAAATGTGAGGAAAATGGTAACTTTGAGCCATATTTCGAATAAGTAAAGATGGAGATTCGAATAAGGATTTTATTGGGTCTTGTTCTACACTATGAGACCTTTACAATGGTATCTCATATGCCCAAAACGGTTGAGTAATGAATGAGAAATTGATGATCAAAGTAAGGTAGTTGTGAATTGAACAAAGGAAATGAGAACCCCCTATCCCACATTGATGGGATAAATGGAATGGTAAGTGTTTATAAACACTTGCCCACTTTGTGGTCATTGAATGACTTGAATGGAAACTGTGCCTCACATGCAGGGGGTGCGAATCCAATCCCATTCGGGTTGGGGCGCACCCGCACGATGTGGGCGACGCAAATGTCTGGACTGGTCGTGCCCTTCGTGGACTTGCAGATATTTTACCCACTTCGAATAATTTTTTCCTTAAGATTAGCATATCTTTTTTAGAATATTCTGAATTTAAAGGGATATTATCTGCTTTCCTTAAATTCAAATATTAAAAAACGCAATGCTTGCAATTCACATAAATATATCTGAATAAATCTAGTATTAATTGATTGTTTCCGAATTAAACAAGAAAGAATCAATAGCCATTAAATCGGAATATTCTTTTTCCCACGATTTTAACCTAATTCTCCCCTATAAATACCTTGCTACGTTTTAGTTTCAAACACAACTGAAAAAGCTTTCAACTCTTAAAACTGCATTGTGTTTTCGGTGATAACGAAAGGAAAAGGTTCGGTTCGTGATCTTCTCAACCATGCAACTGTTGAAGATCATCCGTTGTTGTATCCTGGGAGACTGACGACCTAAGATCTCAAGCACCTCGGAGAGGTCGAATCTGTCTTAAGGAAACTGCTTTTGTGCAGGCCTCAACCAAGTTTCTTACGGTTTATTTCATTTTTGTAAAATTTCCTTTCAGACTTATTATTTTAATTTCATTTTTCTTATTTGTTTTATCATTTTGGATTAACCAAATTTTCCTACAATTTTATTACCATACTGCTCCATTATTTTGATTTATCGATAATGAGCTATTTACCATCTACAGAATGATATATTGCAAAGGTAATGATATTGTTTTATTGCCCAAGAATACCATTGTGAGTTATAGTATAGTGGCATGCCATAGAGTCTATCGTTTACCGACACTTTATGTGTCTATTGAATATCGGCACTTTATGTATCTATTGATTATCGACCTTTATGGTATATTGATTATTGGTCTTTATGGCCTAGTAGTCTGGGACTACACGACTCGTATACTTAGTTTCTCTCTGCATGAAATTCTTGGGCTAATGGTATAAAGAAATTTTACAGAATGAATTTTTATATGATTCATCCTTGCTTTAAAGCAATATTGATTTGAAAAGGGTTTGGATAGGAATTGTCTATACTATGTTTTGCTTTAAAGCAATATCGATTTGAAATGAAATTGTCTATAATATGTTTTTAAAATTAATTTTTATTGCATTTATTATTACATTATAATGCCTCACTAAGTTTGTACTTAGCGTGTGTTTGCCTGTGCACACGTAGGTGGTTCGAGATATTGAGTGTAAATAAGGCGTTGCATCAAGTTCAGAAATTTTCATCAAGGTACCCCAGTAATGACATCCTACTTGAGGTTTTTAATTTATTTAGTGGCATGTATAAATGTGATAAATTTGTCTATTTTGGTTTAGAGTCTGTTATTTATCAAACAGTTAATTTATTTTTCATAAAGTAAAGGAGCTCCGATTTTGTGTACAAGTTAATTTTAAACATTTTCAAAAGTTTTAAATTTATAGAATTTTTTTGAATAAAAGTCATGTTATTGTTCTGTGATATCTCTGACTCATATTCGCTATTCGAATACGGGAATGAGGTGTTACAGCTCATATGGTACCTTTTGTTCCCTTTAGCACAAAGGAGACGGCATCTCATATACATATTGTTGCGTGTAAATATGATGCGCAAATGTATAAGTATACACGTTGGACAAGTAATTAAGTGAGAACTAAGATCATCTTCACAAGAATTGGTGGGGATTATAATTCAAGTAATTGCATTCAAAGTAAACAAATATTAAATGGTGAAATGAAGGTAAAGTAAAGTAAAGAACTATTAAAAAGATAAATTGAACCAAAGGAATTAGGCTACGGCAAAGTAAAGATCATGAGAGACAAAGGAGCAATAACCATGATGATTAAACAAGATGGGCTTACTAAGGAAACGTGGTGATTTACTTCAATGAAGTTATGATGAAATAATGATATCTAGTTGCTCGATAGAGTTTTCTCAGTGTCATTCCCATATTCCTAGCAGAGGCTCTAATGATATAATGTCTCGACAATACGTTCATGTGTAAACCATAACAAATTATCAGTTACTAAACTCTACTCCTTTTAGTTATGTGAAACCCTTTCTTATTCCTAAGGTGAGTTAGGATTTAACATATTCCAACAAAAACCCCATTTTCCATTTATGTTCTACACTTAACTCTTCTGATATTAAGCAAATAAGTAGGTTAAGGCTAGCTTTCGAAAGTTCTTATAAACCTAAGCAAACACGAAATGGATAAAACAAAGAGATAGCAAAGGAAACCAAACATTTATATCATTAAAACATTACAACCAAAGTAAGCCTTAACCAAATAAAATTAGTTCAGGGCTGGAAAAATATCATCCGTAGTTAAACATTCACAAATCATTTCTGAAAATGAGGAAAAATACAAGAAAAAATGTTTGGGAGATTGAAAACCCCTTTTATGTTCCCTTTGACTCGGCAATCGCTAGCTTCACCTTCTCAAGCTTCTTCCGAGAGCTTGAGCAGCTTCAAAGAGCTTTCTTTTCTCCAACAATGGTGGCCGCCAAAGATGGGTTGAAAGAGACTCATTTTTCCTTTATTTCAACTCCTTTTTTAATGATATCTCCTGCCCTTTTATACTAGTGTGTTTCCCTAAGTTTTGCTGACACCAACCCTTTAAAATATACCGTAACAAATCAGAGAATATACCATTTCACGTGCTTTGAATAAAGGTGGGGGCTCCAATATACAGCTCTAGCTGTCATCTTTGTCTTTTCTGCTCTCGGATTGCCACGACAATTACTTGTTCAGTTTCATTGTTTTGCCTCAAACAGCTACACTCATGCTTCCTCAACTTCCTTGATACATAAGCCACAACTTTTCTTTCTAACATCCAAAAAACACCAAGCTCAAAATACAGAGCCTTACCATATGCCTTATACCCCATCCCTAATTCGGTTTGAAGCAGAACATGAGCTTCTGTCAAAACTGCCTTTAACCTCTCCAATCGTCATTGTCGCTCCTTGGTCCACCCAAAAAGAACATTCTCTTACAATAGCTTATCAACAATACGAAAATCTTACAAAATCCTTCGACAACACATCGGTAATAACCAACCAACCCATTAAGCTCAAGAACTTCAATCACCATCTTCTATTGCTTCCAACCTCATATCTGCAGATCAAACCAAACCATGCGGATAAACAAAACCACCTTACTAAGCCAATCTTACACCCACCCTATGACATGCTAACTATATCCGATCTTTAGTTCACAATGTCACAAGCAATATATCCATTTAACAAATTTACTTATTGTTTCTCTTATGCAAAACACAAGTCATACTTATCGAACTTCTTTGCTCATTAGCAACTACATCAAAACATATTGGAAACCTATAACGATACTTTCAAATATTCCCATGCTTAATGAAATATTTCTTAATAAAATATATTACATAAAAACAGTAAGTTCCATGTTCGTTTCATTAAAACCAAATCAAATATTTCTCTCATGGAATAGTTCAAAGCGAATAAAAACATAAGTTAGAAACTTTCGAACTTAACATAGCTTTTTAGGCCATGATTATGCCCCAACATACATTTCAAACCTTGTTGTATTGCAACGTATAAATTCTCACTCACCCACACGATTTCGCTTCGACGCTGAAAGCTTAGTCGAAACATCGATATCGCTAAACAAGTGCTAACCTTCCGTAATAGGTTTTGAGGTGCCTACAACTCAGCGACATAATTGCACACCAAAAACTAACCCAAGAGTTCCAGAAAATCATTTTTAAAGCTGATCATTAACTCAAACACCTCCTAAACACCGAAAATGTATCTGAAATGATGAATCATTCATCCGAACTTCAAATCAACATTACATCATCAAACTCTAATCCAAATCAATTTTAAATATCACTAAATCACCTTTCGGAACAGTAGCTAACATCAAGAGACCCAAATTACCATAAATCCATCACCTCTCTTCAAGAACACTTAACAAAAATTAACTAAATCAATTAATTCCGAATTTAATTCTGAAAAATTGATATTAGATTATCTCTAACCCATAAGAAAGCTTTGTAACCCAATATAAATTTTTAAGTTTACACAACAAATCAAGATTTCACCATTAAACCTTCCAAAAACTCAATTTCACAATAAAATCGTGATTTTATATTAAAAGATAATTAAAATACAATATTAGGTCACTACAACATAAAAGGTTTTTAGCGGCACTTTTTGAGCAAACACAGCTAAATTTATACATTTAGCGGTGCTTGTGACTGATATATAGCGGCGTTTTTTGGGCAAACATTGCTATATACACGTACTTTAGTGGCATTTATTCGACAAACGCTGCTAAAGACACGTACTTTAACGACATTTTTCAAAAAAAGCCACAATAGAATTTAAATATTTGTATCCCACATCGAGTCCATTTATATCTAACTAAAACTTTATAAAGAAGCGAAGCGCCATTAAAGATCGATGAACTAAGTAATGAGCTGTGGGATGCAAAAGATGCATACTCAATAGCTACGTTTGGAGGAAAAAATGCCACTAAAGATATAGTCAGTAGCGGCGTTTGGAGGAACAAACACCACTCTAAGGACATGGTTTTTAGCGGCGTTTGTTATATAACTCGACCTTTTACGGCATTTTTTATTCGCAAACGCCGCTAACTATGGCGTTTGAACTAGCGACACTCCTTGTAGCGCTTTCTCTAGCGCCGGGAAAGTTTTAACGGCGCTTAAAAAGCTACTAAAAGGCTATTTTGTTGTATTGGGAATACAAAGCATATGGAATATCATCAAGAAATGTCACCTTACCTTGAGCAATTGAGAAAATGAATTTTTGAAGAAGAATCCCTGACGTCAAATTTAATAGAAAACCATGAAGAGAAAACCAATTGACTTGTTAGTATCGAAAAAGGATTTAGGGAAGAAAGTGATTTAGAATTGTTTAAGAACCTATGAGATTTGTGGAAGTGTTTAGAAAATCAAGAGAATGGGTTGAGAGAAAAATGAAGAACTCTTTCTTTTAGAGAAATTACCCGTCAATAGTTTTTGTTGAAAATAGTGGGATTTTAGATTAAAAACATATAGTCAATTTTCTGCTTAAAGATTCTTAGCTTATATTCCTCTGTAATTTAGTCACAATGTTACAAAATAGTCATTAAAAATTCTATTTGAAATCAATTCGACTTAATATAAGTCATATGATAAAAATTTGGCATTTAATAAAACCATTAAATACCCCTCAAATTATTTTTTTATTGAAAATGGGCTATCACCAGAGGCCTCATTAAAAACCCCATAAGCCTAAATAGAGGAAAATAATACCCATGGTAATAGTTACATAAGATCAACAGTCACAATCTAACGCAACCAACGCGCAAACAAAAACAAAAACTAATACTGTATCAGGAGGGATCCTGGTCAAGAATAACAAGAGAAATAATCCCTAGGGGTAGACTAGGGAAAATAATATCTCCTAATTCCTTTCCTTAGGCCATCTTGGCCAAGCCATCTGCAACCTGGTTCGCCACACGACTCATATGAGTGATCCGTACCTCCCAACCTCGCGTGATCAAGCCACAGACATATGCATAAAGGGCACTATCAACTAACGCACCCGATTCACCATGTAGCAGTTTCACCACACTTAGATTATCCGAATCTAACTCTATCCAGCGATAACCCAAGTCCCACGCATGATCAATACCTATGTAGACTGCCCATAGCTTCGCTACAATCACAGATGAAATACCCAAATTTCGCGCGAAACTGAAGCACCAAGTTCCGTCAAAATCATGTATGACTCCCCCACCGACGCCATATTACGAACACTGCCCACAACATCATCGACATTCAATTTCCACCATCCCCGTCCTGATTTAGTCCACTGTTGGCTAGCTCCGACAGTCCTTGGCTGAGTTGCCAGCAGTCATGCACATTCAATAATCTCCCCCCATAGCCTCCGGCAATGCATTGCCACATCTTTAAATAAATCATGCCCCTCATTAAAAATATAGTGGCATATATTTCGCCACAGTGCCCAGCAGCACACTGCAAACATATGTGGCTATTCTTCACCCATATCTTGGTTCGCCATACAACCATGGAGGTTTCCCGATAACCATGCCTCGAAGCCCTCTGCATAGAACTCGTGCAACCTACTTGATCTGATAAGTTGCCCCCAAACCTTTCTTGCCCTCAGAAATTGCCTCAAAACATGATCAAGGTCCTCATCACCTTGATTACAAATCACACAAACACCATAACTAGATAGATGTTGGCGACACCTCTCTACATTGGTTAAGACCCGGTCATGTGCAACCAACCATAGAAAAGTTCTAACGCGTTGCGGCACGTTCAACATCCAAATTAGTTTCCACAGGTAACTTCCCGAACTTGGAATAATTGATCCCAGTGCTTTATAGGCCGACGAAGTCGTAAACATATCACGAGATTCCTATCACCACCCTATACGATTACGTCCAAGAGACACATGTGGTGAAATTGTTACCGTAATTTTAAGAACCATATCCTGTGGAAGAACCTGTGCTAGGCGTTGCCAATCCCAATCCTCATAAGCTGTTACCATCGCAACTACAAGCATCGAGGAAGGCGGCTCATTTAACGTGCAAACAGCAGCAAGCGGTTCCATATCATCAAGCCAATAATCCCACCAGAAATTTGTATGCCAACCATCACGCACCTGCCAACAAATACCTCAACATACATCATCCCAATCATTACTAATGCCTTTTTATACCCGCGAACACCTGATGCGAGCAATAGATTGAGGTAACTCCCCCTCCCATCTATACTTGGACTTAACAACTTGTATCCACAATTTTTCTTCCCCAAGCGCCAACTGAAAACCAAGATTCATCAGAAGAGTATTGTTTTGTCAATTGAGATTTCGGAGACCCAACACTTCATTATCCTTTTGTAGAACTACAGTGTCCTATTTAACAAGTGCAATCGCCAAAGATCCATTGGATGAACCCTACACAAAATGTCATACCATTTTTCCATCACATCATAGATTCCCTTTGGCATCAAAGTTGTCTGCATAACATAAGTCGGTATCTCCTCTAGAACTGCCTTTGCTAAAGTAATATGTCCTGCAAGCGACAAGGTCTTAGCCGCTCATCCAGATAACCTTCGCTCAATTTGATCCAAAAGGTATCGATAAGTATATTTCATTACCCGTGTATGCAACAAGGGAACTCCGAGGTACCTACTAAGATCCTCCACAATCTCAAACCCAAAGCTGTTCGCTATGGCCAATTTTCGATCATTCGGATAATTATTTGAAAAAAATATTTAGGTCTTTTCCACACTCACTTTATGACCCGAATAAGCACAGTAATTTAGCAAGACATCGCGAATTACCTCAAGCTGGTCCATAGTAGCTTCCACAAATAGCACTAGATCGTCTGCGAAGAAAATATGCGAAAGACTTGGCCCATTGAGCGACAAGTGGATCCATTTCCAATCACCATCCCACACTTTACGATTGATGTCCTGACTGAGTCATTCCATACAAAGAACAAAGAGGTATGGAGAGAGCGAATCCCCTTGATGAATCTCATGTGTCGAAAAAAAATCACATGTCATCTCCCTATTCCATATAATCTGTGTACTAACTGAGCAAACACATTTCATAATCCATTGTATAAACTGAGCAGGGAAGCCTACATCATACAATGTTTCCTCGATAAAGCTCCACTCTAGTCTGTCGTAGGCTTTCTCCAAATCTACCTTTATCGCCATCCAGGGTTTTGCATCTTTTTTTCCACTCATAGTATGTATAACTTCCTGTGCAAGGATGATGTTATCCGTGATGTGTCTGCTAGGAACAAAGCTCTCATGAGTCAAAGAGACCCAATCAAATAAATATGGTTTTAACTTCTCAACCAACACTTTAGTTACCATACACCACTGTACAAAGACTGATAGGCCTAATTGTCGAAAATTGGTAGGATTGGGCACTTTGGGGATAAGAACCATCAATGTTTTATTTACCGTATCACCCAAATCGCCAGTTCTAAAAAAATTATCCATAAATTGGTAAACAGATTCACCAACCGTAGACCAATTCTTCTGGAAAAAAATTGCTTGAAACCCATCTACACCCAGTGCCTTTAGCGGTCCCATGCTAAAAACAATTCGTCTAACCTCTTCCCTCATCACAGGTCTCACTAACTTGCGCAAGTCAACATCGGATAATTGTTTTAATCTCCTCTATGTTCGGCACTCGGTACTTGCCGTGACTTAGAAGTAAAAATGCACTAAAAAATTAGATCACATGTTCCTTAAGTAGCTGGTCATCCTGGCACCAAGTTCCATCCTCTAGTAAGATTATTCGAATAGCATTTTTTTGACGTCGAGAGAAGGATGACATATGAAAATATTTCGTGTTCCTATCACCTTGATGAATCCACTTACTTCATGACTTTTGGAACCAGAGACTTTCCTCCTGACTAAGAGTATTGGATATGAAATACTGGTAAGGGTGTTACATCAACTGAGGTAAGTGAGTAATTTCAGCCATAGGAAACTGTACATACCAATGCGCATTACATAGCCCTCTATCAAGTCGTTGCCTCAAATCTCCACGTTCCTAAGTGAAACGCGGCCCCAAGAACCCCATATCCAAAAGCCCGAACAATAAGAGAAAATCATAAAATTTAGCACAAATCCCAGTCCTGTGCTGAGGCCCTCTACTTCTCTCTTCAAGGCTATAAATGGCGCTGAAATCTCCCCCAAGCATCCACAGCCAATCAGACCCTAGGTCAAGGGCCCTAAGCTGATCCCAAACTACATTGCGCCTACTATAATTTGGGCTCGCATAAATAAAAGTCAGAAAGAAGGTACTATTTGAACTAGAATCCACACAAATTCCATGAAGAAACTGATTGGAGACAACCAGAATATCCGCACTAATCGAATCCTTCCACATCACCCAAATCCCTCATGAAAACCCCTCTACTTCTACATAATAAGAAGAATAAAACCCAGATCTTCGAACAAAGTAATCTGCCTCCCTACCACTGACTCTAGGTTCCATTATTGCAACAATATCTGGTTCATGCGTTCTTAAGAACAATCTAAAGTAACGTTTAAATTCAAGGCCAAGAGCACCTTGAGCATTCCAATAAATGACTTTAACCATTAAAAATAAGATATAAAGAAACAAGAAAAACAAACACAATCAACAAAACTTACGACACCTTTTTGTCCACCACCTGTTCAAAGTATTTATTGGCAACCCATTGAACCTGTGTGTCAGAACTCACACTCGGCTTCTTAGCTATAATTGCACCATGGTCGGCTGTTCAGTTACCAGTGTCGGTCTCTGATCACCCTCAACCGCTTTCTTTAATTTGCTATTCTTCCGCGGCAAACCAGTATTACCCAAATTTCAAGTGGCACTTTTGGAGTTAGCTTTACGGATGAGTCCATATACTGATATACCATTACTATCCTTTAAGATTCACTTTGGTCCGTCATCAATAACTCGTACAGCTTTATGCTTATATGATTTTAGTGACGTTGGTATCGAAATCACTTTATCACATGTTGCTAATGGTTTCACTATCCCCTCTTGTTCTATTGTAATAGCTGCATTCTCCTTTTCCTCATTAGGTCGAGACATCAGCTCACCCCTACTATGTTCATCCTGTTCCACAATCCCTACCTGAGTCGTAACAATCTGCCGATCACACTCCATGCCGACTGTAGCTTTTAAAACTTGATCACTCTCTACTCCCAAACCATTACTTATCACATGCTCTATCTTCCCCGTAAAAGCTATAAGAATTGGTTCGACTGTTACGCCACTACTTGATTTCGTCTTTGGTTGCCTCTCGGCAGTTTGCTGCTCCTTGTTCAATAGCATGTTTTCACTTTCAGAGGCTAAAACTTTAAACCTTGAGCCTCTACTCGATCCTATCACGCCTTTGCCCTTTACATCGGGTCTATTTGTTTGATTCGATCGTCTTTTTCTACGTTCCACTTGTATCCATGGGCCAAACATCTCATCTGCGATGGGTGCCAGTACAGCTATCGACCGCTCTACCATAGCTTCCTTTTCTCGAACTCCATAAACCTCTTTGGAGTGACCATATTTGCTACACCCATAACATATAACTGGTAATCCCTCATATTCAATCACCTGGTATCTATCATCTATCATAATACCCGGGACCAAAGGTTGCTCCAAATTCACCACTACCGCAAGACGGGAAAATCTCCCTCTTTGCCCCTTCGTTGTATTGAAATCAACACGCACCACAGTTCCAAGGACACTAGTTATTGCCTGAAATAAATTCTTAGAGTAATACCTATAAGGTAATCTAGGTAAACGCACCCATGCAATGATTTGTTTCGGATAATCAACCGCAGTAGAGAATTCGCGCGACAATGGTTGTACGGTTAAGTAACTCCCGTACACCACCCATGGTCGTCCAGTCAGAACTTTCTCATAATCATCTTCCCTCACAAACTGAATCAAATAGTATTCATTATCCAAATCAATAATACTAATCTCCCCTAACGGACTCCACAAAGTTTGTATCCAATTGCTTAACGCTCAATGTCCAATCGATTTTCCTAGTAACCTGACAATCAGCGATTTCGCTAGTTTATCAGCGATCGCTTTGTGAACGCGATCCGAGAATCGAATCTCAGGCACTGTTCCTTGGTATCCAATAATGACATCCTCGCTCAAAACTTCCACTTTAATATCACTTAAAAAATTATCTGTTTTTTCATTCCCAGTTTGGCCTATCACCATATCTCGGAAATATAGTCTAGCCGATTGTTCCTTAGTAGCAGTAGGCATCGTCTACACTGACGTCTCCACTACCAGCAGTGTTCTTTCGTTTCCCTCTTGAATCGTTTCTCGCACAGTCATGGACGGGTTCGGGCCATCCATCTCCATACCCCCCATAGCATCCTTTCACACCATCCCACGTTGATCGCCTGTCCGTCTCTCTATGTCCATTCTAGGCGATACATCCTGTTGAGCAGGTAAATCCAGCGGCCTGCCGAACCGCACAAGCTGCGCCACAGATGAAAATCCTCCGGAAGATTCGCTCACACTCATCCTAGGGTTTTAAAGATTTTTTTCTCTCTGTGTTTACCCCTCAAATTATTTTAACCCGCCGAATAAATCAAAATCACATTATCAAATCTTAATAAAATACCCATAAGTAATTAATTAGCTAGAGATCAAATAAATCCTAAAACGTATCCAAACTACATACCGAAACTCCTAACCCGGATTTTGGGATGTTACAGATGTTACATGCGAGAATTGGTGTAATTACATACGTATTTACACTATTTAATTTTAGGCTTAAGGGTGTAAGAAGCCCTTGAACTTTAAAAAAAAATCAATATAAGCCCTAAACTTTTTTTGTACCCAATTAAGCCCCTAAACTTTTTTTGCACCCAATTAAGCCCTTGAACCAATAAATTTAATCAATTAAGTCATTGAACCAAGAAATTAAATCAGTTAAGCCATTTGACTAATTTTGACCATTAAATCTTGACAGTTTTTTGATTTGTTGGTGCAGTACATCTTGTCACAATATTTTTACTTGACATTTTCAGAATTTATTTTATTTAAATTTAATCAAAAATATTTTTTTTTTAAAATCTGTAAATGCAACGTGATAGAACTGTAGTGTATGTGCCAGTAATATCTAAAGAAAAAACTGTCAAGATCTAATGGTCAAAATTGGTCAAAGGGCTTAATTGATTCTATTTATTGGTTCAAGGGCGTAAGTGATTCAATTTCTTGATTAAAGGGCTTAATTGGGCGGAAAAAAATTTCCATGGGCTTAATTAATTTTTTTTCAAAAGTTTAAGGACTTCTTACACCATTAAACCTTAATTTTATAATTAATATTGTTTTAAAATTATTTAACTATTTAAATACAAATTGTTTTACCAACATGATATAAAAAATAAGATATAATTAGAGTTTGCCAATCAAACATACCTAGAGAATTAAAATTTCTTATAATTACACTCACATGTAATTTCTATAACTCGGATAATAAATTTATTTTCATAATATATATATATAATTAAGAATTAAATGTTCAAGTGTCGTTGTTATATTTTTCTGATTAAAAAAGTATTAGAAAGTAGAATTAATTTTATTAACGTCATATCAATTCATAAGTAATGGGTAGCCCTCTTTGGCTTGGCTACCTAACATAGTCGATTTTCTAAAACTTTTATATTTTTATAATTTTTAATGATTTTGTATTTCAAAAAATTTCTATCACTTTATATTTTTTATTAGTCTAAAGATGACTACAAAGGAGTATCATTTTCAAATATATTTTTAAAATTTTATGATTTTTTAAAAAATTATAATTGGCGATAACATTTTGCCAATATTTTCTATAATTTTCAAGATTCTTTTATTTTTAATATTTTAAAATAAAAATTCATTTTTATCGGGTCGGGTCGAAACCCATCGGGTCTAAAGATAATTTTCATCCCAACAACGCATCATGCGCTGTAAATATAATTTCATTTATAATTTTAATTTACAGTTAAAATCATATGACACGTTTATAGAAATTTTTCGTGTCACAAAAATTCAATATTCATTAGAAAATAATTATATCCTTACAAAAGGAAATTTCATGAAGATATAAACCACACACACCAAATTTTATAGTTTGTATCAGCCTTTTTATATGTATATATATAGACTTACCATATATAAATGGTTAACTTATAAAAGACTTTTCTTATCAATAGCCTACCACTTATAGAGAATTTAACCTCAATATATACCCATGTCTATTGAATAAAGATTATAGAAGCAATCTTAGAAGAAACTCAAGGTTTTTAACCTGTTCACTGCTTTCAGATTTTGTGGCTTTTAACTTGATTTTTGAGCTAAATGAGAAACATTTTGTTTTGCCTTGCAGGTTTTGTATTGATCAAAGAATATAACTATGGCTTCGAAGTATGAAACTTCTGCAACTCCTGACCAAATGCTGAAGCCTGATGCTGAGAAAAGCTCTTCTCTTGATGAAGGAGAGTAGACGTTATCCTTACAGTCCAAGCAATCCCGTACGACCTCATTGCACCAAAGCTCCAACATTGGTGCAGAAGGATGCACGGAAATCAATGGAAGTGATGCTGAAGGAAAGGGAATCGATTACTACACGGGAACAATGGGGGATGCACCATCGGCTCAGTCTGGAAAATGGGGTCAGAACTTCGGCCCTGACATGGACCTCAAGAAGATCAAACGGTGCACTTGTTTTTTATTTATCAACACTTAAAACGCAGGTAATGTTTTATATATATTAATAATTTGTTCTAACTTTAACTTATTTGTTGTATAGGCTGCTAGCTAATAGAGTTTCAGCTCAGAAACCCAGGGAGAAGAAGGCCGAATACATTGAAAATCTCAAGAAAGATGTAGCTCTCAATGAGGTGGTTGTATTCCCTTATCAACGTTGACTATATATGTTTCTTCTGATTTAACATCAACAATATAAAGACTCTTTTGTATTTGGGTGCGACATTTGCAGACCAAAGTGGCGGTGCTAGCTCCATCAGTTTCTTTCTATGAAATGCAACGCTCGGTCTTGGAAAAGAAAACAATGCAATGAAACAGAGGCTGAAAATTCTTGCGAAGGAAAAGGCAATGAAAGAAGGTGAAGTATTCTTGCTCTATCATTAATTTTTTTTAAATAGTTAAATTGATTTGAAGACAAGGAAATTAGCAACTAACTAAGCCTACTTTCTGGCTTGCAGCTGAATATCAAGCACTGAAGGATGAGAGGGACGTGCTTGCTCTCACTCATTTCCTGATGCAAGAGGCATTTAGAAACAATAAAATTATGTATTTGAATTCCAAGATCCAATAATTGAAATATAAGTCTTTCGGAACCAGTACCTGTTAGATTAGTATTCACGTATGGCTAGAGTCATTTCCAATTTGAAAGTATAGTTCCATCAGTTCCCTGGACTTCCAAAATATTTTCAAATAATAGTTGACCAAGCAAGGTCTTGAACCATTAAAATTTCTGTTTAAGTCTCTCTCTCTCACTCTCTCTCTCTCTCCCCTATTATTTAGTGTTACTGTTCATTGTCCTCTAGTCTTCTTAAATCTTGTTGAGGTGATTGTACGTTGCTAGACTTGTATGTATATAACAGAAACAGGAAAGGGAGTGGGCTAGGCTAGCAGAAAATGAATCCTTAAATCATTTTATCTTACCTTTCTATGTTATCTTTATCTTCTTTGGCTCATTGCTGCATCCTTAACATGGTGGAGATGCTATAGTTTCACAGCATCATCTCTTCCCCCTCTCAACCAGAGCCAGCAATTTATTGAAGGGGTGTTATTTTTTAATAATATTTAAGGGAATTGATTATTCATTAAAGAGTGTCATTTTATTTATAAAAAATATCATATATATATATATATTTGTTTTTTAAATATAAATTATATAAAAAAATTCAAAAAATTCCGAGTGTCAACAAACATCTCATCCATACATGCGACTCTGCTCATGCTCTCACCATGGAACCTATCAACGATAATCTACAATCCCTTGCCCTCAACAGTAGTCACACATTCACCAACAAACGAATTAATGAGCGCTTAAATGCCAAAACTTACCTAATCTGGAAACAAGTTCAGTTTACTTTTGAAAAGTTATGAGCTTGATAAATCCTTAGACGCCACTGTTCGCATTCATCGCCGATTCTTCGGAGAGAGCTCGAATTGAAAATTATTAGACAAACATAAATGTTTAAAAAGTAGAGGCAAATTCACATTTAAACCATTTTTTAAGAAAAAAATCTATATAAATAAAAGGTAAAAAAATGAGTGGGAAACAAAAGTCCTTCCCACCGTATTAACAGCTCCGTCCTTGTCTCCACTTACGAACATGGTAACCGAATTGAAAGTCTGGAGTATCTAAAGTTCATCGAGCAAGACTGTGCACTAGACTCTTGGCTACTCTCCACCGTGAGAGAAGTGGTCCTTCTCCGATTGCTCGGTTTCGATTCGACTGGCTATCTAGTCAAAGCTCACCCAAATCTTCTCGCTTAAGTCGACGACCCCAGTGATGGGTCTCCATTGTCAGCTCTGATCTGTAAAAAAAGCAACCTCAAGATGCAAGAATACATCACTCAAATCAAGGAGCTTTATGATGCTCTTGCCCCCGGCAGAAACCAATTGCTGAAGGTAGAGCAAATTGCCACAATACTCGATGAGTAAAAGTCCTCTGCTCTTTTTGCAGTGGCTCAACACTAAAAAATTTAAATTTAAATTCTAAATCTTAAACTTTAAACAGTAAAAATACACGTTAAGCTCAATTTTTTAAACTTTAATCTTAAACTCTAATTCTAAACATTAACACTAAACCTTGAATTTATAGTTTTAGTGTGAAGGCACAAATAGAATACAAAAAAAGGACAGATTCATACTCAGTAGCCTAACCTCCAAGTATGATCCTTCTGTGGGATCATAATTTGATTGAGTAAACTATATACATGACCACATAACTACAAGGAGGTTTTATTCCGATTATTAGGGGTGAGCGTTCGATCGAGTAGAGTCAAAAAAATTTGAGTTATTCAAGTTGACGCATCATATTTTAAAACTTAAACTTTATTTGAAATTTTTTTGATTCAAGTCGAGTTTAAGAAATTCGAGTTGAGTCGAGTCGAGTTTTCGAGTTCCTTTAAAAATTTAATTGTAATTATTTATCATATTATAATACGGTTTGATTCCAATTTAAATAACTTTCTCTAATCATATAAGATATGCATATATATATATATATATATATATATATATATTTTTCATATTTTTATATATCGGTATATAAATATAATAAAAAATTGAGGGACCCGTCTCGAACTTAAAAATAAATCCATTAATTACTAAAAATTTTGAGTTATTCGAGTTTCTATTTTACAACTCAAACTTTATTTGAAATTTTTTCGAGTCGAGTCAAGATGAGTCGAGTATTTTCACCTCGAGTCGAGTTGAGTTATTCGGTTTTTTCGAGTCGAGTTTTGCTCACCCTTACCTATTATCATTCTTTTAATTTTGTCAATAAAGACCACTTAATTATTTAAGTGATATCAACTAAGCCATTTGTCGTTAAAAATTAATGGAGAGGTGATGTGGCAGTTAATAAAAATCTATATAATTACACATTTAATATCTGCTACTTACATATTCTATCAATTTTGTCCTAATTTTAATTTAATTTATAAAATAAGTTGTCCAGTCACATGGTGACACATGTCACCATACTTTCCTTTTAATTTTAATTTGTTAAATTTAATAAATTTAATAGAAGCAATGGTTGTAGTAGTATTCAAACCCATGCCAACGGTGTGGAGGGCTAAAGCTCCAACCGTTGGGTCAACCTCTATTATATATTATGTATTGATAACACATTATTAAATGTTACTTTGTATGTGAAAATTAAAGAGAGTAAAAATGGATTAATGGATATTAACAAATATAATTGCTCGTAAGCGTATGTGGAACATTAACTGGATTGCATCATCTGAAACAATTGATACACAATAAGTGCTTTGTTTCTGGGTAAAATTACAGATGTAGTTTAAAAGGTAAAGAGTCTAGTTCTCTGCTTTGGGGAAGGATTGTTGTGACAATGACGTACATTTTTGTAGTTCTCTGCTATAGCGTATGTGGAACATGCCATATGAACAATGTGATATCATGAAAACAAATATTATAGCATTACATATTATAGAACAATGCAATATCATGAAAACAAATACTGTAGTAACCCATTTAGTCCGGGCCTAAAACCCAAATAATTACAAACAATCAGACCCAATTAAAAAATCTAAACCCATCTGGTAACCCAATTAAAAAACTCAAAACCGACTCATTACCAGAATTAACCCTATTCCCAAATAGCCCAAAATTACAAAAACACCCCTTACCCTAATTGCCAAAACTTAATCTCCTCTGAACCCTAGCCGCCTCCTACACTATAGCAGCAGCCGCCGCCGCCATCAAGCCACAAGCTGCCGCCACCGCCCAAACCGCCTGACACCACCGCCCTACTTTGCGGCCACTGCCCACCTTAAGCCTCGTCACGCTCTACGTGGCCGGCTATAAGCCCCTCTCCTATCCTTTAAATCGGGCAGTATGCAACAACAAAACGATTAGAGATCGGATTCCAAATAGAGACTGAAAAATCGAAAAATAGAGAAAAAAGGGATTAGATACTAGAAAAAAAAGAGAGTTCGAACCAAATAAAAAACGGAAAACAATCACAAAAAACAGATTTGAAAAAAAGTATAAAAAAGGCATATTATGGTTCGGATTTTCTTAGATTTATAAAAAAATAGAGAATTTAGAAAAAAGAACCTTAGATTTGATCTTAGGAGCAGAAACCGAATCGAACCATCCATTTTGCATGTACTCCGACCGCCGTTCACGGCGGCATGCGGCGGCCGACACAGTGCCTCTAGACAGTGATGGGTTCGGACAGAGAGAGTGAGGGGGAAGGTTGAGAGAAAATTGAGGGTGTGAGAAGTTTTTTTTAAACTCAGGGAACAAAATGAATTTTTTGGCAGATTTGGGCTATTTATATAACATCTAAAACGACGTCGTTTTGGCAGCTATCATGCTTGAAAACGACGTCGTTTGGTTCTTGTATCCGGATATGTGACCCGACCTGGGATGATCCGCGTGTTTCTGAATGAAAAGGGAAAATTACGCTTCCGGTGCCTACCTTTTGTATCCTCACAATTTAGGATTCTAATTTTATTTTGCTTTCATGTTCATCACTTTTACTTTTTTTTTAGTTTTTATTCTTAATATTTTAGTCACTGTTTTATTTTTCTTTTATTATTATTATTATGTTAAATTATTATTACACATTTTTATATTACTTATATTATTATATTATTATTTATTATATTTTATTAGTAATTGGTTATTACGTTAAGTTATTATTATTATTTTTTATTATTATATATGTATTAATATTATGTATAATACCTCATGTATAAATATATGTAAAGTTTATTAAATATATAAACATATACTATATTTACGTAACTACTATATATATTAGTAGACGTTATTTTCCATATATATACATGCACTAATTAACTTTTTTCATATATTTCTTTTTTTTCTCGTTTGCTTAATATTTTGACCATATTTTATTATTTTATTTCCTTATATTATGTGTTATTATGTCACCACGTTATATATTTAGTATATGCATACATACATTTTAATATTCTATTTTTATCTCATAAGTTTCCATGTATTTTATTCTTTCATTTCAAGTTTTAATTAATTGCTTATTATATCTTGGTTTATATATATTTTTTAAATGTCATATCTAATTTCATATACATATATATATACATACCGCATTCATTTTTTCGAATTTTAAATTTGAAACGATTTTCTTCATTAGGGGTTATTGTAAAAAACGTACATCGAACGTAAGGGGCGCCGCTTTCCGTTAATCTCTATCGCGAAATACCATTTTTAATTCTGAACTATAATTTTCAAACTAGATCCCCTTCATTCGGGAATCTAACAGAAATTATGCCCCGAGTGTAAGGGTGTAGATTTCTTTCATACAAAAATATGTTTTTAAATATTTTAATGGGATCACAAATTTTAAATTAAATTCGAATTCTTAATTTCCCTCGTATAGACAATAAATAATCAACCAGGTACCAATTTTGGGCATTGTGGGGGTGCTCGCCCTTCCCCACATGTAACTGACTCCCAAACTTGTTTTCTGGTTTCACAGACCAAAACCCGTTGCTTTAATAAAATGACGCAAAAATAGGTTTTATTAAAATAATCGAGTTTTTCAGGTGATCCAATCTCACCTAAATAAAAAGATTGGTGGCGACTCCACGCCATCCAAAACAAATATTTTTTGTAAGAACGCGTCAAGCGCCAGCACCGCGGCGCGGAGCCGTTGTTACAGCTTGGCTACTTCGCTGGGGACCATATTTTTTGAGAGTCGAGCCACCGGTCGATTACTTTTTGTCCTAACGAGTGGAAACTATAAATTCGGTTCAATTTATTTTGTGATCCTTTTTTTGTCAATTTTTTTACAAAAAAAAAGTTTTTTTAAAAAAAATTCCCTGATTTTTTGCATTCATGAGCTCTATACCTGAGCTCCGTCCCTTTTAAGTGGGAGTGAGAAGCTACGCCTTCGTGAGGTATCGCCTTCGTGCAGGATAGTGGATCACTTTCTGGATACATCGGTACCTTTGTCGCCATAAAATCTTCATCTCCGCACAGACTTAGGGAAATGTATCCTCCCGAATCGATGTCCTAGCGACAGTTCAAGTATCGTTACTTTAGAACCTAAACCATATATAGTAAACCATAGGAGCCTATCTTACTGAACCTCTGTTCGTCTAGAGAGCCACCCGATAGGTGCATAATAGAGAGAAATGGGGGGTTTATTTTTTTCTTCAATTATGCCCTTTTAATTTCAGTATTGTTTATTTATTTGTTTATTTATTTATTTCTTTTACGCAATAGAGTATGTTAGATACCATGCCCATATTTATGCAACAAAGTATGCAGGTAGAAAACATGTTTGGGTATGACCTTTTTTTCAAAAAATACGTACGGGTAGAAAAGTATGCTCGGGTAGGTTGTATAGATTTACTTTTATGTAATTAACGTTTATATTCAGCTTGATTATTTCATGCGTTCTAACTGATTTTTGTTGTTGTCTATGTTTTTCTCTGCATTGCATATTCATGGCATAAATCACGAGCGATCTTCAATTTAGAAAACTTTCATAATAGACAAAGGGTCACATGATTAGATGAAAAATAATGCAAGCATAAGGTAGTGCCTTAAAGTGATACCAAAAGAAGCGAGAGGCTTTTCTTTCAAAGGTTACACATCAGACATACATGCCGAAACTCATAAATGAAATAGAAAAAAAATATCTGATGTAATGAGATCTTTTATTAAATGAAAGCCGTCTTATGATAATTGTATCGGGATCAATACCTCATTTCCATTCATGTTTACATTTAAGTTTTACATTGCATAAGCATAGCATTTCATCACATTGCATCCGTCATGGCACGTTCCTTGAACTTATTTTGACTTGGGAAAAGTCTTCATCCTTGAAGGAAGCATTAAGCTTGAATCCATGAGCATGACTTCTCGACAATACATGATGAATGATTTAATCGCTTAGGTTGATAAGATCGAATGGCTCCAGGAACAATTAGCCAAAACACAAGAAGAGATGATGGATAACGCAAATAAATTCCAAGAAGAAACAAGAGAGCGAATGAATGAGCTAAGAAGTATGGTAGCTACCATAACCAAAGCAAAAAGGTCAGGAGAAAACCCTTCCATGCAAATTGAGATTAAAAATACAAGCAAGAATCGAAACTGTGACTTTATAGAATAAAATGTATTGCCCGACGAAGAACAAGCTATCATAAACCAATACAAGATAGCTCGCACTGCCTCAGAGTGTCCTACGGGGGTGATGCTGTACAAGATTTAGTATTCCCTTTTGAAAATCTTATCTCATCCGATGAAAAAGAGGTCGGATGAGAAGAAGTTACAAAATGAGGAAAACATAAAGCAGACAAAGATATCGATTGTCTCGATGTCTAAACCAGCACCTCAACAGAAACAAGATCAACTTTTGCCACAGTCTCATTGATCACCAGTTAATCCCTCTTTCAATTCTCAAGAAAGAAACAAGAAGACGAAGAACCTTCCTTTCAGATGTCTCTCATGCACATACAAGGACTTATTCCTCATATTGCTAGAAAACAGACTGGTTGCACCATTTTTTTTGTCAAACCTAGCCAACCCCCATACCTAAAGTGGTATGACGCCAACGCTTAGTGTGATTATCACGCGGGGAACATAGGTCACTCTATCGAGAATTGCATCGCTTCAGAAAGCTTGTTGAAAAGTTTATAAAGATAGGGATCGTAAGATTTAACGACCCTACTAGGCCAAGTACAGCTGGAAATCCGTTACCTAACCATGCCGAGTCAGGAGTCAATACAATCGTCAGTAATGGTAACAAGAGAATCAAAACACGTATCGATGAGGTGAAGTCTCTGTTGAAGTGAGGTTGGCAAAAAATGGTCGAGATAGGCCTGGTGCAGCAAGACTCAAAAGACATGAAGAAAACCTCTGAAGATCGTTGCCCATACCATGGTGGAGAAAATCATGACTTCCAAAACTGTGCAGAGTTCAAAGCTCTAATTCAGAAATTCATCGACAACAAAGAGTTAAAATTTTTCGAAAAAAGAAAATTGTAGGAGGTCAACTAGGGACCTATGACTTCTTCTCGCCTGTCGGGAGCTGTTGTGTTAGAGGGGTTTATTCGCCCCAAGCAGGTTAAGAAGGATGAAGAAACTGAGCTGGGAAAAATGTTAGAAGCTCTAAATATTAATGTAACGACTGAAGTAGAAAGCGAAGGAATATACCTAAGAGGAATTTGTCCTTATACCCCTGGAACTGTCTTGAACAACTGGACTGCTGAAGAACTCCATACAGTGTTTAAGAATGTTTCAGAGTAATGTTCAGAGCACACCTGTTACTCTTGCCCGAGAGCAATAAGGGTCTTTTGTAAAGGGCATATGCTTACTGTCCTTATGTCAATGAAATAATACTTTTTGTGTCCTATCTGGCAAACATTTCTTTTTCTTATTATTTATTATTCTTTATATACATTCATGCCATAAATTGCTCATTCTCGAAATTTATTTGTTCCATGAACATCGTTATCAGGTCCCCTGATATCAATGTATCGAGCTACTCTGAGACTGATCCGAAACCTATTTTTGAGCAAGATATGTGTCTAGATGAACCTCGTGACTTAGAAGAAAATCAAGATTGTAATTTGTATCTCGATCTATTGAGAATGGTCGAGCAATATGAAAAGCAAATCTTACTTCATCAAGTGGGTAAAAGCAGCCACTTACGCTAATCGGCAGTGTGCAGATTCCTGAAGAAAGAAATCATATGTCAGTATGAGATGCCGAAAGTATTATATCATACCATGCATTGAATTTGAACAATAAAACTATAGAAGAAATGTGCAAACAGTTCAAGATATGGCATCGCAATTCCTTACTATATCGTCCTCAGATGAACGGTGCAGTAGAAACAGCCAACGAGAATATTAAGAAGATTACTGGAAAGATGGTAGAAACTTGTAAAGACTGGCACGAAAAACTACCATTTGCTCTATATGCTTATCGCGCATCAGTCAGAACCCCCACTGGGGCATCATTTTTCCCTAGTTTATGGGATGAAGGCGGAACTATTCGTCGAGGTCGAGATTCCTTCCCTCAGAATTTTGCCAGAATTAAAAATGGAAGAAGCAGAATGGGTTCAGACCAGCTATGACCAGCTTGTTTTGATTGAAGAGAAAAGACTGAAAACTATCCGGCATGGTCAAATGTACCAAAAAGAATGATATGAGCCTGCAATAGGAAGATACCCAAACTCTAGGAGGGGGACCTAGTGCCGAAAAAGATCCTGCCAATTCAGAAAGATTCTCGGGGGAAACGGAGGCCGAATTAGAAAAGCCCATATGTTTTGAAAAAGCTTTTCTGGTGGAGCCTGGATTTTGGTCAAAACAGATGGTAAGGACCTGCCTAGCCCTGTGAACTAAGATTCGATCAAATAATATTTTGCTTGAGGAATGAGACATCTCAAATTTTGAAAGTGAAAGCATGAAATGATCAGTTCGTTCGAAAACCCCATGAAGGGAAATAGATTATGCGTGTTGAGGTATCGACAAAGCACTCAAGATCTCCTAGACACATGACGGCAAGCTGGTTCAGCAAAGCTTGTTTGCTTGATATCTGGGGCACCCAATTTTGTCCTTTTGCTTTATTCTCTTTCAATGTTTTCCACTTAAATGTCATGAATTTTATTCTCAATAAATTATATCTTCCATCTTTTGTCCTTGTTTACACAAATATTATACGTTGACATGACAATCAGTAAGCTAACAAATATGAGAAGATCTCTACATTACTTTTGAAAGATTCCTAAAAGTATAGGGACCAAAGACAGTCTTGATTGAAAAAGGGACATTCTAGGGGTAAACGGCTCAAGAGAAAATGAGATACTACTTGGAAAAAATTTGGATCAAATAGTTCTCTTGCAATCTAATCAGGCCTGAAAAAGAGGGGGCCCAGTGACTCAAACAGAGTTCGAGCAGTCGATGATGCTAGTTTAAGAACATATACAGATGCTCAAGTCAATCTCGAGACTAAAATCATTCTCGAATAGCATTTTGCATTCATGCTAGAATCATTCATACATTTATTAGGAATGTTTAAGCTAAAATCATTTATCACGCGCATCATGCATACATCTAAAGTTTATCATGCATTTAGACTAAAAACATACATTTAGGCATAAAGATACATTCGTACTAAAGGCATTTTTGACTTGAACGTACAAACAGATCCAGGAAAGGATACTACAAGACCTCAACTATGGGGGCAACAACATGATGACCAACCTTTAGCCCTGAGTCATGACTTCTCCGCCATGAAGTAACAGAATCAACTTTTTCCCGATCTCACCTTCATTAGTGGTGGCGGGCCTGTTTGATCCAGATTTGGCATCTCTGACGTTGGTGTTACAAGACAATTTCCTTTGAAGATAACATATGACATCAGGGTCATTCAACAAAAGTTCAAGTTCAGAAAAGAATGAGGACATTAAAAGTTGGCGGGCAAACTTTTTTTGGGGGCAAACTTTGAACCGAAATAAATAAAAAAATCAAGCTGGGACAAAAGAAAAAGACTTCTGCAAGTCTGGTATCTTTAAACACGAAGGAACAGATCATCGTCGTCAATAAATTCCAACATCCTTGACACAATAAGTGGGGCAAATATTGTCTTCCGTCTTTAACCAAGAAGGAACAAACATCCTCGACAAGAAGGAGTGGATCAACCGGCCAAACATTTAAATCAAACCTTACAATCTCATTATGAAACAATTAATTTATAACTCATTTTGACCAAGTACTTTTCAAACTTTTGCAGGGCCTATCTCACCCTAACATGGAGTAGCAGATCAACTAATCTCTTACAGATTTTGTCTCTCCAACAAATGGTCAAACAAATCAAACAAGACAACAATTTAATCTCCCTAAAGTGGCAGCGGAATGGGTACAACAAGTTCATCTCTCTGAAGTGGCAGTATAATGAAAAAATCAACTGTCTCATCTCCCTAAAGTGGCAGTGGAATGGGTACACCAACAAGTTCATCTCTTTGAAGTGGCAATAGAATGGACGCCTCAACCGTCTCATCTCCCTGAAGTGGCAGCGGAATGGGTACACTAACAAGTTCATCTCTCTGAAGTGGCAGTGGAATGGACACCTCAATCGTCTCATCTTCCTAAAGTGGCAGCGGAATGGGTACACCAACAAGTTCATCTCTCTGAAATAGCAGTAGAATGGACGCCTCAACCATCTCATCTCCCTAAAGTGGTAGCAGAATGGGTACACCAACAAGTTCATCTCCCTGAAGTGGCATCAGAATAGACCTCTCTACCGTCTCATTTCCTTAAAGTGGCAGCGGAATAAGTACCTCGACAAGTTCACCTCCTTGAAGTTGGTAGCAGACCCCATATTTTTTCATATCCCGTTTCACCGTTGTTGGTGCACCACGTCAGATTTTTGGCCCCGTCTAGTTTCTCTATTATTGGTGCGACTAGACCAAATATTTTTCTCAAATTTTCTCTCCGGATGTATGGTTATTAAAAAAACAAACAAAAAAGAAAAAAAGAAAAAATAATGAAAATGAATAAAAAATCAAAAAAATCCAAACAAAAAACAAAAAAAAGAATAAGAATAAGAAAATCAAAACTCTCTTTAGATCACGCATCTTCGTTAGAATGGAAGCCTGATCAAAACTCTAATCGTTCGATCCTATCTCTTCATCAATGCCGTAGATGGATCAAGACCATTTTGACAAGTCCAACAGAAATGTTGGCACAACGTGCTTAAACACTGTAAAGTTTAAGATAATGGACAATTCAAATGTCCATAAAAAATCTATTTTTACGAATGGTCGAAGGAAAATAAATCCTTCGGAAAAATCCAATGTCATAATTGGTATAAACTGATTGTACCCAGGGGAATAGTACAACTAGCCCAGAGCAAACGGCTACCGGTAAAGGCAACTTAAATATGTTGATCCCTGTGTATTTGGGAAAAATACAAAAGAGATATATGAAGCTCTGGATTAAAGCTTGCTGACTTCCGGTCCTACCTCATCGGCGATAATGTAGCTGGGCCAAACCTTCATCGTTCGATCCTGTGTCTTCATCAAAGTTGCAGCTGGATCAAGTTTTGTAGACCTTACCTCCCCGTCAGTGTTGTAGTTAGGTCAAATTTTCTCCAGGCATTGCGTCGTTGTCAAAGTCGTAGCAAGCTGAGTTTATTTTGTCTCCTCCAACGAATCACCTCCAATTTTGTCTTCCTCAACAAATCCTCTATTTTGAAGATTTTGCTTACATGAGCGGCAAAGAAGATCAAGATAAGCTCAAGAAGAAGCGGTGGCCAGAGAAAAAACTCAGACTTGACAAGATAAAATGGTTACTCTTTTGTCTTTGCTCTATTCCTGTTACACAGCAATGAGCAAATAGGGGCAGTTGTAGTAACCTATTACTCCGGGCCTAAAGCCCAATTAATTACAAACAATCAAACCCAATTAAAAAATTCAAACCCATATGGTAACCCAATTAAAAAACCCAAAACTGACCCATTACTAGAATTAACCCTATTACCCAAATAGCCCAAAATTACAAAAACACCCTTTACCCTAATTGCCAAAACTTAATCTCCTCTAAACCCTAGCCACCTCCTACACTATAGCAGCAGCCACCACCGCCCAAACCGCTTAACACCGCCGCCCTACCTTGCAGCCACTGCCCACCTTAAGCCTCGTCACCCTCTACATGGCCGGCTATGAGCCCCTCTCCTATCCTTTAAATCGGCCAGTATTCAACAACAAAAAGATTAGAGATCGGATATGTGACTCGACCCGGGATGATCCGCGTGTTTCTAAATAAAAAGGGAAAATTGCGCTTCTGGTGCCTACTCTTTTGTATCCTCACAATTTAGCATTCCAATTTCCTTTTTTCTTTCATTTTCGTCATTTTTACTTCTTTTTTTAGTTTTTATTCTTTATATTTTAGTCACTATTTTATTTTAATTTTCTTTTATTATTATTATTATTATGTTAAATTATTATTACACATTATTCTATTACTTATATTATTATTATATTATTTATTATATTATATTAGTAATTGGTTATTACGTTAAGTTATTATTATTATTATTATTATTTTATTACTATTATATATGTATTAATATTATGTATAATACCTCATGTATAAATATATGTAAAGTTTATTAAATATATAAACATATACTATATTTACGTAACTACTATATATATTAGTAGACGTTATTTTCCATATATATACATGCACTAATTAACTTTTTTTCATATATTTATTTTTTTCTCGTTTGCTTAATATTTTTACCATATTTTATTATTTTATTTCCTTATATTATGTGTTATTATGTCACCACGTTACATATTTAGCATATGCATACATACATTTTAATATTCTATTTTTATCTCATAAGTTTCCATGTATTTTATTCTTTCATTTCAAGTTTTAATTAATTGCTTATTATATCTTGGTTTATATATATATATATATTTTAAATGCCATATCTAATTTCATATACATATATATATATACATACCGCATTCATTTTTTTTTTCGAATTTTAAATTTGAAGCGATTTTCTTCATTAGGGGTTATTGTGAAAAACGTACCTCGAACGTAAGGGGTGCCGCTTTCCGTTAATCTCTATCGCAAAATACCATTTTTAATTCTGAACTATAATTTTCAAACTAGATCCCCTCATTCGGGAATCTAACAGAAATTATGCCCCGAGTGTAGGGGTGTAGATTTCTTTTATACAAAAATATGTTTTTAAATATTTTAATGGGATCACAAATTTTAAATTAAATTCGAATTCTTAATTTCCCTCGTTTAGACAATAAATAATTAACCAGGTACTAATTTTGGGCATTGTGGGGGTGTTCGCCCTTCCCCACACGTAACTGACTCCCGAACCTATTTTCTGGTTTCACATAACAAAACCCATTGCTTTAATAAAATGACGCAAAAACATGTTTTATTAAAATAGCCGGGTTTTTCAGGTGATCCAATCTCAACTAAATAAAAATATTGGTGGCGACTCCACTTCATCCAAAACAAATATTTTCGTAAGACGCGTCAAGCGCCAGCACCGTGGCTCGGGTCCGTTGTTACATTGTTACAAATACAATAGCATTACATTAGCTAAATAAGCTTCTTGACAAGAACTCAACATCTTCCTCATCTTTTCCAACGATCTCCACCACATAATCATTGCCAAGTTTCAAGGATATTGGTTTCAATTCAAAATCAACTATTAATAGATGTTCCAACAACCAGTCTACTCCAAGGAGAGCATCAAACCAATGAAAATGTAACTCCATCAAATCCACCCGAAAGACATGTCCTTGAATTTCCAAAAGACGTCTTCGATACAATTGATTCACTGTCAATGTTTCACCCAATGTGCTAAACATGATAACTCCCACGTTAAGAATTTCAACAGGAATACCCAATGCATGCACATGCTCTCTCAGAATATTTGAACAATTAGATCCATAATCAACCAATGGCAACAAAGGAATATATTGCAATGTAAAAGTAGCTGTAATCACATTCGTAGCATTGTAGGCTTCATTGTAATACATAGACATAAGCAAGACCTCTATTCTCAAGCTAGATAACAACCGTATGTGCAACGGTCCTATGACCTCCAGTTGGTCTCTAAAAATTACCCATACCACGGCCTCAATCTCTAGCAGGAGAGTCGCAACAACTATTGCAATTCGATCTTGATCATCACCCTTACGTATGGGACAATCTCTAATAATATGATTCATAGATCCACATTGGAAGTGAGAACTAGCAACCTCCAATACTCTTCAAGATGTCACTGACTACAATGCTTACACGATGTTGCATTATTAGTAACAGCAGACGAATTGTTCCGAACATGCCTATCATCAAGTCTCGTGTCTCCAGGATACTTATTACCTCGTTCGTGCTTAGATGACTTCCTTGAATACTTCAAAGACTCAGTAGTCCTCTTCAAAAAATATAAACTCATAGACTGGATTGGCAACCCCAAAGTCTCCTCAATCTCCTTAGATTTGTTAACCATGACATCAAACTCTTCCACATCCGATGCAACCAGACAAGCTTTAATGTCTTCAATCAGAACAAAACAAAATTGTGAGCAATACTTCCTCTCGTTAGCTACCAAATCTAGTTTTTTATTGGCTCAAGCGAATAAATTGGACTTCATATTCTGCCACAGACATCTTTCCCTGAAGTAAACTCATGAAATCCCTCTTTCGAGCATCTTGATACTAATTACCCAAATACCTCTTGAAAGAAGTGTGGAAAGAATGTCCAATTTACTCGACCGGTGGCAACTCCAACGCGAGTTTTAGTTCACCAATGGTATGCATCGCCACCTAGCAATGATACAAGGCATCGAAGCTTATTGACTATTTGCAAGCCATTTGTTTCAGAATATGTTCGACTCCTTCAAGCCATTGTTCATCTTTCATCCGGTTGTTTCTAGTCAACCCGTGGAATTTAATGCCCCCAATTTCCTTAAATGTTCAAGAGGTAAGCCTTGAGGTACATGATTAATTAGGCAGATAGAGGATTATTTGCACTGGTGACCTAATGAAATGCTCTAATGATCGCCTGAATCTGTGGCTTCATATCACCTAGATAAGGACCTTGTAGAGGAGGAAGCAAAGGTCCATTCTCATCATTAGGTCCGCTCGATACAAAAACTCTAGTCTCGGCACGACGATGAGGTATATTGAAATAATATCTAACATATATACACTAAAAGAGTTAGGGCTTGTAACTGGCAAGTGATCCAAGACAATCTTACAAAATCATTTAAAACATGTATGTAATTGGCAATGTGTTGCCAAACTACCCAAAACATTCAATTCTTAATCACAACATATACGGCTATGTCTAACAACTACTCGGTGCAACCAAGTTTAATTTACATCAGTTCGAGATTGTGAAAAATAGCTCTGATATGACAAATGTAATCCATTACTCGGCCTAGAGAGAATAGACTCAAATAACGATTGTTACATTGATCACTAAAGTGATCCTAATTCAACGAGTACAAATTTAAATCTTTTCAACCTTCAGCAAACAACAAATTAAAATAATAGTCTAAATGGGCTAGAGTCCTAACATGCTTTACAATCACCGAGACAATTAAAAGCACAAAAGGGTAAAATGAACATTTCATACAAACTTCAAATTTCTTAAAGAATGAGCGAAACTAAATACATATTTGAATCCTATATGATCACATTAAACCACCATTAAATTTTACCCAGAATAGACTTTTTTAACTTATTTAAATTATTCGATTAATAATATTAGGGACTAGAATGTAAATATAACAAATTTAAAGAAAAAACATAAATTAAGTTTACAAACATGAAATTCATCTATAAACATGCTTACACATAAAATTTCAGCCAAAATGGACCATAAATACTTATCAAATCAAAACATAACAATTCAAGGGCTGAAATGTAAAGAATGAGAACTTTGAGAAGGTTCCAACTAACTTAACTACGGAGGGTACCGACACTTGGTATCGGTACGGGGCACCATAAATTTCAGCCAAGATTGATAGTTTCAGTAGCCAATTTTGGTATCGGTACGGGGCACCGTACTATTACTCCAGAGAGCTATACTAGTACTAAAAAATAGAGTGTATCGATTCTCAACTACAGAATTGCATATTCGAATATGAAAATTCAGTATAAAAACCTCAAAAACATGTCTAATTAACCTAAAAATGCTCCTAAACATTTATAAACATAGAATACATACGATCAAGCATTCATACAACAAATTTCATCAACAATGGTGATCAAACCATGAATCTAGAGGCGATTCCCTAAACTTGCATATCATGACTTGCTAAAAAGCCTAACATGTCATTTCTTGAATTTTAGACTTAGGACCTATAATGATTATTAACATTTGACCAATATAAGACCCAAGACTTGAACAAAACATTAAACCATCAATATGGCAAAAATTGACTTAATAACCAAAACTATTCTAGTATGCTTAACAACACGCTTATAAAACTCTTTGTCGATCATCAAACATAAGATCACGACAAATCATTAACATTCAAATCACATGGAAAATATATCAACAAGTCGAAACTAAATCAAATACACATCCCTCAACTTTAATGGCCCACATTGCCTTATTACAAGTTGTACAAAACCAAGAACATACTCAAAAGGTGGAATGTCTCGAGATCGCTTTCTTGCCACAATCCACAACCTAGAAAAAATGGATTAATCCCCTACATTTATGAAAGAAAATGGGAATAAGCTATCAAAGCATAGTGAGTGCATTCGCACAAGAATAATCATCAATACATTAAACCAAAATAAGTGAATATTTCATCTTTCAAAACATATCAAAATTCATAATTTTAATGCTTGCAAAAACTCATCAAGTCATGATTTCTCACGTCAAAACTTAACAAGAGAGTAACATATTGGCATTAGTTCTTGTGACTAATCATATTTTATAAAATCATCATAAACACGGATCAAACATATTAAAATGTGGGCATAGGTCCCCACCCCCAACATATACAAATAAATTCCACGATTTCTAGACTTATGGGTCCTTGGGATTCACAATCAACAAATGATTTCTGGACTAACGATTCCTTCGAATCCACAATTGCTAGACTATCGAGTCCTTGGGAATTTAGAGATGATCGGTCGATTAGACTAACGAGTCCTTCAAACAAATTTCAGATTTTCTATGGCATGCCAATTATATCCGCTCTTTGGTTCACAATGTCACAAGCCAATATATCGATTTAAAATGAATTTACTTACTATTTTTCTTATGTAAATGTTATAATAAAATTATCAATCTTCGTTGCCATTGGAAACTAATCAAAACATATTGGAAACATATAATAGTACTCTCAAGTACTTCCATGCTTAACTTAGCATGACTTATCAAAATATATTGTATAAAATAATAAGTTATCTGGCTCATTTCATCAAACCAAAACCAAATGTTCCTATCACTCTTGGAATAGTTCAAAGCGAAATAAAAGCGAAAGTTAGAAAAGTTTACTTCTGAGTTTAACATAACTAGTTAGGATATTATAATACTCCCAAAAATCATTTTAAACCTTGTTAAGTAGCAATACATAAGCTCGCACTAACCCACATGCTTTTGCCTCGATGCTGAAAGCTTTACAGAAACACCGATATTGCCTAATCAATCGCTAATCTTCTAAAACCAATTCTAAAGTGTCTATAACCCAAAAACAACACAATTCTATGTCAAAATATATCCCAAAATTACTTCAACATCAATCTAAACTAAACATCCACCCAACTTCCCCCAAATGCCGAAAATTCATCAAAAACAATTATCTCTTACTTCAAAACTTCATCCCAACCTTTTCCACCTTCAATTCTAATCCAAATCAACTCTAAATATCATCAATTAACCTTACAATATAGTACCTAACCTTAGGAAGCCCAAATAACTACAAATCAACCAATTCTCTTCAAGAACACCTAACTAAAATTAACCAATTCAATTAATTCTAGAATTAATTATGAAAAATAGGATTATATTATCACTAACCCATAAGAAAAACATCATCACCCAATACAAACATTTAGGTTTACACGTCAATTCAAGATTCCAACATTAAATTCACCAAAACTCACTTTCCCCAATCAAATCCCATTTTAATATTAAAAGACAATTAAAATAAGAAATTAGGAGTACATAGCTTGTGGAATATCATCAAGAAACATCATATTACCTTTCTTAGATTGAAAAACAAATTTTGTGAAGATGATCCCATGAATCAACGTCAATTTTGAGAAACAATGAAGAAAATGAATTTTGATAGTATTTAAAAGAGAAATCAGTTAGGAATTTGGTATGCGGCAAAATAACCAAATCGATAACGACATAGACCAAGACATACACAAGAGACAAGATTTAACGTGGTTCAACATAGCCTACCTCCACGGACGAGAGAAACGAACAATCCACTAATAACGTAGAGAACCCGAAGAGTACAAATACATGATACCCCATGTAATCCCAAAACTTGGTGTACAAATCCCATGACCCGGTGGAACCAAAACACTCTTCCCAACATCCCTAGAATACCCATCTCTACAACGTAGGCACAATAGTTGTAGAGAACCTAAAAGTGGTTACATCTCTCCAGAGTAATTCCCCCCCTCTCTCATTATCTTGTTCTCTCATAATTCAAAAGGTTAAACCTAGTCTATATT
Organism: Hibiscus mutabilis; assembly: GCA_019671005.1. Lineage (NCBI taxonomy): Eukaryota > Viridiplantae > Streptophyta > Magnoliopsida > Malvales > Malvaceae > Hibiscus > Hibiscus mutabilis. The sequence goes on from CM033732.1 coordinate 16,854,863, forward strand.
TATAGACCCAAATACTTGGTCACCAAGAAACCTTATTCAATAAGATCTCTACCTAAAATAGATATTTACTCATTAAAGTAAATTTTAATTACCAAGTAATCTTCAATCACTAGAATTACAATAAAACCAACTTAATTACCAATTAGAATTTGAGTCAAAATATAACAAATCTCCCCCTTGACACAAATTCTATTCGAACATTGGTCTTCAAGTCTTCAACAGCTTTAATATTTACGTAAGCTAAATATCCGTTGAAGCACCGTCGCCAAGTATTCAACAACTCCAATTCTTATATAGTATCCGTCGAAGCACCGTTGAATTTTGAGAATTACTCCCCCTGCAACTGAAAGCTCGTTGCAGCAGTACTTCTCTGGCATGTCTCCAACATCGCACCGCAAAGTCCGCAGCAAAAATTCCTCCACAATCGTGCAGCTCGAACCATAGCTCATGATACCATTTGTTAGGAATTTGGTATGCGGCAAAATAACCAAAGCGATAACAACATAGACCAAGACATGCACATGAGACAAGATTTAACGTGGTTCAGCATAGCCTACCTCCACGGATGAGAGAAATGAAAAATCCACTAATAACGTAGAGAACCCGAAGAGTACAAATACATGATGACCCATGTAATCCCAAAACCCAGTGTACAAATCCCATGACCCAGTGGAACCAAAAGACTCTTCCTAACATCCCTACAATACCCATCTCTACATCGTAGGCACAATAGTTGTAGGGAACCTAAAAGTGGTTACATCTTTCCAGAGTAATTCCCCCCTCTCTCATTCTCTTGTTCTCTCATAATTCAAAAGGTTAAACCTTGTCTATATTTATAGACCTAAATACTTGGTCACCAAGAAACCTTATTCAATAAGATCTCTACCTAAAATAGATATTTACTCATTAAAGTAAATCCTAATTACCAAGTAATCTTCAACCAATAGAATTACAATAAAACCAACTTAATTACCAATTGGAATTTGGGTCAAAATATAACAAAATCTAGAGTAGAAAATGGTTTAGGGTTGATTTAGAATCCATTGAGAAAATTTAGAAATTAAGGAAAATGGATTTTGAGAGATTGTGATCATAATTATATATACGAAATAACTAAAAGAAGTAATAAAAAATGTTTGTAGTGATAACGGTTCGGAACTACAAACAAAGGAAAATAAAGGTGCAAGTGAATGATAATGACAAAGGTGTAATGCAATAGTGTATGCCTAGCTCTATTCAAGTGTTGACATATGAATACATCGTTGATCTATAACATGTAATGTGACCACATTAAGCTGAAACACTCGTTACTAATAGTGGATCTTCCTCTTTTAATCTTTCTCAAAAACCCTAGTATATCTACTAAAGAGTTAACTTACCCTCACTAAGGCAATGCAAGGATAGTCTTTAAATCTACCCTTGATCTATTGATCCGACCACTAACTAACAATATTCTAATATTACCCTCTCGAACTAAGATGTAAACCACAATAAGTCGTTTCTGGTCACATGTGCACACATTGCTTAAAATTAGAAACAATAAAATACAAGCAACAAAATGAGAAATTATCAAATCATATAACAGAAATGTATGTGCTTTCACACTTATATAATTATCAAAATAAACTTCAAAATAAATCTAAAGTTTAAACAATGTAACAAAGAGAGTAAATACTCTCTCAAAACAACTCCCTCTCTACAAAGCACTTGAAATCGAGCTAGGGTTGATTGTCTTACAACTCCAACAACACCACGACACTATTCCTTTAAGGGTCCTAAGCTTACATAAACTTTTCTCTCAAAAATGCCATAGATGAGCTACAAGTTGAAGATGGGTATGGAAGAGGTGGTTGGGAGGTATTTGTAACATCCCAAAATCTAGGCTAGAAGATTCATGTAAGTTGCTTAAGTTTGGTTTAGGATTAATAAGAACTTTTGGCTAATTAATTAATTTTTGAAATTTTATTATGGTTGATAAATTGATTTTGTTCGATGTTTCGAAATGAATTTTGGAGTTATTTAGTGATTTTATTAAATAACAAATTTTAATAGTACGACTTTAATTATGTCGATTTGATTTTAAAAAATGATTTTGATTACTATTTAGTAAAGGATTTTAGTCATTAAAATAAAAAGAAATACAAGCTAAGAATCTTTAAGAAGCAATTGGAGTATTTGGATTTTAATTAAAGTTTCTTGAGTTTTAACCAACACAATTAACAGTTAATTTTCTATAGGAAGAATGAGTTCTTCATTTTCTCTCAAAATTCATTTTCCTTGATTTCTAAACATTTATATTTTCTCCATAGGTTCTAAATCAATCAATCATTTTCTACTATAGATTTATCTCTTAAATACTAGCATTTCATCACAATCCATTGTCTTCATTGTTTCTCAAAATTGATGCCAATTCTTAGGATCATCTTCTCCAAATTTGGTTTCCAATCAAAGGAAGATAATATGATGTTTCTTGATGATATTCCGCATGCTATGTATTCATAATTTCTTATATTAATCGTCTTTCAATATTAAAATGGGATTTGATTGGGGAAATTAAGTTTTGGAAGATTTAATGGTGGAATCTTGTATTGATGTGTAAATCTAAATGTTTGTATTGGGTATTAATGTTTTCTTATGGGTTTGTGATAATCTAATCCTAATTTTCATAATTAATTCCAGAATTATTGAATTGGTTAATTTTAGTTAGGTTTTCTTGAAGAGAAATGGTTGATTTGTGGTTATTTGGGTGTCCTAAGGTTAGCTACTATCTTGGAAGGTTAATTGATGATATTTAGAGTTGATTTGGATTAGAATGGAAGATAGAAAAGTTGGGATGAAGTTTGAAAGTAAGAGATCATTGTTTTTGATGAATTTTTAGCATTTGGGAGAAGTTGGGTGGATGTTTAGATTGATGTTGATCGATACTTGGAACACTTTGTGTGGCCACTTTATTACTTGGTACGAGGTGTATTCTTGCATTTTTGTGTTCGCATCTAGCACGCATTAGAAGGCTACAACCAACTATGAAGAAAGCCAATGAGAATGAAGTAATAAAATGGTTGGATGTTGGGATAAAATCTCCCATTAAAGACTTCACGCCTTCAATAATAACAGCAAGGTAGAGGGTATTATGGACTAAAATAGAACAATAAAAAAGATATTGTTGGGTTTCATAGGAAATAAAATTGATATAATCATGCTAAGTAAAGTAGCGAAAAATAATCCTACGAAAAATTTCAAGATCTCATGTAATCATATTAACGTACGACAGAGAAAATCAAAAAGGGTTACCTTAATCTTTGATTCAGTAATCCTGTTGTGCTGAGGTGCAGCCTTTTTGAAAGACGACCACCCTCTACAAGCATCCACACGCGAATGAACGATGAACGGCTATCAGAATGCTAGTTCCTCTCAAATTTCAAAAATAGAGATTTTTGTGGTTTTTGGTGGCTAGTCGAAAAACTCAAGTGATCAAAAATCCTTGGCATACATACATATATATATGACTTGATTAGGGTTAAGTTGAGTTTACTATTATAATTTAATTAAAACTCTTTTAAATAAATTATAATTTAAAATAAATTATAATCACATTTTATCCTACAAGTCATAAGTGGCCACTAGCAAGACATTATGACTACCTAAGTTAAATGAAAAACTCATAATCCGAGACAACCTTAATTCAGTTTATGTAATAATCCTTTTATCTCACGATATCTTGATATAATATAAGTCATGGAAAATGTTAACCTTATATCATTCTACCTTTAGTTTCTCGATGCCCGATTGAACTGGCTAAACAAATGACATTGATCTCTATCAACTCATTTGTGCTCAGCCATGCATTTCTCATTCTCAATCATCAAGGGACCCAGAGAAATCTCTTTTATGTTAAGAAGGATAAATTCCATCTTAATCACTCACATCTCACTGCATGATTCCTTATTATGTTCAAGCATAACCTTTATAATCATCCGATTAAAAATGATGTTTAACTATGTCAAAACATAATAATCATCATGTTGAGAACCGTAGCAATTTCAGGTATGAGGATTTAATGTTACAACTGCTGAAGATTAATATATAACTTTAATCCATGTATTAATCTCAATAACAAATACATATATGAATTTGATTTGAATCTCATTCACATATTCATCTTAAGAATATCTATCAAACTTTATACCAATCTTATCTTATTATTGTTCCCACAATAATAACTAATTAGGGATACTTAGAATAATTAATAATATTCAAGGATACAAAAGCATGCAAATTTATTATAATAATAAGTTCAATAATCAAAATATCATGTTCATACAATAGACCCTAGGGCACTATAGCTAACAGATACCTCCACTAAGGTAACACAATTAAGAGTAGTTACAGTCTCATTAGCTCAACTCTTTTTGGACAAAATTTGCACTCATTGGAGGATTTGATTGGAGTATAAGAAGTATCAGAAATGACTCTTATTCTAAAACATTAAGCTTTCTTTGATGCAACCCTACTCCCTTTGAATGTTCCTTTTTTGTTTATTTTGATTTTAGATTATTGTATTGCATTCCATTTGTAGTCACCTAATTTTATTCGAACCCATTTTATTTTTTGTATTTTATTATTATTATTAATGCATTTTATTTATTACAAAAGATCCTAATTACATCATATATGAGAAGATTGCAAAAGATTCGGTTCAACAAATATGGAAAGTCAAGCTATGTGCAAGGAATTCTCACTGCGGACTTATGACAAATTTCTGATAGGATCCGAGCATTTATGGGTCAAGATGTCTTCTTACGTATTGATCGCCTTTTAGTTAACTTTCCAACGCATCATGAAATGCCTCAATAGAACATTAGGAGCTCAAGATATGCTCATTTTACTAATGACAGCGTGTGCAAAAAATTGGATTTGATTTTATTACAAATTTTCAATTATTTTATTAATTATTTGTAATTAAATTCAAGTTTAGACATTTCTCTATTTTTTAATTCATTAGGATCATATTGAATGTAAGGAAAGTGGTTTGATTCATTTTCCAAATGTATTTAGCATAAATAGGGAATATGCTTTTAGTTTTTTTATTTTAGGGTTTCTTGAAGCCTATAAATAGGCTTCATTCTTTTGTAATTCACACAACACAACACACGTACAACCCAAAAATTAAGAGAAAATAAAAAGGAAGAGGCAATCCAGTTTGTTGGAGGCATATTTGATAGTTTTTTTCTTATTTTTCTAACACATTTAAACCTGAAAAAGGCGGAAGGGTGCAAGTTTTATCGTTCGAATCACCGATGAACACCATAGAGGATTGAAAAGGGGCTGTTTGATTTATTCGGTTTAGAGAGGAAATGATTTTTGTTTCCAAATTTAAATTTTGACCTTTATAAGCAACCCGAAACCGGCCCGCGAACCGACCTATGTCAGAATACGACTCGCACCCTACTCTCGCCACCTTCGCACTTCAGCTCCACTGTTTGCAATCCTTTCACTTTAGTTCTTCTTTTAATTAAATTATAAATTGTTTATCACCTTAATAAACCTTTTAGAATAATTTTTAGATTTATAATAATATTTCATTAGTATAATCTTTCTTCAAGATAATTAGGAGTCTCTTCATTTGATAGATTAATTTAATAATAAATACACTTCTAGGACAGGTCCTTTATCAAAAAGTTAAATAATATATCTCAATAAAACCTTAGACTTAATTTTAGGTTAGCCCTTTGGTAATATAGTTTAGTATTTAATACCATAGGATTATGTTCCCAAAAATAATTTCCCTTTAATAACCAACTGGGTAATTTTTCTTAGATAATTAATACAACTCTAATTTAAGTATCGTTAAATAGAGCCTTTTAGGATTAGTTTCTTTAAACATGCAATTTTTAGAATAAAACCCTACACTTTAGGTTATCTTTAGGAATTAATAAAATTGCATAATATGTCATTCAAAAACCTTTTCTTCGCATCATGGAAAACAGAGTATTTTCTCAAGTGGGGTTAATCTCGATTTTCCCCTTGCAGTTGGGGAACAGTCAAAACTCTCATACGAGATTATGCTATCGAATTTTAGAGATTAATGCCTTAATCCCCAATGTGTTTAAGTTTGACCTGGGTTTCCTTAGCCACAAGTGAATTCGAGTCACCTTTAGAACTTTGTGGATTTTTACATTAATCTTTGCATGCATATTCATCCGGGTTACAAAGGAAAATATTAGTGATGAAGTAAGCATCATCCTACGAGCGTTGTGGGGGGTGCTAATCCTTCACGACACATAATCGTGCCCTCGAACCCTGAGATTTTGTAATCTTTGGTTTGTTTTAGGTTTTCGGTCTGCCTATCTAAAAGTATTGGTGGCGACTCTGTTATCACAGCTTGGCAACTCCACTAGGGATATTTTTAAGAGGGCACAAATTTTACTTGATCACGAGTTATGTTCTTTCATAGTTCGTTTGCATTTCTTGTGTGCATTTTTGGTGTATTTACCTGCTGTTGCATCATGACATAAGCCTTCTAACCATGCTTTATCCAACTTAAGTGGAAGATTAGTAGCTATGCCTTCGTGAGCAACCCCCTGTATGGGCTAGTGAAACACTTCTGGGGTCCAGAGTACCTATGCTTTCATGAGTAACCCTCCGTATGGTCATAGTGGAAATGCATCCCCTTGAACCGAGTTAGATCTGTAGGCTTGTGATGGGACATGATCGAACATCTTACTAGCCTTAGTAAAGGGTAAGGACGGTTCGGGAACCTTTTAGATCCAAACCCACATGATTGAGAATATAAAAAGCCCACCCCAATCGAGCCATGCGGAAAGCCTTAAGGAATTAGAATGCATGTGGTTAGGTTTATCTCTTTTTAAAGCATTAATTTAATTTTGTTTTTATTTACGGTTATTTATTCCAGATACTAACTCATTTCTTTTTTGTTGGTTTGTTTTGCATTTTTTTGTGCATTGCATTTAGAGCATTAATACCTTATGCATTTTATTTGTATCATATTCACTCTCGTATCATGTTATATTTGAGGAGAATCTTTTTTTCTTGGGTGTAGACAAATTGAATCTCTCAAATAATTAATAAAATGAGAAGTTTAACTATGAGAAGTTCCATGTCAGTGGACTGAATTCAAGTGGCAAAGATTTCACACAAGTACGGTACTCACTCCCAAACCAAAAAGATAACCATGGGGGATATGATGACAACTATGGAGCTGAACCAAAAGAGCATGCAAGTCAGGCTCAATAAGATGGAGGTAAAACTAAAGGATGAGATCGCTCAAGCCCAATGGAGTACCGTTAGCTAGATAGTGGCTATGTTGGGATTCAAAGACCCAGAAAGAGGAAAGACGGTTGAAGCCATTGATGTTTTGTCACCCCAACCTGAGATGAACTATGAGGCAGTTCTGCCAAAAGGAAGAGTTCAAGTCCTTTTAGGGGGACCTCAATAAATATTCTGGTGGAGTCTAGAAGTAATCATGATGATGAGGTTCCTGACCTTGATAAATTGACAAATAAGGTTAAAGTAGACAAAAAGCTGGTTGACCGCCGTGACAAGCTCGAAAAGATCATCAGAGACCTACAAGGAGGAAACATTTATGGTGGCATAGGTGATAGGGATCTAAGCCTAGTGTCTGACTTGGTGATTCCACCAAAGTTCAAGGTCCCAAAGTTTGATAAGTATGATAGGACCACTTGCCCCTCGGCATGTCTAACTATGTACTGTCAAAACACGTCCTTATACCTAGATAATGAGGAGTTTCTCATTCGCTACTTCCAAGATAGCCTATTCGGGTCTACAACCAGGTGGTATACACAATTGGGTCGGGTTAACATAAAGACTTGGAGAGATTTATTGAGAGCTTTTCTTGAGTAATAAAAGCATGCGACATATATGGTCCCAAGCAGGATCGTACTGTAGGATATGAAACAAAGGTCTAAAGAGAGTTTCCACCAGTATGCCCAGAGGTGGCGAGATGTGATAGCCTAGGTTCAAACCCCACTATTGGAAAGCAATATTACTCCAATGTTCGTGGAGACTTTGAATGGTCCTTTTTATGACCGTATATTAAACCATGCCACTTAGAGCATCATAGACATGGTCACGAACGAAGAGTTGATATTGGCAGCTATCAAAAACAGGAGAATCGAAGAGATACCAGGTGAATATGATGAGCACCTACAAACTGAACTACTAGAACAATGAAATCTTGTCACTAAGTAGATAGGGCAAGCTTGGCTAGAATTCACCTTTGCCTTCTGCTTAACAACTAGATAGCAGAGGATCTTCTTGGGCAATTATGAAGTCATACTCAGAACCAACCCTTTTGCTTTTGCCTGTGAGCATTAAAGATCTTTTTGTAAGGGCATATGTTATGTCTACAGATTTTCATTTCAACGAAAGATGCATTTTTTTCTTAATATGCAATGACCTTGAAACCATATGTATATCTCATCTTATTCTTTTAGGTTCCTAGATACCAATTGCATGATGTGACATTGATTCCTATATAAAGATTAGTTGAGTGTTGTGAAAATGATGAAATATGACTTGTTTCCCAGACCACTCAAGTCGACAAAGCCTTTGATGATGAGAAAATCTTTGAAATTCATAAATGTGGAATCATGTACTAGGCAAGTTTAACCGGGAAGAATTACTTGAAATTGAAATTCTAATAATAATCTTCTATATCCCAATAAAAACACAATATATTGTGTAGACACTAAATTTTGTCCGAGTTTAAATTAAAATGCTCGAATTAAAATCAATCCACATCACCCTTTTAATACCCAAAACCTTATATCCTAACCCAATAGCCCACAACAAATATGGCCCATTACCTATCATTTTATATGTAATAAAAATAAAAAAAATAAAAATCCCAACTCCTTCCTCATTAAGGCTTTACTCTCATTGGTTGAAAAGTACTTGAGGCCCAAGACCTTAATTTTTATTGGTTCTCATTTTTTACATAGGGATAACCCAAAAATACCCTTTATCACCTTATATATTAAAATCTAGATCTCATTTTTATTCTCACCAAATACCCTTGATCACCATATATAGGTAATAAGAATAAAACAAAAAGGGAAGGCTACACTGCCGCAACAAAAATTCCCTATTTCATTCCACTGAATTCCCAAAACCATTTGTTCTCCACCACAAACCTCCCCCCACACTCTCCTTTTTTATATTCGGTAACCTGCAAAGCCAAAAAAATCCCACACTCATTCGATTCATCAACCCTTAAATCAAGCTTTTCAACCCCAACAACAATGATCCGTGGATTAATTGATCGAGCATATATTCGGATTTTGGTATTCTCTTTCCTTATTTTATTTATGTATAATCCATTTTTATAGTTCAATGAAAATGTGGATTTGGTAACCTTTGTTATTTATTTTAGTTTCTTTCTTCTGTGTTTAATTTGGTTTAATTTTTTTGTTTGTAATATATAAGTTATTTTACTTGTTGGATGTTGTTTAATTTATTATTTGCTTGTATATATATATATATATATAGTATTTATTATGTATGTATATATGGTACTTTATTTTATTATATATATTATATGTTACTATTATATATTATAGTATTATTCATATAATAATATATAGTATAATATTTATATTATATACTACTTATTTTATTTTTTTTCGTTTCGGCCTAACGGTGACCCGTAACGGGGGATGACTATTATTATTATTGCTCGTTCCATCTAATATCTAACACCTTACATTTAATTTCCGCAACTAACTTTTATTTCCTCGCAATTTACTTTCCGCATTTCTTTTCATATTAGATCATGTCCTTTTTTCGGATCTCTTTTAGTTTACGCTCTTTTGTTCGATCCGGTCCTTTTTTCGGATTGCTTTTCTTTTACTTTTTTTCCTTCTTTTTTTTGATCCGATCCCTTTCCGGATTCTTTTTAATTCCAACTTTTATTTTTTTCGCAATTTAATTTTCCCGCAAGTTAATTTATCGCATTCTAATTTTCGCATTTCTTTTTATGTTCGATCCAGTCCTTTTCCGGATATTTTATTTCCTCCTTTTTTATGCTCTTATTTCGCATATATGTATATATATTTGCTTTATTTTCTCATTCGGATATATGAACTGTTAATGCGGTGCCTTGTCATTCGGGGGTAAAAACGGCCAATATCAAACGTAGTGGTGGTAGTTTTGCGGTTTACTTTCGAATAGCGGGGCCCTTAAAATTTACTCGCACGTATAACCAAAATTTTGATTTAAATGTCACTTTAATTTGGAAAATCTGATATTAAAAAGCGGTAATTAATTTTTGGTACCAATTTTAGGCGGAGGGGTGCTAATCCTTCCTCATCCGTAATCGACTCCCGAACCCAGTTTCAATCGAATCTCTGGTTTCATTTTTGGTGCCCTACCACCCCAATTAAAACGACCGGTGGCAACTCCATCATTTTATTTTCAAACATTTTTAAACTTTTCCAGCCATTTTTCCCATTTTTAAATATTCTTAAATATCTTCAAATTTTTTTAGATTTAACTATTTGCCTCATTTTATATAAAAAAAAGCAAAAAAATCAAATGTTGTAAAAACCAAAAAATGTTTTCATTAAAACTCAAATTTATATTTTTAAAACTTTTTGCAAACAAATTCTACATTTTAAATATTAAAATTTTAGCGATTTCAAAAGGGTCGCTACAGCTGGCAACCAATCTTTTGCCTAACCATAGTGGACATTAAAGGGTCAGGTCTTTCCGAGAGGTCGAGGGATCAAGGAGTCAAGATTGGCCCCCAGTTGCCAAAAAACCGTAGATGCATCTTACTTTTGTTTGTTATAGGATGTCAATTTGCATGAATGTCCTTGCATTTTCTTTTTTCCTTTTTCTGTTTTAAATCAACCTTGTTACGTTTGGCCCAGAAGTAGCATTGATCTTTTGTAAAGGGCACTTGTCATGTTTGCAAATTTTTATTTCAATGAAAAGATGCATTTTGTTAAATCATGGGTATATATGTATATCTTCTCTTACCTCTAAAGGTCATTGGATATCACATGCCTGTTGTGAAATTGATACAAAGATCAATCGAATGTTGTGGTCACGATGAAGCATGATTTCTTGCTCAGCACACTTAGATCGGTAAAGCGCGAGAAGCAAGACTACTACTCCTTCGATAATGTTCGATGATGAGAAAAATCTCCTAGAAAAGATCGTTGGAGTTTCTTAAATTTGAGAATTCCTTTAATACTTGAAAAAAACAAAAAAAATCTGTCAAGAAATGAACAATTAATAAAGCTGTGGGGAAGAACAAATCTATTAAGGAACTAGATTCCACCAGTTCAATACCCCAGCATCAGAGATAAATTTTTAAAAATCAATGAACAATCGACTAAGTCTCAGGACATCCTAATGGAGCTGTGGGGGGAAGAACAAGTCTAATAAGGAACTAGATTCCACCAGTTCAATACCCTAGCGTCAGTGATGGATCTTTGAAGGCACTGACACAAGCATAATTGTAATTAATTTTCAATTTACGTTTATACCCTGGATTCTCAAAAGGATGATCATAAAAGGAGAAAAAGTGTTGAGAACTAAAAGGACTAGTTTTCAGACGGATCAAGCAAATACCATAATCATGAGGATGAAACAAGCATTCGAGAAAGATATCACAACTTCAAATATCACCACAACATTCAAAGGCAAGCCATGGGTCACCAGGGGTGAATCTAGGACACTTTCGCATTGGATATCCAAGGAACCCTATTCTTTTTCTTTTCTTTTCAAATTTTTGGGTTTCCAAGCCCTATATACTAATTTAAAAATGCATCATTCATTAAAGTATCAGTTAGCAAACTGACCATTTTAAACAAAAATTCTTTTATTCAAAAATTGTTTTCAAACTGCAAGGTCTTTGATGTAAATGACCATCTTGGGTTGACAAAGAGTGACAATGCCCAAACATGAAGGGGCAGTAGGTGATGAGTTGTCCCTCAAAGAAAGTGGGGCAACTTTGTCTACAAGATAACAAGAACTTTAAAATTTGAGATTCCGAGTCAGAATGGACAAGAGGAGACTTTTAATCTAGAGGTTTGATGAAGAAGCCATAAATTTGCTAGCAACAAGAGAGCAAGAGTAAGCAACAAAATTTTGGGGGCAAAATTTTGTTGAGGCATGAAGATGATAAATCAGTCAAGATCCCTCAGAGGCACAAATTAACCAATTGAGCAATGTTCAAGAAAAACAACCAAGAGTAGAAACTCTGAAGATACACTATAAAAGATTGAACCCGAGTGTGAGATAGGATATTCTAGCCACATGAGGGCCCCAGTGAAAAAACAAGACTGAGATTTTTCAATCCACCTCCTTGAAGAAGAAGACTCGTTCAAGTGGTCCTCAATTAGCATTCATTCATACATCATATAGCTAGACATACCTAGGTTAGGGGGCATGCTAACACACATATATCAAATTATTTTACTTTTCTTGACAGATTCACAAAGATACCAATCTGCAGTTTCGCGAGGGAAGAAGTAGATTCCAGCAAAATCTCAGTTTATATTTTTGTGAATTCAAGCAAAGATTTCGATCCATGACTGCATGAAAAGTGGATCACAACAAAGAATCGAGAGTTCCCAACATAAAGAACTCATCCAGAAAGAACCAAGGGTTCCAGTAAAGAAGAGCCCATCCAGCAAAAACTCTAGGTGTCACTTAAAGATCTACACCAAATCCCTCAGTGCATCGTTTTATTTTTGAACTGACAACCTTCAGTGTTGGAAGTTTAATATATCAGTAGCCTCTAGTGCTTGACTTTCATTTTTTTTGGAAATCAATAAGGCCTCTAGTGCATGATAATCCAGATTATCAGGAGCCTCTAGTGCTCGACTTTTTTTCTTCCAGGAATGAGTAAGACCTTCAGTGCATGGTAAACCGGACTGTCATTAAACCCTTCAGTGTTTGACTTTTTCCAGCCATCAGTAATACCTTTAGTGTTTGATGAGCTGGATCATCAATAAGACCTTTAGTGCCTGACTTTATTTTTTCGAGAATCAGTAAGACCTTCAGTGCTTGGTGACCTGAACTGTCAGTAAACCCTTCAGTGTCTGACTTTATTTTCTAGCTATCAGTAAGACCTTCAGTGCATGGTAAGCTAGATTGTCCGTAAATCCTCCAATGTTGAAGCTTTGTTATCTGATCATCAATAAGACCTCCAGTGCATGGTGAGCCAGACCATCTTTAAATCCTTTAGTGTATGACTTTGATTCCTCAAGCCATCAGCAAGACCTCCAGTGCATGATGATTTGGGTTATCCATTAAGCCTTCAGTGCTCGATCTTTAATCATCTGAATCCTTATTAATGCCTTTAGTGTTTGGCGATTCGAACCGTGAGTCAGGCTGTCAGTACAAGTCATCAGTAAGATCTTCAGTGCGTGGTGATTTGAGTTGTTAGCAAAGCCTTCAGTGCTTGACCATTTATCTCTCGGACCATCAACAAGACCTTCAGTGCATGGTGATTCAAACTCCAAACAGGGAAGCGAGACAAAATTTGTGTCTTTTCATCTTTGCTCTATTCCCATTCACAACAATGAGCAAAGAGGGGCAGCTGTAGACACTAAATTTTGTCCGAGTTTAAATTAAAATACTCGAATTAAAATCAATCCATATCACCCTTTTAATACCCAAAACCTTATATCCTAACCCAATAGCCCACAACAAATATGGCCATTACCTATCATTTTATATGTAATAAAAAATACAAAAAAAAATAAAAATCCCAACTCCTTCCTCATTAAGGCTTTATTCTTATTGGTTGAAAAGTACTTGGGGCCCAAGACCTTAATTTATATTGGTTCTCATTTTTTACAAAGGGATAACCCAAAAATACATAGTATTATTCATATAATAATATATAGTATAATATTTATATTATATACTACTTATTTTATTTTTTTCGCTTCGGCCTTACGGTGACCTGTAACGGGGGATAACCCGTATTATTATGGCCCATTCCACATAACATCTAACATTTAATTTCTGCAACTAACTTTTATTTCCTCGCAATTTACTTTCCGCATTTCTTTTCATGTTAGATCCGGTCCTTTTTTCGGATCTCTTTTAATTTACGCTCTTTTGTTCGATCCGATCCTTTTTTCGAAATGCTTTTCTTCTTCTTTTTTCCTTCTTTTTTTGATCCGGTCCCTTTCCTGATTCTTTTTAATTCTAGCTTTTATTTTTCTTGGAATTTAATTTTCTCGCAATTTAATTTATCGCATTTTAATTTCCACATTTAATTTTCGCATTTCTTTTTATGTTCAATCCGGTCCTTTTCCGGACATTTTATTTTCGCCTTTTTTATGCTCTTATTTCACATATATGTATATATATATTTGCTTTATTTTCTCATTCGAATATATGAACTGTTAATGCGGTGCCTTTTCATTCGGGGGTAAACGCGGCCAGTATCAAACGTAATGGTGGTGGTTTTGCGGTTTACTTTCGAATAGGGGGCCCTTAAAATTTACTCACACGTATAACCAAAATTTCGATTTAAATGTCACTTTAATTTGGAAAATCCGATATTAAAAAGCGGTAATTATTTTTTGGTACCAATTTTGGGCAGAGTGGGGGTGCTAATCCTTCCCCATCCTTAACCGACTCCCGAACCCGTTTTCAATCGAATTTCTGGTTTCATTTTTGGTGGCCGATCTACCCCATTTAAAACGACCGGTGGCAAGTCCATCATTTTATTTTCAAACATTTTTAAACTTTTCCAGCCATTTTTCCCATTTTTAAATATTCTTAAATATCTTCAAAATCTTTTAGATCTAACTATTTCCCTTATTTTATATAAAAAGCAAAAAAAAAATCAAATGTTGTAAAAACCAAAAAAAAATTCATTAAAACTCAAATTTATATTTTTAAAAACTTTTTGCAAACAAATTCTACATTTTAAATATTAAATTTTTAGCGATTTCAAAAGGATCGCTACAGATTGTAACTAGTAGCTCAAAAATATCTCAGGGGCACTCTGCTGAAGCTATAATGTTGAGGAAGCAACACTCCATCTGTTATGTATATTGGCTTCATGAGTGATTTTCAAATCCTGGCAAAGTCAAATAAGTAATGAGATGAAATCCTAAGATAAATGAAAAACATAGATTGAAAAGAAAACCTCGAGGGTACTCCGCTGTAGCTGTGAGGTTGAGTATCTAATAAGGTAGCAAAGCTCCATCTACTTTATACCTTGGCTTCATGAGTGATTTTCAAATCCTAACAAAGTCAAACAATTAATAAAATAAAATCTCGAGGTAAAAAACCAGAAAAAGGAAAAGGAAAAGAAGCTAATAAAAGTTACGCCTAGTGAGAAAACTATGCCATCGAATTAGGCAATTTGCGTTGATCCCCGACTTTGATAAGTGCGAGAGGAAGAGGTTAAAGCGCCAACATCATTCAAAGACATTTAAGGTGGAGATTCCCCTACAAGAAATCCGAAAACTCACAAGAAGCACTGAAGGTGCTGGATTGTAATACCCCAAATTTTGGTTAGTGACTAAATTGCAAAGATTTAAAAGTTGGTGGCTTTAATTCAGTGACTAAAATGTAAAAATTCAAAGTTTGGTGACAAAAGTGAAAAGTTAGGAAAAGTTTAGGGACCAACATGGTAATTTTCCCAATAATAATTTTTATGGAAAAAATGAATAGTTTATCTCGGTATAGGAATTTTGGTGGGAATCGGAATTTTGGAACTGGATTTGTGTAAAAAGCTATAAAGGGAATAAGTTTCGAGAATTAATTCAGATGAATATTCGAACTCGAAAAATTATGAAAATTTTATGGGAGTCTTAGATAGACTAAAAGACGATGGTGTTAAGTTTTGGAATCGTTTTGATTTGATCTAGATTCGATTGAAGACATTATTTTGAAATAGTGCACAAATGGCATTTTTGTGAATACATGGATTCGTTAATGGCATTTTAGTCATTTTGCCTTTACTTTTTGATTAAATATGATTATGGAAAAGTGAATTTAATAGGTGTCAACACCTAATTGGTTATAACTAAAGGGCAAAATGGTAATTTTACTATTAAAGAAGATTTTTATATTAGGATTAAAGATTAAATATGCCATTTGTCTTGTTAATTTAATGAAGAAAAAGCTAGAATTTCACCATCTTCTTCGTCCATTTTCTAACATCATAGCAAGGTAAGAAAAAAAATTTTGATTCAATTTTTAGCATGATTCGATTGGTTTTTGGGCTAAGACATGAAATAGAAAATCGATCTCCATCAAATTCTCTTTCATTTGGTATAATTTTTGAGTAGTTTTCATGTCTATATGTTGAGTTTGGGGATTAGGGTTTATGAAGAACAAGTTGGATTTTCATGTTTTATGGATTCTTTTGATCAAATATGATGTTGTGATGTTGTTTCAAGCTTGCAAATAGTGAAAATTCCATGAATTATGTTGTAGGTTGAATTTGGGAAAATGGAAAAATTAAGGGGAACTCTTGCAAAATTTTTATTTGAAGTGAGAATGATGTTAGAAGCTTGAATATGTTGTTTTGAGGTTAAATTCATGCTTGAATCAAAATGAAAAGTTTGGTCAAAGTGACCTTTGGTATTCGGCTATGACATAAAATATTGGGAAAATTATGGAAAATTTTCCTAAGATTATAAATGGTGTAAGGATGCTTTTGTAAGCTTTAGAAAGTTATTTGGACTAATGTGGAAGTTTATAAAGTGTTGAGGATTAGGTTGTAAATTTGGAAAGTTTAAGGGGTTTGGTTGTTAAGCGTGTTTTTGAAGTGTATTGTGTTGGAAAAATTAAGTTAAAGTGATTAGAAGGTTGATTTTGAAGTTGTGTTAACTTTGGGGACCAATTTGAAATTTTGGCAAATTCAAGGTCTAGTATGTAATTTTTTAAAGTTTGGGTCCTCAAGTGTAAGGAATGAGAAATATATGGTCTGGACTTGAAAATGTTGGTTGGAAGTTTAAAAATAGTCCTTAGGACTAAAATAAATAATTTGGAAAGTTAAAGAATTATTAGGAAATATTATTCCTAATATGTATCAATGTTAGTATGATACTAACATGTACTTTGAATCGTATTTGTTGTTGAAATGTTGTGTAGATCGTAATCGGGATACAAGAAAGGCTGCTGATAAAGATAAAATTCAAGAGTAAGGTTGGAAGTAATAGTACAACTTTTAGTGAGGCAAATGTGAGTGCAATCTTATTTATTTTAATTATTATACGATGAAGACTTGTGATAAGTCAACCTCAAATGTTGAAAGAAAAGGATTTGATTTATATTAAATATTTTTGAATAGTTTTGTGAATGATTTCGGGTATGAACTGCCCTATGCATATTTTTATATGTTAAAATTATTGATTTTGATCCATTGATATTATTGAAATGAATGAAAGGTTCATAATAGTGAATTGTTCAAAAAGCCATTGTATGATTATTGAGAGTCTTGGTATATTGGCATGCCAAAGAGGTGGAGTATATCGATATAATATTACTGTCAAATAACAGTAATGATACGTGAGCTGTATTTTACAGCTAAGACCTATCAGTTAATACTGATGTTAAGTTATGGCGGTGATACAGTGAGTTGTGTTCTACAACTATAACCTATCGTTATTATTGATACCGTTAAGTTACGGTAGTGTTTACATTGATACATTGATATCGATACATTGATATATTGTTTTATTATGGCACAACAAATTGGTTGATGTTAGCACATGTGCATACTCATCATTGACTCGCATACCATGTATTCTCATCCTTAGTACATTGGGCTATATTGAAATGGAAAGTACAATGGATCGTATTGATATAACATGTATTGTGCATATATATGAATATTGAAATTTTTACAGGTTACGAAATGGAGAATGGTTGTGATAAGTCAGTCTTTATAATTTTAAAATATTTTTTATAGTTATATTGCACTCTATTTATTTCCATTATTACTTTGCAAAGAAATATTTTAATTATTTTATATTGCCTCACTAAGTATATACTTAGCGTGTGATTGTTTCACGCGTAGATATTAAGGAGCGTAAGGAGCAGCAGAGGACATCATCATATTTTGGAGAGTTGAAAATCAGTATCAGTATGACATCTTTGATGTTATCTTTTGATATTACTAGTTGGCATGTATATTTATTAATGTTTTGGTTGCTCTGATATGTATATGTTTAGAAAAGATTTAGTTTAAATCGTATTTTTTTACTATCTAAATGGTTGGTAAATTAGGCAGTTTTTAAGTAGTTTTATTAGTCATATGATTTAGAAGTAAACTGCCTAGTTGCCGCTTGAAACTAGGTTCGAATTTAACTTAAAAATATTAGTTTTAAATTTCTACATGATTTGCTAAATAACTAATTTTGAAGGTTATATTTTATGTGATAAATGAAACAAATTTTTATTGAATTTGTATCTGTGATAGATTGTAAATGCTAAATGACATCTCTGACCTGTATTCAGCAATGGATATGGGAAGAGGGTGTTACATTTATTGGTATCAGAGCTATAGGTTTAGTCGGTTCTCGGCCGAAATGAAAGTTGTTTTTGTTGAAAAGTGTGTACATGCCACTGGGATGTCAAAATTATTGATCTGATGTTTATATAATTGATGAATGTCGCTCCTTACTAACGTAGTGATTATGTGAATATAGATGGCTGAATTAGGAGGTTCTAGACAGGCTATGGAACATGAGGTTCCAGAAGATGCTGGAAGTGATAATAATATGGTTAATAATAACCCTCCAGCTCAACTGGAACAGGAAAGAGCACCAGCACAACAGGGAATGCTTGTACAGGACCAAGGGACTTTTGTTCAGGCATTGGAAATGGTTCTGACGCGTTTTCAGCCATTAGCTCCCCCTGCTCCCCGTATGACAATTTTCTAAGGAATTAAAAAGTTTGGGAGCACCCGAATTTAAGGGAGATTCAGATGAAGGTCCCGTGGTTGCAGATATGTGGTTAAATGATTTGAAGATTATGTTAGAAGGTTTCTATTGCTCAAAAACTGATAAGCTGGATGGAGCTATTTTTTTACTTCGAGGACAAGCTAGATTCTGGTGGACCAATACTACGATGCATGTCACTCAGGAGCAAGTTACTTGGAAATTCTTTTTGGAGGAATTCAAGAACAAATACATTGGAAATCAACTCACCTGGGAGATGAAGCAACAATTCCTCAGCTTGAAGCAAGGAAACCGGACCATCTATGAGTATGAATGTGAGTTTAAAAAGTTGAGCCAGTTTGCAACAGAGCTGATCCATACTAAAAAGGACCGATGTGATTATTTTATTAAAGGCCTGAATAGGAGACCAAAAGAAATGTTGGTGGCATTAAACATGCCTACCTTTCAAGATGTGGTGAATCGAGCTAAAGCAATGGAATATGTCTACTTGGAGGACACAACAGAGCAGACTTCGCAATCTAAAAAAAGACCAGGAACATCTTCAGCTCATTTTTCATCGAAGAGGAATAAAGGTGGTTCTTGGTATAAGAATAAATCTGATATGCTCGTAAAGGAGGCAATGCTGGAGGAAATAAGCAGGCCCAGACAGTTAATTCCGGTGTTGGTTTATCATCCCATTTTAGAACTCAGTCTTGTGATGTTTGTGGTAAACGTCATTCAAGTACTGGTTGGTTGGTGATCAGAGCATGTTTTAATCGTGGAAATGTGGGTCATTTTATGAGAGATTTCCCTCAAAAGTCTGGAGAGAAACCTGTACAGACAGAAAGGTCTATTGTGATGCCACTGAGAGGCAGACCGGGAAGACCATCTGAGTCAGCTTCGTAAGCAGAAAGACGTGCACCAGCTCGAGTTTATAATATACGGATTAATGAGGACCAAGATGACTCAGAAATTATTGCAGGTACATTCTATCTTTTTGATAAGCCTGTATTAGTTTTGATTGATCATGGTTTTACGCATTCGTATATTAGCACTAAGTTGATTGAAGAGAGAGATATTCCATTAGAGTCAATCTCTAGTGATATAGTGGCAATGAACCCTTTAGGTTAGATTGTGAGAGTAAGTAGAATATGTAGAAATTGTCCGATAAAGGTGCAAGGAACAAAGTTTCCGGTAAACCTAATGGAGTTACCTTTTGAAGAATTTAAAGTGATTTTAGGCATGGATTGGTTATCTTTCTATCATGCCATTGTAGATTGTCGCTTAAAGCGATTAATCTTGGAAAATTTGAAAGGTGAGGAGATAATAGTAGTGGGAGAAAGGATGAATCCTTTATCTAATATGATATCAGCAGTTTCTGCGAAAAGATGCTATTAGAAGGTTGTCAAGCTTTTCTAGCTAATGTGGTGGATACTCGAACTTCTGGAATTAAGTTGGAAGATATTCCTACTGTTCGAGAATATCCAAATGTATTTTCTGATGAGTTACCGGGATTACCCCCTGATCGGGAAATAGAATTTAAAATAGAGGTGTTATCTAGTACTGCACCCATATCGATGGCCCCGTATAGAATGGCGCCAGCTGAGCTTCTAGAGTTAAAGGCACAATTGCAAGAATTATTGGATTGGGTTTTATAAGGCCAAGTGTGTCACCTTAGGGTACACCAGTGTTATTTGTGAAAAAGAAAAATGGATCTATGCGACTATGCATAGATTATCGTCAACTAAACAAGGTGACCGTGAAGAATAAGTATCCTCTTCCGAGGATCGATGATCTTTTTGATCAATTAAAGGGTGCAGCCGTGTTTTCCAAAATTGATCTTCGATCAGGATATCATCAATTGAAGATTAAGGAAGAAGATATTTCAAAGACGGCTTTCCGAACTCGATATAGACACTATGAGTTTGTAGTGATGTCGTTCGGATTAACTAATGCCCCTGCAGCATTCATGGATCTGATGAATTGAATATTTCAGCCATATTTAGATCAATTTGTGGTGGTATTTATTGATGATATTTTAGTCTATTCAAAGACAAAAGAAGAACATGATTCTCATCTTCGAGTTGTTCTTCAGATCCTCCGAGAAAAGAAACTATATGCTAAGTTATCGAAATGTGAGTTTTGGTTATCATAAGTTACTTTTCTCGGTCATGTTGTTTCAGCAGAGGGGATAAGAGTAGATCCCAAGAAAGTAGAAGCTATAGTTGAATGGAAATCTCCGAAGAATATTTTTGAGGTTCTAAGTTTCTTGGGACTAGTTGGTTATTATCGAAGATTTGTAAAGAATTTTTCAATGATTGCCTCCCCGTTAACCAAGTTATTGAGGAAGGATGTGCCATTTATTTGGACAGACAAGTGTCAGGAAAGTTTTGAAGCATTGAAGATAATTTTAACTGAAGCTCCAATATTAGTACAGCCAGAATCGGGTAAAAATTTTGTGGTGTATAGCGATGCATCTCATAATGGATTAGGATGTGTACTCATTCAAGAAGTAAAAGTGGTGGCTTATGCTTCTAGACAACTGAAGACGCAAGAGAGGAATTATCCTACCCATGATTTAGAGTTGGCAGCAGTTGTTTTTGCGTTAAAGATATTGCATCATTATTTATATGGAGAACGATGCTATATCTATACATATCATAAAAGTTCAAAGTATCTACTAACTGAAAAGGAGTTGAATTTAAGACAGAGGAGATGGATTGGGCTTCTAAAGGATTATGATGTGATTATTGACTACCATCCCGGGAAAGCAAATGTGGTAGCTGACGCCCTCAGCAGAAAGACCTTTGCTGCCCTGCAAGCTATAAATGCGAAGCTAGCTTTGAAAGATAATGGTGTTTTGATTACTGAATTAACTTTAAGGCATGCTTTAGTAGATAGGATAAAGGAGCTTCAGAAGAGAGATAAGGAATGTTGGTCAAGATTCAAACAAGTCGAAAATGATGAGAATAAAGATTTTGAAGTTAAACCTGATGGATGCTTGTATTACCGGGGAAGAATTGTTATTCCCGATGATGAAGAACTAAAGAAAAAACTTCTCTTTGAAGCACATTATAGTCCTTTGACTATGCATCCAGGTGGAAACAAGATGTATCAAGATCTAAAGAGTCGATATTGGTGGCCAGGAATGAAAAGAGCTATAACTGAATTCGTTTCTGAATGTCTGACCTGTCAGCAAGTAAAAGCACATCATCAGGTGCCTTCTGGGTTATTGCAACCAATTTCCATTCCTTAGTGGAAATGGGAACGAGTAACCATGGATTTCATAACGGGGTTACCTTTGACTCCAAGGAAAAAGGATTCCATTTAGGTAATTGTTGATAGATTGACTAAATCGACACATTTCATTCCTGTCCGAATTGATTTCTCTATGGATAAGTATGCTGAATTATATATTAAAGAAATAGTTTGACTTCATGGAGTACCAGACTCGATTGTCTCTGATAGAGATCCAAGGTTTACTTCCAGATTTTGGAAGTCTTTGCATAAAGCTCTGTGTACTCGACTTAATTTTAGCACAACTTTTCATCCTTAAACAGATGGACAATCAGAGTGAACTATCCAAATTTTGGAGGATATGTTGAGAGCTTGTGTAATTGAATTCAAAGGATCTTGGGAGAAATATTTACCATTAACTGAATTTGCTTATAATAATAGCTACCAAGCAAGTATCAGAATGGCGCATTATGAAGCCTTATATGGAAGAAAATACAGGACTCCTTTGAATTGGTTTGAGTTAAAAGATCGAGACATCGTTGGTCCTGATCTAATTAGAGAAGCAGATGATAAAGTGAAGATTATACAAGATAATATGAAGATAGTTGCTGATCGACAAAAGTCGTATGCAGATTCAAAGAGAAAAGAAGTTGAGTTTCAAGTGGGTGACAAGGTGTTTCTTAAAGTATCTCCTTGGAAGAAAGTGTTGTGTTTTGGACGGAAAGGAAAATTGAGCCCTAGGTTTATTGGACCGTATGAGATTGTAGATAAAGTTGGTCATGTGACTTATCGACTTACTTTGCCTCCAAAATTGGACAAGATTCATAATGTATTTCATGTATCAATGCTCATAAGATATCGATCGGATCCTTCCCACATCGTCACTCCCGGTGATATAGAGATTCAACCATATTTGACATATGAAGAAGAACCGATCAAAATTATAGCTCGTGATTTCAAGGAACTAAGGAATAAAAAAATTCCACTCGTTAAAGTTCTTTGGTCATAAAGTGGAAGAAACAACATGGGAAAGAAAGAAAGATATGGAAAAACGGTTTCCTCATCTTTTCAAACCAGGTACATTCTGAAAATTTGAGGATGAATTTTCTTAAGGGGGAAGAATTGTAATACCCCAATTTTTGGTTAGTGACTAAATTTCAAAGATTTAAAAGTTGGTGGTTTTAGTTTAGTGACTAAAACGTAAAAATTCAAAGTTTGGTGACAAAAGTGAAAAGTTTAGGGACCAACATGGTAATTTTCCCATTAATTATTTTATGTCAAAATGAATATTTTATCCCGATATAATAATATTGGTGGGAATCGGATTTTTGATACGTGATTTGTGTAAAAAGCTATAAAGGGAATAAATTTCGAGAATTGATTCGGATGACTATTCGAACTCAGAAAATTATGAAAATTTTATGGGAGTCTTAGATAACTAAAAGAAGATGGTGTTAAGTTTTGGGATCGTTTTGATTCGATCTAGATTCAATTGAAGACAATATTTTGAAATAGTGCACAAATGGCATTTTTGTGAATACATGGATTCATTAATGGCATTTTAGTCATTTTGTCCTTACTTTTTGATTAATGATGATTATGGAAAAGTGAATTTAATAGGTGTAAACACCTAATTGGTTATAATTAAAGGGCAAAATGGTAATTTTACTATTAATGAAGATTTTTATATTAGGATTAAAGATTAAATATGCCATTCGTCTTGTTAATTTAATGAAGAAAAAGCTAGAATTTCTCCATCTTCTTCCTCCATTTTCGAACATCATAGCAAGGTAAGAAAAAATTGATTCAATTTTTAGCATGATTCGATTGGTTTTTGGGTTAAAACATGAAATAGAAAATTGATCTCCATCAAATTCTCTTTCATTTGGTATAATTTTTTAGTAGTTTTCAAGTCTATATGTTGAGCTTGGGGATTAGGGTTTATGAAGAACAAGTTGGATTTTCATGTTTTATGGATTCTTTTGATCAAATATGATGTTGTGATGTTGTTTCAAACTTGCAAATAGTGAAAATTCCATGAATTATTTTGTAGGTTGAATTTGGGAAAATGGAAAAATTAGGGGAAACCTTTGCAAAATTTTTATTTGGAGTGAGAATGATGTTAGAAGCTTGAATATGTTGTTTTGAGGTTGAATTCATGCTTGAATCAAAATGAAAAGTTTGGTCAAAGTGACCTTTGGTATTCGGCTATGACATAAAATATTGGGAAAATTATGGAAAATTTTCCTAAGATTATAAATGGTGTAAGGATGATTTTGTAAGCTTTAGAAAGTTATTTGGACTAATGTGGAAGTTTATAAAGTGTTGAGGATTAGGTTGTAAATTTGGAAAGTTTAAGGGGTTTGGTTGTTAAGCTTGTTTTTGAAGTGTATTGTGTTGGAAAAATTAAGTTAAAGTGATTAGAAGGTTGATTTTGAAGTTGTGTTAACTTTGGGGACCAATTTGAAATTTCGGCAAATTCAAGGTCTAGTATGTAATTTTTTAAATTTTGGGTCCTCAAGTGTAAGGAATGAGAAATATAAGGTTTGGACTTGAAAATGTTGGTTGGAAGTTTAAAAATAGTCCTTAGGACTAAAATAAATAATTTGGAAAGTTAAAGAATTATTAGGAAATATTATTCCTAATATGTATCAATGTTAGTATGATACTAACATGTACTTTGAATTGTATTTGTTGTTGAAATGTTGTGTAGATCGTAATCGGGATACAAGAAAGGCTGCTGATAAAGATAAAATTCAAGAGTAAGGTTGGAAGTAATAGTACAGCTTTTAGTGAGGCAAAGGTGAGTGCAATCTTATTTATTTTAATTATTATACGATGAAGACTTGTGATAAGTCAACCTCAAATGTTGAAAGAAAAGGATTTGATTTGTATTAAATATTTTTGAATAGTTTTGTGAATGATTTCGGGTATGAACTGCCCTATGCATATTTTTATATGTTAAAATTATTGATTTTGATGCATTGATATTATCAAAATGGATGAAAGGTTCATAATAGTGAATTGTTCAAAAAGTCCATTGTATGATTATTGAGAGTCTTGGTATATTGGCATGCCAAAGAGGTGGAGTATATCGATATAATATTACTGTCAAATAACAATAATGATACAGTGAGCTGTGTTTACAGCTAAGACCAATCGGTTAATACTGCTGTTAAGTTACGACGGTGATACAGTGATTTGTGTTCTACAGCTATGACCTATCATTATTATTGATGTCGTTAAGTTACAGTAGTGTTTACATTGATACATTGATATCGATACATTGATATATTGTTTTATTATGGCACAACAAATTGGTTGATGTCAGCACATGTGCATACTCATCATTGACTCGCATACCATGTATTCTCATCCATAGTACATTGGGCTATATTGAAATCGAAAGTACAATGGATCGTATTGATATAACATGTATTGTGCATATATATGAATATTGAAATTTTTACAGGTTATGAAAAGGAGAATGGTTGTGATAAGTCAGTCTTTATAATTTTCAAATCCTTTTTGATAGTTATATTGCACTCTATTTATTTTCATTATTACTTTGCAAAGAAATGTTTTAATTATTTTATATTGCCTCACTAAGTATATACTTAGCGTGTGATTGTTTCACGCGTAGATATTAAGGAGCATAAGGAGTAAGGAACAACATAGGACATCATCATATTTTGGAGAGCCGAAAATCAGTATCAGTATGACATCTTTGATGTCATCTTTTGATATTACTAGTTGGCATGTATATTTATTAATGTTTTGGCTGCTCTGATTTGTATATGTTTAGAAAAGAGTTAGTTTAAATCGTATTTTATTTACTATCTAAATGATTGGTAAATTAGGCAGTTTTTAAGCAGTTTTATTAGTCATGTGATTTAGAAGTAAACTGCCTAGTTGCTACTTGAAACTAGGTTCGAATTTAACTTTAAAATATTAGTTTTAAATTTTTACGCGATTTTAATAACTAATTTTGAAGGTTATATTTTATATGATAAATGAAACAAGTTTTTATTGAATTTATATATGTGATAGATTGTAAATGCTAAATGACATCTCTGACCTGTATTCAGCAATGGATGCGGGAAGGGGGTGTTACATGGTTATTATTTTAAGAGACATCTAAAGATCTGGATCTTCCAGGATCATTCAACAAGGCCTTTCATTTAATATTGATGCATCAACTACAATGATAATCCAATAGTGGATTTGTTAAATTACCAAGGCTCAAGATACAACAATACTTGAAAATCTAAAGTACAAAATATTTGGATAAATATGCAAAGATCAGATGTTTTCTAGGAAGCGTGGCCATTTGGTAAAACTCTCTTTTGGTGGGATTTCACGTGATGATAGATTCTGGAAAGTGTTTAGATAACACCTTCTAAGATAAGATAAAGTTACAAGCATGACCCTTCATGGCGTGGAATAGGGTTTATAAGAGCTATGTTAGTTGCACAAGTTGATAACATGCCAAGAGTTAAGGTCTGTACTTGAGACGAGTTGAGATGTCTTTCACTTTCAAAGGTCTTCTACTAGACAAGCAAGTATTTTGATAAAGGTTATTGTCCTTCAGGGAGTCACCGTGAGAAATTATTTCATTTTGGTTGTAACGGATGTTTAACCTCATGTTCTTTTAAATCGTACAGAGTTATGGAAGAATATTTTTTGTACACTAACCTTTTGGGGTCTTACCATATCAGTTGGATCACCATGGTGATGTATTTGTGTGACAATTTTGTCATGGTATCATTGGGTTTATTGCATGCCTTCAGTAATGCACCAAGCGATGATGAATTCTTTCAAGAGAAAGAATCGTTCGAGATTGTGTTCTACCATTAAAAGACAAAAGTTATATTTTGTTAAGGGGTATGAGAGATCAGAGTAGTGCAGTGGGAAATATATTTAAAGACGTTGGAGAGCTATAAAAGTTTTTAGCATCATCTTTAGTTTATCAGTATAAATTTTGAAGACGAAATTTTCTTTAAGGATGGGAGAGTTGTAATGATCTGATTTTTCGATTAGCAATTGGGTCTCGAATTTGGATTTTGGATATTTATGTGGGTAATTAAAATAAAATAATAAAAGTGGAAAGGTTATTTGGAAGAGAGGGGGTAAGAGAGGAGGGGGAATCAGATTTTTCTCACATATTTTTCCTTTTCTCTTTCTTTCCTATTTTCTCTCTTTTTCCTCCCATTCCGTCAAAGTTTTATGTTCTATCTATCGTTATTTGAGTGTTCGTGGTTGACACCTCCTATGCTATTGTGTTTATCTTATCGAGAAGAGTTTGGTGGTACTAACAACGTCATCATCAGAGCCACCGTCGGAGAGGGTAAGAGAAAAAAAGTTTGGCCAAGCTTGAAATGAAGCATTTTCGGTGGTCAAAACTAAAAATAGAGGCCATCGGCTTCAAGACAATAGGATTGGAGCTCGCCGCTGCTGTCTAACCACCGAAAGTCACCCTACGCACCCCCACGCGCCGCCCCTACGAGTGTGGGTGCGTATGCCCAGGCGGGTGCACCATGCTCTAGTGCACCGTACCACACTGGAACCCGCTCTATCGGGTGCACGTGAGCTCGCCCGCACCGGATAATGCCTCGCGGGTGCACAATCCTATCATGCACTGCGCCGCACAAGATTATCTAGAATGCTGACCGACCTGTGATCGGCTGTTGACTTTTTCCAGGAGACCCTACCTGGGGGGTTTGGATGTTCTAAGTTCATTGACGTAGTCCGTTTCACCAAATTCAAACCCGGTAAGCTATTTTTCTGCTTTTGAACTTGTGAATTAGTTAGTGAATATGGAAAATTAATGCATATTGTATTCGTATTTATTTGAGGAATATTCAGGATCGAATATCAAGAAAAGTGGAGTAATCAGGAAGCTTGGATGAGGATTTATCGCTTGGCTTAAGGTTAGTACACCTCGAACTCCTAATGCTTCATGAGCACCATAATTGTAATTGTCTTGCTTGTTAGTGTTTGCAAGTTAGGTAAATGAAAATAAGCATGTTTTGGGACCGCTATTACGAGACTTGATAATTATGATATGCCTAATGAGTTTGATAATATTTCGAGACTCGTATGAGCTTTAAAAACTGTGTAGGGTCGTTTGAATATTCATATAATTATCTGATTGGTTAATTCACATGTTGTGTTGCTTGAGTGCTTGAGATATGAAATTGGTATGCTCGATGGAAATTATACTTAATAGAATAATAATTGGTAATATTCGAATAAATGTTCATAAAGGAAGTAATTGATATTAATTGAATAAATGTGTTAGTAAACAAACCCTAATGACTTTTATAAGCTTTAGGGATCGAATAAAGCATTGTAAAATCATAATTCAAGGAAATGGTACGAACTCGTGAGTAGGATATTCCTACGAGCTTCGACCGTACTAGTACGCGATTAGGGGTCGTATTGGTATGGGTCGACCTGTGCCATACTTGTGAAAATTTAGGAAATTCTAGTAAGCTCAATTGGTATCGGTACACTATGAGTACCGGTACCCAAGGGTACTTACCAGTACGCGAGGGCTAGTGCTAGAACCCACTAGGCAATCTACCTGAAAAATTGAGTTTGAGTTTGAAATGCTAATAATTCGAGAACTATGACCCGATGGGCTTCTAATGTGGTAAAATAAATTGTAAATCTGAGAAACTGAGATTTAATCCTCATATACGAGCATAATGTGTAATAACTCGGTAAAACCTTGGGTGACTTGTTGTAATAGCAGCCATAGGGGATACTTGGTGTATCAAATGATTATATGTTACGTATGGTAGTCGTGTCTATGATGTGTGCTATTTTTGGACACCTTGTTTGGTTTAGTCATTGGTTGATGGGATCCAGATACCCGTAGAGAATGTGTTGCAACACCATGGTCAGAGATGTCAAATGTACATTCTTGATGCTGTGTGACATTGGGCCTCACTTAGAGTGTACGTTTCTGAGGCTGTGTGACACCGGGCCTCACTCTAAGTTTATGGTATGACTTTGTGTGCTTTTTATCGGATGATTTGGTGAGATCCCTACTATGGTTGGGCCTTGTGTGTGATGTTTGACGACTTGCACGATGAGAGCATGTGTTTAGGCGACTAGTGGTAGTGCCACATGTTTATTTATCTCTCTTTATTGCTTATACTAGCTTGCATGCTTATATTTATGATTAGCATAAAGTATAGTATAGTAGATGTGTACCACCGAGCTTTGTATGCTCAATGCTCAAAATCATTGTTTTCGTGCACAGGTTGACCGTTAGATCGTGGGATTGAAGAGAACTATTAGTACGGGATTCCAGTATGTGGTGATTTCTAGAGTACGGTATTTGTGTTTACTGGGCTCTATATTTATAGGACCTTACGTGGTGGAGTCTGTAATTCTTATTTTTTTAATTGTATTACAACTTTTTCACGAGTGAATACAAACGAGTTTAAGTCCAGATTCGACTAAAAATAATAAATTTTATCATCGTTTTTATTGAGTCATCTTTATGGCTTAATTTTCAAAATTAAAGGTTGTAATTGAATGGTTTTTATATCGTTAACTTGGGCGATTTTACCCTTGTTTCTAGCCTATAAATAGATCATGTTTTCTTCATTTGATATATCATCAAAGAAAATGTCTTCTCCTCTCACTACTTTTTCTAAACAATTTCGAGAGTTTTTCTTACAAAAGCTTTTGTAGCCTTTTTAGTTTCGGTTTTATTGAGAAGAGAAGTACCGCTTTTCTATTCTAATATTCGGGTGTATGAATATTCAAAGAGACCGTGCTAATTAACCTCATGGGACGAATGCCTATTATAGTGATTATACATATCGAGGCAAAATCATTTCTAAGGTATTGGTTCTACCACGACACAATTGTTACATTTTTATTTATTTCTTTTTACTGTCCTATCAGTGCTAACAATTTGATTTTGCAGTTTCTATTTTACCAACAAACAACAGTCATGTTGTAAACGATATTGACCAGCCTATTAGAGACCATGTTGTACCTACAATGGAGGGTCTAAATCCAAGTGTTGTTCGACCAACTATCAATGCTACATATTTTGTACATAAACTTGTTATGTTCCAGATTCTACAATCTATGTGATAGTCCTGTGGAACAAACCAAGAGAACTCTTGTGTTCATTTGACCTCAATCATTGAGTTGTGTGACTTATTCATACAACAAGGGGTTCCACATGAGGCAATTCACCTAAAACTGTTCCTTTATTCTCTCAAAGATAGAGCCAAGGAGTGGCTTAGTTCTCTCTATCTAGGTTCTAGTATACATGGGAAAAACTTGCCTAAAATTTTTTGCTTCGCTTTAACCAACCAACGTTAAATGCTAAACTCATAAGTGATATAACTTCTTTTCAGCAACAAAATGATGAGAATCTTTATGATGCATAACAACGATTTAGAAGTTTACTTAGATAAGTCATGTACATGACTATCCATATTATACTCAAATTGAGACATTTTACAATGTCATGAATCTACAATCGAGGATGGTTGTCGATGCCTCAACTAATGAAACTTTACTTGAAAAGAGTTATGTTGAAGCTCTTGAAATTATTGAAAGGATTACTCAAAATGCTTGTCAATTTCCTACTACAAGAATATCACAAGGAAGTATGGTAGGCAGCATCACGCACGACGATGAAACTTTTTCTACATTTGTTAAATAAGTGTCGACGTTGATAGAGATAATAAATTAGATACAGAAACCAGGACAAGTGCTAGTAGTCAGACACCCACAACATTTTGTATTTTTTGTATAGTTCCATCCGTATGAAGAATTTTCCAAAACCTTGAGTCGGTATATTACATGGGGAATTCTAACCGCATAATCAGTAATGTATATGGGAATACATACAATCCTAGCTAAAAGACTGATCCAAACCTATCCCATGGAAATACAAATGTTGGTGGAAGAAATTTCAATCAGCAATAATCTTCTCAACATACTTATTAAAACCAAAATAGGTTTGCCTAGCAACCTATGTACCAACAAGAGCAACAATCTATGGTATTGCAGCAAGGACAAACTTCAACAGGTTCATCTGAACCAATGTCTTCTCTTGAGTCTTTACTCAGAGATTATATCAACAAAAACGAAGCCAAAGTTAAGACTTAAGATGCAACATTCAGGGCTCTTGAAACTCTAATTGGGCAATTTGCTAGTGCCTTTAACTCTCAACCACAAGGAGCACTTCCTAGCGATAATGAAGTCGCACAAAGGGAAGGAAATACCCATGCTAATGAGAAGTGTAAGGCCATAACTTTGAAGATATGCCAACAAAGAAAACTAAAGCCAACAACCCAGTAAGAAACAATCAGCTCAGGTAGTAGGCTTTGTCGAAACAAACTAGTAAAAGACCACCACCTCCATTTCCTCAACGATTGTAGAAGTCAAAGATCAATCAGCAAAGCCAAAAAATTTTGGAGATTTTTAGACAGCTTCATATCAACATCCTGCTGATCGAGGCCTTTGAGAAGAACCCAAACTACTTTAAGTTCTTGAAAGAATTTTTATTAAGAAGAGAAAGTTTGGCAAATTTGTAACAATTGCATTTACTAAAGGGTGAGATGCTATATTGTCAGGACAATCGAGCAAGATTTCACCAAAACTTAAAGACTCGTGGAGTTTTACTAACCCTTGTTCAATTGGGAATCTTTATATTGGTAAGGCATTATGTGATCTAGGTGCATCTATTAACCTTATACCTTTGTCCATTTTTAGAAAATTAGGGATCGGTGAGGCCAGACCTACCACAGTCACATTGCAGTTTGCTGACTGATCGATCACCCATCCTAAGGGTAAGATTGAAGATTTCTTAGTTCGTATCGAGGCATTCATCTTTTTAACCTATTTTATAGTGCTAGACTGTGAAGCTAATAAAGATATCCTCATCTTTTTAGGGCGACCATTTCTAGCGATCGGTAGAGCTTTTATGATGTAGAGAAGGGAGAGTTGACACTGAGAATGGATGATCAAAGTTTAACATTCAATATGTATGGCAACACAAAGGAAGTTAATACACCTGCTTCTATGACAATGGCTAACCAGGACATAAATGTCCAAGATAAGCTATACCTTTTTGACGACATGAACAAAGATATTAACCCAACGAAAGATGTTTTCTTTAAAAAAAAAAAAGACAAGAATAGTCAAATCAGGTTTGGGGAAAATCAAAGCCCTTAGATGATTCTTTGAAAAAGTACCATTTGTCTATTGTCAATCAAGTTGACGCATTCTAGTTATTTAATGTTGATAACCTGGATGCACTTATTCAGGAAGAATTCAATGCTAGTGTCGACATGACTGATGAATGGGAATTCATCAACCAAGTCTCTTTATTATCATACATAGATGCAAGTGTCTCAAGAAATGCTTGAAGGAAGGAGACAATCAATCTGATGAGGACTGACACGGGAGATCCAATGTCGACAAGGTTAAGTATCAACTTTGGGTGAAGGTCCTGGTTTTGATCAGACTTTTCACCGAGGTAAGGTCACATCATAATCTTCTATATTTTATGTTTTTATTGCTTTCAATAAATTGTTAGAAGTAGTTTTTAGTAGTAGCGCACCATTATTCTATGTGAGCTCGGGTTTATTTGTGAGACTGAATTTGACAGATCCAACGGTAAAATGAGGTAAGCGGTAACAGTTGTAATTAAATTATCATTGAAATCGAATCGTTGAAATGCTTGAGAAATGGTATGTGGCGACACGTGGACTTGGTTAAATCGACACGACTGTCAAGTAACTGTCCCCTTTACCCTTTATATATGTTTCAGATCTTTACCCATTTCTATTTTACTTTTATGCTATTTATCTTGCTTTACTATCATTAACCCTCCTGTTTCAAAAAAAATCTTCAACTTTCACTTAGGCATTCTATCGAACGGATCAATGGAAAGAACTTCTCAATAAAACATCGATATTGAAGTCGATGCAAATCCTCTACCTGTGGCCACAAACCTGGAAGACCAAGAAACATATGATTTTGAGGATTACAAAATCTTTTGCGGACCAAATGAAGAGTAAAGATTTTTTGACTTCTTCATCACTAGCACCTACTGTCCAGAACAAGGATTCAGATTGAAAGCATTACAGAAAAAAAAGAAATGTTCAACTTTATCCTTGATACTTTAGCAAGACATAAATGGGAGAAGTTTGCTAAACACCATGACCAGCCAATTATCCCAAGAATGGTCAAGGAGTTCTATGCAAACTTGGTCGATAAAAAACAAAAGTATATCTTGGTTCGTGAAGTTGTAGTGCCATGGAGAATAGACACTATTAATAAATACTTTGGACTTGAGAAGGTCTCCGATGAACACAGAAGATGCGTTAGAAAGTTGACTGATGAGGACAAGAAAAATATCTTGTCTACCAACAGCAGAATGGGTAAAACCACATACTGGTGAGTGGCATGTATTTAAGAACGAATTAACCGAGCAAGCGAGAGTTTGGATGCATTTTGTAGGTTCTCGCCTCATACCGACTTTGCATAATTTCACCTGCCACATAGATATGGTGCTCTTGGCATATTCTATTATGTTCGATAGAAAAATCAATGTTGGAAGGACCATATCATCTACTATTTTTAATTTTGCTGAAGTGCCAACTCTAGTGATGCCATTCTCATATCTTATTATGGCTTTATGTCTGGAAGTCGGGGTGCCACATGGAGGAAGTGAAAAACATAGGTGCAATCACCCCAGCTTCTATTATGAGGACCTCAGCTGCAGTCAGACGAAAGAAATATTCTATTGCTGGATCTAGTGTAGTTGGGGAACAAGCTAGCACAAATTCAGTTTTTGATTTCCTAGCAAAAATGGGGACTGAGCTGAAAAACTTCAAGAGCCCTCGAGACATCTTGCTTTCTCGAGTGTTCAGTATGGGCCAAAAGCAAGCAAATATGTTTTCTCAACCGAAAGCATATTGTCAATATGCTAAACAATGAGATTAGACAATTAAGAAAGATCTCCTAACAGTCCCAACAGTAATCAATGCTTGGTTCCCTAAATTCCCTAAAGATTTGATTGAAAAATATCCAATTCAGTAAGAAGAGGAAGGAAACAACGAAGAGAAGGATGTTCAATATGTCGGTACTGATGTCGATATTAATCCTGTAAATCCCTTCAACATTATAAATCAGACAGCTGAAGAGGTCCTGAGTCAGATGAACGCCATAACTGAAGAGCTTGAAAACCAACTGAAAGAGATGAATGAAGATATTACAAGTTCGGAGCAGATTGTGTCGACACACGTTGGTCCAGTTCACCAATCAACATAATTGAATCTTATATGCCCAGCAGCCCAGCTCAAATTAAAGAAGGCCAACAAGAACAAGAAGGAACCCTTGCCCTATCAGCTCAACCAATAGATGATTCTACTTTACAAGATGAAAAAGATTTGGACCATGGAGTCCCTTATAAAACCCCTTTTGACGAGCAAACAGCTGTTTTAATAACGAGAGACAAAATGGAAAAATCGCCCCGATTGACAAAGAGGGAAAAAAAGCATAGATCAAGGAACACAATGAAAGGAAGTGATTAAAAAAACAGAGTGAATACATAAGAAGAAGAAGAAGAAGAAGAAGAAGAAGAAGAAGAACCAACTGCCCTTGTTGAGACCAACACTTAGGGCAGTATTTTATTTTTATGTTTTTTTTAATTTATCATGTTTAAATTTCTGTTGTGCATTGGAGACGTTGCACCAAGAAGGTTTTGAGGGTGTAGTCTCTTAGTTAGTAATATTAGCATTAGATGTAGTTTTTTATTTTCTTTTGTATCAATTAAAATTTTATTTTGTACCGACATATTTTGCAGTCATTTTTTTTAAATAGTCTTTGGCGTTGCGTGTTGGGATTGAATTAAGGCGTGCACACGGGCACGAAGTAGAGCATGTCAAAAGTGCTCGGAACTGTTGAGGCGGCCTTTATGATGGCAAATGGCAATGGAGTGCAATTCTTGAAGCAAATAGTAGCAACCTTGTTTGTTATTACTTGGAATGTTATATCCATAGCAATAAAACTTTTGGTGATAAGACTGCGTATACCATTAAGAATGCCCGATAAAGAGCTTGAGATTCTTCAATCTCATCCATGGAGAAAAAGTAGATTATCACTGGGTTATTATTCTCTTCCCAAAAGACAAAGACAAGTTTAATATGATATTTAGTGTCACCATTTTATATTTTTAAACCTTTCATTTTTTTTAACATGAGATTAATGTCTTTCGTCTTTTTTGGTGTGGCAATATACTCTTTTGGTGATGGATACAAATATGACCCAACAGAGCAGGGCTCGCATACCTCTGGGTACTCAGAGGTGACAGCGCCATAACTTTATGTGAATAGTGCAGCAGGAGTAACCACTCATCTTTAGATGCATGCAAACATGAACGAAATGTAGAAACTTTTGCTTTTCCTTGTGCGAGATTGCTGTAAATAAGCAGTAGATGTCCTCCGCTCTTGGCTTCTTGAATTTTGAGATTGCTGATAGACCATTGCCACTGTGGTCTGCTTTAATATGCAAATGGAGATTGATTCTGCCTTTAGTCGGTAGAGATGTTCTTTAGAGTTTTGGTGGTTTTAATTGGTTCGATTCTGACAAATAAAAAAATATCCAAACAAATAGCCTAAAATGATTTGA
This sequence comes from Hibiscus mutabilis, assembly GCA_019671005.1. Classification (NCBI taxonomy): domain Eukaryota; kingdom Viridiplantae; phylum Streptophyta; class Magnoliopsida; order Malvales; family Malvaceae; genus Hibiscus; species Hibiscus mutabilis. Next base: position 16,890,685 of record CM033732.1, read on the forward strand.
ACCTGAATTGACCAAAACGCTAAATGATTTAAATTTGTAATGACTCAACCATGAAAAATCCAAACCTCAAACATGAAAGCAGAATAACCCAAACTCCAAAGGACTCGAAACTCAAAATTGACACTGCTACAAAATGAAAAGCTATAAAATTTGTATTAACCCTGAACCAGCCAGAATAACAAATTATGCATTAGTCTAGTCTTGCGCTACTTAAAGCTTAGAACTTTCTTCTAGATTGGATCTATACGCCCATTTGAACTGAAAAAGGATGAGTTTGATAATTTCATTCACTTGTCTCTAGTTTCCATTCAAAACCTTCTGTAAACTCCACCCGACATACTTTAAAAATGGTTCTTTTAGTCTAGTCAACAACTTAACTATCACTAGTTGAATCATTTATAAGGAACCAGTACATTATATGACCGTGCAATTTAAATATTTCATATAATATCCCAAGCAATATGAATCCAGACATTCAGTTGTCCTTTCAAGGAAAGTATAATTTTGCGACTTGAAAACTAAATAGATGCCGCACCAAAAACCATTATAGCCCTGCATGATGCATATAAAACGTTCCATAGATAAGTTTGATAGGCCGAAGAATGGGGCACATAGCAACTAATCAAACTGTTCCCAATCCTGTGTTACTTTTGTTGAAGATGGCGCATGTGGCGGAGTAGTTGAGCTTCCCATTCCAGAGTCAAATGTCCTTGTCGTGGAGACAGCTTTGTTACTGTTGGATAAAGGACTGGAATTTCTGGCCTTCAATTCGTCCAGAGTCTCGTGGAATTTTTGCACACGACGCACCTGGCCAAGAAAACAATGATTTGATACAACAGAATGGTTATATAACTCATTAGATAGATACAGAAATTACAATCATGCAAAAGCTTGAAACAAGATCCTACAAGAGAGTATATATTTGTCTAATGTAAAAGATTGCATATAATCCTTTCCTCATTCATCACAAAGCAGAAGATGAAGCTCAGCTAGAACTGTGCACGAAGATCTCATTTCCATGCTTCTATGTTACTCCCAGACACTTGTTCTCTTTTCAAGTCAGAGTTAACATTCCAGGAGACAAGATTATAGTGCACACTACCATGACACGGGTTTTCTGTTGTTAGTATAGAAAGTGAATACCAAAGACAGGACTCCAAAGGACAAGTAGCAGTATTCTTCTTACAACAGGTGTCAAATTTGGGGCCACGCATGGCATTCCCAAAAGAGAGGACCACAGGAACCCAGGACTGGATTAACTTCCATTGACAGGGAAATTTGATTTAATATCAAACATTAGCAGTCCAACATTTCTCATATAGAGTAGCCCTTGGCTGGCATTGAAATGCAATAAAAGACTAACTAGCCATATTCAAAATAACCAAATAACAGAAAAAGGATTCCAGTCACGACACATTCGCAAGAACTAATCATTCAGTCCTAATAGCTAGCCATCACATTCCAAAATCCTTTTTGACAATATGCAATACAAGCAATGCCAACAAATATAGAGAAAATGATAAAAACACTCTATGATACTCATCCATGAGGAATATACTTGACCAACCTCAGATAGCCGGTTTAAATTATTTAAGCCATCGATTAAGATATATTCATACCGCACATGAAATAAGTGAATGAACATTGTCTTATTAAACCTCAGCAACCGTGATACCAACCTCAGCCTTCCGCTGTAACTTAGCTTCTCCTTCTGCCTCAATCCCATCCAATCTCAGCAACTCTCTCATGAGTAATTCTGTGGATACTTCAAATTCCTCAGCTGCAACCTTTGTCCCACCATTCACAGCCACTTCTAATGCAGCCACCTTTGCACAAGAAAAGGACACCAAACGAACATACAAAACAAAACAAAAAACAAAATAAAGTCTGGAAAGAATATATAGTAGGCTTCATTTGTCAATTCAAATTAACAAAACGAGCAGACAAACTCACTCTTTCAGAAAGCTTATCGACCTCTTTTCTGACTCCAGCAACTGCAGCAAACGCCTTTGACATTTCTTCAGTTTCCTTAATCTCTTCAACCTTATTTTCTTTGCTTGCTATGGCTTCTTCAACCTTCTCTTTGCTATTCGGCATTCCCTCAATCTTCTTCACTTTGCTTGCAGGATTTTCTAGAACCAAAACCTTCGATTTATCTTTCATACCAGCGGAGTCCAATCGCACGTTGTCCTCTTTCTCTTTCCCTCTAAACAAGACCCTTTGTTTATCAGGTTCTAAACCCGTTTTCTCAGCAATTTGTTCCTTTAATTCCCCTGCCAAGTCCCAACATTTCATGAAGACAGCTACACATCACTTTCAATCAGCAAAGAAATTCATAGTTCAATTACAGGAAAATACATCTCTTTCACATAGAAGAAAAGAACCAGACAAATATAACACTTCTAAGTGTTAAAGATTAGATGACTAAAAACAATTATAGAAGAAAGAATATATAGTAATACCAGAAGAAATTCCTAGTTCATAACAGAAAAATACATCCTAACCGTTTCCAAGATCACCCACGGCACCATAACCCTAATTTAAAAGCGTACTGAATTCTGGAAAACAAATCACCACATAACAGTTTCAACATCCGCAATCACAACCGCAACGGCAATTTAGTACTTTGCCCCCAAGACCCATATGAAAGGCATAAACATCTAATTGCTCTTCATTCATTATCGTTTATTCTTTTACGCTTCATTCTTCAGCGACGCAAATAGCTCCAATTAGCACCGAAGGGAGCAATTCACGACACGCATGCATTAAACTAAAAAATACCCAAAAGTTTTTCTTTTCTTTTTTCCTTTTAGGCAGTAAAGAATTAAAAAGTGAAGGTACAAGGAAAACAAATTACCGACAGTAGAATGGGCAGGGACAAAGACCGCATGCTGGGCAGAGCCATGAGCGACGTCGATCTTGATTATGGGCCCGCCAGAAGAAGAAGAAGCAGTTTCATGATCGTGATGAAGATGTTCATCCTCTTCACGAACGCCTGTCCGCTGGACCAGCATGCCCTCTGGCATGACCTGACCTCGCTATTGGTTTATCGCCTTCTGACGTTTCCAGATAATTTGAGAATCGATTTACCCACCCAAAAGCTACCGCTAATAAGAAGAAGATATGTTGGTCTCCATTTGAGATTGGAATTTGAGTTCAGCTGGCTGGAATTGAAGAAACGTAAGATGTAACTCTAATTATCTTTTTTAATATAATCCTTCCCTTTTTTCAATGAATGATAAAATACACAAGGTTCTAAACTATGATCAAATTATTTTTTCTGGTAAACTGCTGGAATGATCTTACTATTAGTAAGTGTATATTTTTAGTTAATTTTGAAAATGAACTGTTATGACTACTAACATTTTTTTTAAACATTTAATTATTCGGGTGTTAATTATCGTTAGACATTAATAGTGTGTTGAGTTGACAAAGTAAAAAAGAAAAATATTATTTAAATAATCATTAAACTATTACTTTACTTTTATTTTAACCACCGAAATAAAAAAAATGTATAATTACATATTTAATTCTCCATATTTACAAATTTATTTTTTCCCCTCTACCATCTTCCCCACTACTGTTGCTTGCCTTTCTACTGCCTTTTTTCTAAAAAAATTAGAACTTTGAAATCAAACAAAGAGTTTGTTTGAGTATTTGTTAGATCTAAGGCTATGGCCAAATCTATTTCCCCCTTCCGTTTCTTCTTGAATAGGAAAAGTGCAACCATCCATTCTTCTCCATTATTGTATCCCAAGAGTTCCGAAACAGCGATAAAGAAGGTTCGCCAATAAACAGTCCATTTCACAGCCTGATCCTTGCCATAGGTTGACTCCACTATTGGTTTAATGGCAACCAAGTTTTGGTCCATCCTCTTGAGCCAATCTTCACTGCAATATAAGATGCAAAAAAGGTACGAGGTCTAGAATGCGAAATACAAATCTTACCTGGAAATAGAGAAGCATATTAGCCGAAGGCATTTGTACCTCCTGTGAAGAAGTACCTAGTTATCCAGTCATCTTCCTTTATGTCCTATACAAAGTAGTTTGACAAGATATTGTTAGATCAGCTAAGATCCCTTGAATGTAGAATATATTTTTGAAAACAATATGTTGTCCAATGAGTGAGTAAACCTATGCTAGGAATTACAAGTAATGTTTCTCGGCACAATCAGTTTAGATGCATACCTCAAAATGGTAGGCAAATGCTTTATTGCAGAAGTAATGAACAAAAAGAAGACTATCCTGGTTTGATTTCAAAGTTCTATTTTTTTTTTTTGAAAAACGCAGTAGAAAGGCAAGCAACAACAATGGAAAAGATGGTGGAGGGGAGAAGAAATTCAAAAATTTGTAAATATAGAGGACTAAATGTGCACTTATACAAATCGTTTTTATTTTGGTGGTCAAAATAAGTGTGAAGTAATAGTTTAGGGACTATCTTAGTAATTTTCCTTCTTTTTACTATATGTACTCACCTCGTCGTCAATGTCTAACAACAATTAAAACCCGAGTGACCAAATATTTAAAAAACGAAAACGTAAGTGACCATAACAATCAATTTTTAAAATCGGTAATAAAAATGTACACTTACTAAATGTAAGTGACCATCCAGTAGTTTACCTTAATTTTTTGTTAGAAAGCATTCAAAAAATATAGAATTGTCACTAAATGTCATTAGAAAATAGTGTGACACATTAATTTAACAACTAATATTTGGGTAAACTACATTCATAATCATTCAACTATAGGTTCGATTCTATTTTGATTATTGATCTTTCAATTTTGTCTATCAAACCACTCAACTATTTAAATGATATCAATTAAGTCATTAGAAAATAATGAAAAAATTAACAAAAATTTTGTCGTAATTTTGTTACTTACATATTATATCAATTTTGTCGTAATTTTAATTTCATTCAATAAATTCAATCCTCCAATCAGATGATGACACATGTCAACATCTAATTTGAGAAATTTTGAGTATTTTTTATTTAGTTCATATAATTTATTTTCCGCCAATCAAATATTTACATGTCACCCCATATTGATTGATAGAAAATAAATGACATGTAAAACACCCATCCACCATTGGGCCTGATGTTTTACTTTGTTACAGATTTCAATATCTAATATATATCTTAATTGTAAATAATATTAGGAAAAAATATAAGTGATTAAAATAGGACTGAAACCTAAGATATTTATGATATGTAAACACACATAAATCACTGAATTAATTCTAATAGTTAATTTGTATTTGATAATATTTTTTATATATTTTAAATTATATTAATGCAAGATTTAAAACAAAAAGGATTAAGGGCTATTTTTGCCCCTGTACAAGTCTCAAATCATCAATTTTGCCCATTCTTTTTTTTGCATCAATTTACCCTCTAAACTAGTCCAATTGCATCACCGTTTCCCTTTGACAAATGAAAGCCAACGTTAATCATTAGTATGCTGATTTGGCAGTCAATTGTGCTGATGTGGCAATCTACGTGTGAAGATGGCATGGCATGGCAGAGGGGGAAATTGATTTGTTTGATCGAGTTTGAGGGCAAAATTGATTTTTTAAGAAAAGTACAAATTTAAGAAAAAATTAAATTATTCAAAAAACATAAAAAAAATATACAATTAATAAAATATTTAAAAATAATATTAAAATATTACTAAAGTTAATTTTTTTTAAAGAAATCGAAAAATAAGTAAAAAATATAAAATTAAAAATATATCATAGGTTATAAAATAATAAATTATTCAAAAAATTAGTAATATTTATAAAATATTAAAATTTTTGAAAACCTTCTTCAAAATTACATTATTTTCTTTCTATGAACCATACTAAGGGGAAGCAATGCAATAGCAGTTGACATTCAGAACTAGACTGTAACACCCTTAAAGCCGGCCTAGTTGAAAATCAGATTTTGGTGACCGAAAATTTAAATTCTGACAAGTCAAAATGATCATTAACCATTGACCATGTGGTTAATTTCACATGTATTGATAGATAATTAGACATTGTCATTGACATTGGGCTACAATGCAAGTATTGAAAACTTAAGGAACATTATATAGTGACTAAAATGCAAGGATTAAGTCTTAAGTGGACAAAGTGCATAGGGTAGGAAGTTGAAGGACTAATTGAGTGACTAACCCCTCAAGGGATTACTCACCCCATACGTGGACCTTGAGGAGGAGATTTCTTCACTAAAGGGTTTGCTAAATTGAATAGCAATTAAAGGATAAGGAAAAGTTAGATTTGGACATCACCGATAACATTATTAAGTTAACACCTCCCTTTCTTCAACCTCCCTCCTTGAACAAGCACACACCTCCATTGAAGTTATATCCAAGCTTGGAATTTCCTTTAATTTGTCAATCTTAGGAAGTTTCTATTAACCAATCAAGGTAAGACCACTAATTCTCCATTGATTTCAATGAAGAATTCATAGGGAAATTGAGATATAAAGCCTATTGAAACCCTAACTAATTTTCATGAATTCCCAAGGTTACATGTTGTGTTTCCATAGTTAGAAATAGTTATAGAATTAGTTATTGACTATATAATTCATAGAAATGATTGTTGATGAGATTTCCATGTTTTCTATATAGCTCAATCCATTGGTGGAGAGGATTCACCAACACCTAACATGCCTCCTAGCAAAAAAATTGTAATTCGAGAGTCCCAATAGCTTCATAATCATCGGTGAGTGTAGTAGGAGTCTTAGGAATGGCTAGGTCCCTTTCCGGTTTCATTGTCTACGGTTATTTTATTGTTGCCATTGTTACAAGGTGAGGTTCACATAGAACCACAAAGAAAAGACATGGTGGTAAGTCTTGGTAAGATCGTTGCTTTGAAATTTTGAGCATGGAATCATAGTATTGTCATTGACATTATTGAAGCATCCATTGATCATTGAACTATAAGTATTACCAATAATATCATTGATATATTACAGAGATTCATGGACATGTATATTGATTATTGGCTGTTGTATTGCTATTGAACATTGTCATTGATATTGAATTAAAAGAAATTAAGGACCTTGGATTCGAATGGACATTGGATACAATTGGCATGCCATATAATTCGTGAGCTTGGGTATGGGGTGGACTATGGTCCTCGGGCTAGGGCCCTTCTTGGCGATGTTGGCAGGATGTTTCGCGTTATTGGTCTTTGGCGATGTTGGCGGCTAGACCACTCATTGACTTGATAATATTGGATGGGAATTCATATATTCATTATCTCATATCGATCTAAGGGATAAAGTTATCGATTATATTGCTAATCATTGCATATATCAAATACATTGATCCTAGCATATTTAATGAGTTATATATCAAGTATGAATGTGAGAATCATGACATTGATACTATTGATATGCATTGCATTACATATTGGAATATTGTTTACTACCTCACCAGGCTATGTAAGCTTAACATAGTTCATTGTATACATTTTCAAGATCTAAAGCTTCGTGAAGTGGATCGTGGATAGCCGGTTGCAACTTACCTCTGAATCCCCTTTTGTAATGTGCATTACCCTTTAAACTCCTAGAATGGTGGCATATGGCTCTTATACATTTTGAATGACATTATGGTCATGTTTTGAGTATGTATGTTAATGTATGCATGTATGGTATGTTTTGGAATTTGGGATGCCTATTAAGATTGCATGTATGGTCAAAATGCACTTCATTAGCTCGCATGATGCAAAAATAGTTAAAATGAGATAGGAGCATGGAACATAGGTCTTAAAAGTATTGGAGATCATTGGTATTGATTAGGGAGTCATTAGACACGTTTTGATTAGGTAAATGATGCAAAAACCAAAAAATTATAGAACTGTAGAACAAGGTGTACCAATACGGGTAAGTACGTATCGGTACAAGTGTACATATATAGACCAATGGCTAAAGGGGGTACTAGTACGAGTTGGCATCGTATCGATCCCCATTTTCAATATCATCATGGTACCGATATGATTTAGTCCGTACGATACTAAATTTTGCAACTGGAATTTGAGAGTTGCATTGCGTATCGATATGGACGGTCCCGTATCGATACCTACTATAATCCCAACGGAAATAAAAGCCAAGCATATCGGTATGGCCTCCTCATTACTGATACCGATGTAGGTAATTCTATTATTGGCCTGAGCTGGTTTTGTAGACTTTATAAGATAGTCCTTAATATTGGTATGGTTAATTGAGCATGATGCAGACCTTAAAACTCATTGAAATTTGACATGCTTGTATAAAATAATTTAATTTAACATTGATATTTTTAATTTTTGATAAGGACCTCAACTTGCTATGTTTTACAATTTAGTCCATGAACACTGAATATATTGCATTTTAACCCTTATTAACAAATTGAATAATCAATTGATTATCTTATAGATAAGTTTGATGAAATTTTGTAACATTGGAATTCTTTGATTAAATCATCGTACACATCGCATCTGTAACCCCCTTGACTTGGTCTAGTCGCAAGACGGAATCGAGCGAGCTACATTAGGGTTTGCTGAGACAAACCCGAAAGATATACTTAGAAAACAACCTATTTTTTCTTTTATCTTATCTAAATGCATATTTAAGTCCTAAGATGATCATGCTGGTTATGGTGAAAATTACAACTTAATCAGGTGTCGATTTGACATCCAATTGTACGCATTCGTGTTCTAGGGACTAAAAAACAATTCCAGATAATTAAGAGGAATTTATTGTAATTAAAGTTACCAATCCTTAATTAGTCATATTTCATACCAACATGTTAAATTTCAACTTAAAATAACCATTCAAACTTATTTAATTGCATAATCAAGAAATAGGGACTAAACTACAAAGATTCAAACTTTAGAAGGCATCTTAATTGAAATAACGACTGGCGTACCAGTACGAGAACTTCTCGTATCACAACGGGTGCAAAATAAAAAGGTATACCAATACAGTCCTCAAGCGTATCGGTATGGGTATGCTATTTTTGAAAATTGGAATTCTAGTAGCCAAAAGGCGTACCGGTATGGTTGCCCGTGTATCGAAACCAAGACAAATTATAAGCAATTCGTACTGATACGGTCCCTAGGTGTATCGGTATTCCAAGATAATTTTGCTCAGATTAGGCTGGGATAGGTCCCCGCGTACAGATCCCTAAGAACTCATACCGGTACGGACAGACCTGTAATGACCTCTTGGTCCAACATATGACATTTTGGCTCAATCTAACAAACTCCAAACAACATGTAATCATCATAAAACTTCCTAAACATCAATTCCTCAGACATAGAAGCATGGTAGAAGATCATACGCAACATATCAAATCCAAACATAACTCTTATAGGCATGATTTCTACCTAAGCATGCATAATGTTTCCTAACCCTCAAAACCAAACATTAAGCATCAAACCAAACTTGTACAAAAAAGGAGTAACCAAATTAACCTTCCCAATTACAACTTGGTCACATTGCCTCTTATTACTACTATGCACTTATAAAACCATACTTGCAAACACTTCAAATCCTTTGATCCTCATTTGCTTACTCACTGTCCGATAGAGTCTATTTCTCAGAATTGATGAGAAAGAAGAGTGTAAGCTATAAGCTTAGTGAGGGAAACTCAAAAATACTCATCAATGCATTTAAAATCATTTTAATTCAAACCAAATGTATGAGTCTCAAGGCAAAAACATCTCATGCTTCCATAATCTCTTCAAATATGCATATTTAAAGCATTTGCAACACATGTATCATGGATTTCTATCATAAACCTCAATTTAAGCTTCATGGGTCAAAATCTATAAATAGCAAGCTTAAAAAGCATCTCATGTATAAATCACATTATACAAAACATAATCCATTTCTCATGATACATCATCTCATATATTGGCATTCAAGTGACTCAAAACAAGTTTCATTCTATTTTATCAAAACCACATTGGATACAAAGATTTCCCAAGTGGTTCATTCGACCACTTCACATACATCCACAAACCAGAGTAGCCCTCAACGGTTATAACGTATAAATCCACCAGCGAGAGAATTGGCACACTCTTGACCCCTCGACCGCCATGGTTCTCATGGTGGAGCATGACACACTCTTGACCCCTCGACACACATGAGGCAACTTATTATAGTGCACTTTAAACCCTATGGCTAGCCAACTATATCCAATAACATTTTACCTCAGCCACTTGCCAATATACTCAATAATAACCTCTTTAACTTACTATTTTACATATGCATCAATTTAAACCATTTTCAATACATTAAATCATGTATTCTAGCATTCTTAAAATACTTTCATAAATCATTCACTATGCTCAAATATCATCATGTATAATCATTTGTAACATCTTTCATTTCTAAAACATACATATAACAGTAAGTAATCAAATCTATAAACATGTGCATGAGATTGTATTTTGCAAAACCGAAAACGAGAGAGGGCTGAACCAATACTTACTTCCAAGCTTAGATAAGTGTTTCAAACTTATTCTAAACTCCCAAAACTTCTTTCAAACCTTTTATTAGTAGTAAAACATGTTTCCACTCACCAACAATCCAAAGCTTTCTTGTCGTTGTGAGAATCAAGCTTTCGAAGCTTCTGGAACCTCTCCAAAAGCTATAGGCTTCAACTTCCCTGCGTTACCCAATCAAAAACAGAGGATTAATGCACTTCCATGCATCTCTAATTTCCAGCAACCAACAAACACAACTTCGCCTCACAAGAAACCATCAAATGCCTCTCTAAAACAACTGAAATCATCACCAAACTTTGTATAAGCAGAGCCCAACCAAAACCTATTGATCTTAACATTTTAACAACATCAATTAACATCCAAAAAATCCCTATAACGTCCTTATACCTCCAACAACTCTACAACACCAAAATCTAACTATTTATAACCTAGAAAATTATCAATTCACATAGTTTCGGGATTCCTTTAATTAATCACTTCTTTCATCTTTAAAACACATCTTAATAGGGGTCTAAATCAATTAGATTCAACATTAAACAGATCCAAAACAGTACTTAACAAATTTCCTTATAAAAACTCAATTTAATCATCATATTCATGTTTTAATCATAATTCCATAACATAAATCAGTTGTAAAGGATCAAGAACTTAGTAATTTCAATAAAAAACCTTTAATTAGAGGAGAGAAATGAAAATCACCTATAATTGCTGATTTCTCCCTTAATTGGCAAAGATTGGTTAAACTCCAAATAATTTTTGTTGTAGGAATCAAAGAAATCAGGTAGGAATTACAAAGGAAATCGAAAGAGTTGATTCCTAGAAATTTTAGAAAGAATTTGATAGTTTGGCTGCTGAGAAAGTTGAGAGAAAAGTGATAGCAAAGTTAGTTACATGAGAAAGTGATTTGTAAAAATTAAATCTTTTTTATTAAATCTGTTTTCTTTTAATGTTAAAAACAATTTAAAAATAGCCTAAATTAAGGGGGAAATCTGATGGAAAAGTTTGTTCAAATAGCTCCTTAAAGATTCTAATTTTTGACCCTTTTACGATTTAGTCACCAAAATAGTTTTGAAAACTTTGCATTTTAGTCACCAGACCAAAATGTCCCAAAATCAGACTTAATTTCTTCAAATTGAATTTACCAAAATACTTATTAAGTATTTTCTAGCATTTTTCCATATTTTATTTTAGCCAAAAATGATTTTTTAAGATTTAATTCCCGAAACTAACTCGAATTGCCTAATCTGGTTCTTCTGAACCGTCTAATAGATCTGTCTAACATCTAGGCCCAAATTCAGGGCGTTACAAACTCTCCCCCTCTTAAGAAATTTTGTCCTTTAAATTTACATGGTGGAAAAAGGCGAGGAAACTTGTAATACCTCAAAATTTTGGCTAGTGACCAAAATGAAAGTTTGGTGGTTAAAGTATAAACTTAGGAAAAGTTTAGGGAGTAAATTGCAATTTTCAAAAGTTATGTATTTTAGTCCTGTAAATGAATAATTTACCCCCAAGAATGGCGTTTCTGTGTAACTCAAATTTTTTGTACAGAATTTGTGTTCAAAGCTATAAAAGGGTTAAGTTCGTGAAATTTGGATAATCGAATCGAATATTTGAGATATTTTCTTAGATGATAAGGCAAGATTAATAATATCTTTTCCATGCCTTAATTTGGAAGGATTTAACATGGACCATTGGATTTAAGTTGATTTTTCATGTTAAATATGAGCCGTTAGATGAATAATGGCAAGATTATAATTTTGGAAAATTACAAGGGCAAAATTGGTAACTACTAACTTATTGGTTTATTTTTGACCATTGGATGAATATTTTGACAAGTGGTAAGCTTTTGAGCATTGGATATCAAGGGTAAAATAGTCATTTGACTATTAAGGAGATTTTTTTATTAAATATGATTAAATAACGCCATTTGGTGTGAAAATAAAGAAGAAAAGTGTGGAATTCTGGTTCATCTTTCTTCCATTGCCGTGAGGTTTAGAGAAGGGATAAAAAAAAATTCAACTTCAAATTTCAAGCATTTAGAGTTGGATTCAAGGTTAGTTCATGAAGTAAAACATTGCTTCTCCTCTAAATTCTCTTTCATTTGGTATAAGAAATTCATGGAATAGTTGAAGATAACTCTTGAATTTTGAGGAAAGATAATTTAAGGTTTAGGGATTCAAATGAATTAGGATTGATATGTGATGTTCTATCATTTCCATGCTTGATTGAAGTTTAAATTGATGTATTCCCGATGGAATATTATTTGATTAATTAGGTTTAATTTGGGGTTTAGGGATTCAAGTCGAGTTTGGAGTTTTCATGAAAGGAAAATGTTGGAACAATATAATTAAGGGTTAATTTGAGGTGTTGGAATGGTTAAAGGATGCTAAAGATGTGAATTATGAAACCTGCCCAGAATTTTAGTCTTTGGCAGTGAGTTTGGGAATTCACCAAAAATTCCATAAAAAATGATTAGGAAGTAAGCCAAATACCATTGTATTTATGGTGCAGTCTAGTTTAGTTTAAAACAAACGGTGACTGATTTCGATTGGGATATCAAAATATATGAATTTTTAAGTGACGAAAGGTCAGAAAACAAAGCAGCAATCTGCTCCAAAATTAAGCACTGGAATTCGACTTTAAAAATTTGTCATAAATCGTACGAGTTGAATTTGGGCTATTAGTTTATATGGTTGAACAGTTTATCGAATCTAGTTTCTTTTAGAACAAACATAATTGAATTTTGAGTTTCAGATTATTTTATATAAATATTTCTTTGAAGGTAGCGCAGATTGACAAATTATAAAATGAGTACCTTATTGGTGTTCTTAATTCGTGCATGTAAGGATGAATGTGAAGCATTCAAGTAAACAAGAGAAATCGGAAATTCGGTAGATAAAGCAATGACCAAACTTGGAGTTTTCTTAATACACGCATTTTAGTTTGGGATAAGAAGTGTCAAGGTGAGTGCATTTATCTATTTTAAAACGTATTTTGGAAGACTTGTGACAAGTCGATCTGTATGATTTTAATTGAATTAATAATATTGGTTTTCATATGAAATATGATATTTTCACAGGCATAAAGTAAATGTTTGGTACATGACAGGGTATGAACTGCCCTATTGTGTCTTTCTTATGATAATTTTATTATCATATATCGATAATTATGTTGCCGGGGTGATTTATGGTATAATTAATATTGATTTTTATGTGTAAAATATAATATTTTCACAAGCAAAAAGGGATGGTTTTGTACATGATAGGGTATGAACCACCTTATTATGTTTTTTTTATGATAATCCTAATATCATACATCGATGATATGTTATAGAATGATTTATATTATAATAGAGTATGAACTGATCCATTATTTTGATTTATCGATGATGAGTTGTTTACCATCTATAAAATGATACATTGCAAAGGTAATGATATTGTTTTATTGCCCAAGATTACCATTGAGAGTTACAGTACAGTGGCATGCCATAAGAGTCTAGCAATCTGGGACTGCATTGTAGCTACACTTGCCACATAGTGTCTAGCATTTTAGGAATGCAATGATCTTCGGATCTAGTAGTCTGAGACTACCGTCACTTCAGTGACTAAAGTGCTCTGGGAGCACAACAAGCTCGTATTACTGCATTGTTCACCTTTTCCCTTATGGGAAATGGCTAGTACTCTGGGAGTACATGACTCGTATACTTAGTTTCTCTCTATACGTACTTATTGTGCTATTGGTATCAAAAAACTTTTACAGAATGATTTTTATAAATATTTCATCTTTGCTTTAAAGCAATATTGATTTGAAATAGTTTTATAAGCGAATTGTTTATACTATGTTATACTTAAAGACTGGTTATTATTTAATTTTATGATTACCTTATAATGCCTCATTACTTAGCGTGTGTTTTGCCTGTGCAAATGTAGGTCGTTCGAGACATTGGGTGTAAGTAAGGCGTTGCATCAAGTTCAAAAAAAATTCATCAAGCTAATTCAGTAATGACATCCTACTTGAGGTTTTTAATTAATTTTGGTGGCATGTATAAATAAGATGAATTTGTCTATTTTGGTTTAGGGTCTGTTATTTATCAAACAGTTAATTTATTTTTCGTAAAGTAAATGATCTCCAATTTTGTGTACAAGTTAATTTTAAATATTTTTAAAGGTTTTAAATTTATAGAATTTTTTGAATAAAAGTCATGTTATTGTTCTGTGACATCTATGACTCATATTCTGTATACGAATACGTGAATGAGGTGTTACAAAACTGCTTCAACATGTCCTCCTTGCTTTCCCAGGTGGCTTCCTCAACACCACGATGCTGCCACAACACCTTCACCAACTATATGGTCTTTCCATGAAGAACCTTGCTGCTTGAATCCAGGATTCTCATCGGCTCTTCATCATAGGTCAAATTCGAATTCAACTCAATTTCCTCAACAGGCATCACATGCGAAGGATCCAATCTATACATCCGAAGCATCGGTACATGAAAAACATCATGTATCTTCTTTAACTCTACCGGTAACCTCAACTTATAAGCAATTGGACCAACACGCTCCAACACCTCATAAGGTCCAATAAACCTAAGACTTAACTTACCCTTCTGTCCAAACCTCATCACCTTCTTCCAAGGCGAAACCTTAAGGAACACAAGATCCCCAACCACGAACTCAATCTCCCTACACTTCAAGTCAACATATGACTCTTTCTGATCCGAAGCTGCCTTCAACTGATCACCGATAAGCTTTACCTTCTCATTGGTATCCTTCAACACATCAGGCAAGGAAACATACTTTTCTCTTGCCTCTGCCCAACAAAGTGGCACGTGACACCTTCTACCATACAAGGCCTCGTACGGTGCCATCTGGATACTAGCTTGATAACTATTGTTATAAGAAAACTCCACCAAAGGTAACTGCTTCTCCCATGTTCCTTGGGAATCAATGATGCAACACCACAACATATCCTCCAACACTTGGATAACACGTTCAGATTGACCATCCGTTTGAGGATGATACGAAGTACTGAAGTTCAACTGCGTACCCAAAGCCTTATGCAAACACTCCTAAAACCTTGCTGTAAATCACGGATCTCTATCCGATACTATAGACTTAGGTACCCCGTGCACCCTCACGATCTCAGCAATATACATCTCTGCCAACTTATCCAAAGTATACATCGTATGCACAACCAGAAAATGTGCACACTTCGTAAACCTATCCACAATAACCCACACAGAATTTTTCTTTGATGGCGTCAAAGGCAAACCGAACACAAAATCCATGGTAATTCTCTTCCACTTCCATTCTGGAATCCTTAACGGTTGCAACAACCCCGAAGGAAACTGTTGTTCAGCCTTAGCACGTTGACAAACCATACAACGAGCAACAAAATCTGCCATATCCTTTTTTAGACCAACCCGTAAATACTTTTTTTTTCAAATCCTAATACATCTTTGTACTCCCCAGATGCATAGCAAAAGAACTCGAATGTGCCTCAACCAAAATAGTGTGCTTAACTCCTCATCTTTTGAAACCACTACTCGACTCTTGAAACACAAAACTCCTTCGTCACTGAAACAAAATTCTGTTTGATTGCCATCCAATATGTCATTGACATGCTGTACCAAAGAATCATCATACAGTTGCTTCTCCTTGATCAATTGCAACAACGATGGCTTCACTTGCAACTCAACCAACAAACCAACATCGCGCGTTACACTCAACCATGCAAACATTGCCTTCAACTCAACTGCAACCGTTCTACTCAAAGTATTGGCTACAACATTAGCCTTTCTCGGATGATACTCTATTTTCAAATCATAATCCTTAAGCAACTCCAACCATCTTCATTGCCTAAGATTCAAATCCTTCTATGACATCAGATATTTCAAACTCTTGTGACCCGTATATATAACACACTTCTCACCTTAAAGGTAATGTCGCCAAATCTTCAACGCAAACACCACCGCAGCAAGCTCAATATCGTGCGTAGGATAGTTGCGCTCATGCACCTTCAACTGCCTAGATGCATAAGCTACAACCTTTCCTTCTTGCATCAACACACACTCCAAACCAACATAGGATGCATCGCTATAAACTACAAACTCCTTCCCTGATTCAGGTTGAGTCAAGATTGGGGCTTGCGTCAAGCTTCCTTCAACTTATCAAAAGCTTGTTGTCCATTCCCCGTCCATTCAAAACTTATATCCTTTTGCAACAACTTCGTCAAAGGAGTAGAAATTCTTGAGAAACCGTCCATAAAGCGGCGATAATATCCTGCGAACCCCAAGAAACTACGAACTTCCAACACCGACTTCAGTTGCTTCCAATTCACAACAGGTTCAATTTTTTGCGGATCCACACGAATACCTTTGGCTGAAACTACATGACCAAGAAAAACCACTTGCTTGATCCAAAACTCACACTTACTCAACTTGGCGTAAAGCTTAATGTCCAAGAGAACTTGCAACACAATCCGTAGATGTCGATCATGATCTTCCTCGATACTAGAGTACATAAGGATATCATCGCTGAACATAACCACAAATTGATCCAAGAATTCATGGAACACTCGATTAATCATATCCATGAATGTTGTCGGTGCATTTGTCAACCCAAATGGTATCACTAAGAACTCATAATGCCCATAGCGCATGCTAAAAGTTGTCTTTGGCACGTCTTTATCCTTCACCTTCAACTGATAATACCTAGACCTCAAATCAATATTGGAAAATACTGTAGCATCCCAAAACTGATCAAACAAATCATCGATCCTCGGAAAAGGATACTTGTTCTTAATCGTCAACTTGTTTAGTTGTCGATAATCAATGCACATTATCATCGTGCCATCTTTCTTTTTCACAAATAACACCAGCGCTCCCCACAACGATACACTTGGCTATATGAAACCATGATCCAACAACTCCTAAAGCTGCATCTCCAACTCCTTCAATTCTTTTGGTGCCATGCGATACAGTGCAATCAACACTAGAGCCGTACCCACGTACATCTCAATACAAAACTCCACTGCCCTATCTGGCAGTAAACCAGGAAACTCTTTCGGAAACACTCTTGGAAAATTGCAAATTGTGCGAATATCCTAGGCACGTACTTCCTTTATATTAGGGTTCATAAAATAAGCTAGGTATGCTTGACCCCCAGATTCTAACATCTTTTGCGCTTTTAAAGCCGAATCAACATTAGACAAGAATTTGAAATTTTCCCCCACAACCACCACCTCATAATCCTCAGCAAGTTTCAAGAAAACTCGCTTGGTCTCAAAATCAACCACAGCTCTATGTTCGAACAACCAATCCATCCTCAATATTACATCAAAACCGTAAAATGGTAGCTCTATCAAATCGACCTCAAACACATGACCCTGAACCATCAAAGGATATCTCATATACAACCTCCTAGCAACTAATGTCTCACCAAAGGAACTAGTTACCCTCATACCAACATCTAACACTTCTACATGTATATCAAACAAGCATGCATGTTCGCACAAGATGTATGAATGTGTAGAAATAGAATCTATCAAAGAAATCATTGGTATGGATTGAAAAGTAAATGTACCTGCAATCACATCGGTATCATTCCTTCCCACACGGTGTACAAAAACCCTTGCTTGTCCACCACCCTCAGGTTGAACCACTACGGTATGAGCAACTACTCTCTAACCATCCTCCCTACGCTAGAAATGTCCAGGGACGTGCCCATGGCTTCTTTGTGGCACAATAGCAGGTACATGAGCTTGACCTTTCCTGGCTAACTGCGAATAATCATGTCTAATGTGATCCTGTGAACCACAGCTCTAGCAAGTACCAATAGTACCCCAACACTCCCCCGAATATCGTCTACCACATCTCCCGCACTCAGGTGTTCGAGCAAAGGTATTCTGAACAGGATGTCCATGCTAGTACTGTTCCCTCCGCGTCTCTAATCCAGACGATACCTCCTATCTCTATGCTTTTTGTATCGATCTCTACCAACATCTGATTCAACATTCCTTTTCCCTACAGAAAAACTCCATAAAAGAGTAGACAAATTTTATTGTATGTCCTTAGCTCGAGAAACCAGAACATCAAAATCGGTATAATCCGTAGCCAACATGTAAGTCTTCACCTCCTTCACCAGCCCATAATGGAATCGGTCACAGCGCTGCTGCTCATTGGGAACCAGTTTAGGAGCATACTGGCTCAACCGAACAAACTGGATCCCATACTAAGAAACAAACATGTTCCCCAACTCTAAAGCCATAAACTCCATCTTCTTCTAATCCTGATATTGAGATCCCAAATACTTCTTCCAAAAGATAAAACAAAAGAACTCCCATGTCATATATTCAGGTGCCATACCCGCGAAGCAATTGTCCACCAACTGTAAGCATCACCCTGAAGTAACAACATTATACAACCTAACTTGCGGACATCTATACACTCCATTTGACCAATGATCCTTTCCGTGCTAGCAAACCACTTATCGGTCGCTTTAAGAGCTAAAACTCTAAACTCAGAACCACCCAATCTATGTAGACGATCCAAAGACAGCCCGATATTCACAGCTATAGGCGCTAGTGCAAGTACTTGCACTCAAGCCATGGCCGCCTGAAATGCTCCAATCATCGCCTGGATCAACAGTGTCATATCACCAAAAACAGGTCCTTATGGTGCTTGAGGTGCACCACCCTCAATTTCAACACCAACAGGAGGAATCGGTGGAGGAGGAGGCAACTCATCATCTTGTCTATCCACAACACTCCCCAATGAGCTCTCGTCTCTGTCCCATTCGCAAAAATATAAGTCTAAAACATGATAATGCAATAAACCAATGCAATTAGACCAGTTTACAGCAGGAATCCAAGTCGCTCATGTTTAAAAAAAAATCATTTAACACTAGTAGTAATAAGGCAATGTGTCCCCAAGCTAACACCCAAACATATCACATATCAAACATAATCGCACAAATTCAAACACCGTGCATAACAATCAACAGAATCATACATCAACAATACATCAAACAACCATAACCCACCTCTCAACAATCATAACCTAGCTCTGATACTAACAAATGTAACCCCCTTGACCCAATCTAGTCGCAAGACCGAACCGAGCTATATTAGGGTTTGCCGAGACAAACCCAGAAGATATACTTAGAAAATGGTAAATTTTTTTCTTTTATCTTATCTAAATGCATATTTAAGTCTTAAGGTGATCATGCTAGTTATGGTCAAAATTACAAGTTAATCGGGCGTCGATTTGAATCCAATTGTACGAATTCGTATTTCAGGGACTAAAATGTAATTCCAGATAATTAAGAGGGATTTATTGTAATTAAAGTTACCAATCCTTAATTAGTCATATCTCATACCAACAGGTTAAATTTCAACTTAAAATAACCATCCAAACTCAATTAATTGCATAATTAAGAAACAGGGACACTCCAAAGATTAAAACTTCAAAAGACATCTTAATTGAAATAACGGCTGGTGTACTAGTACCAAAACTTCTCGTATCGCAATGGGTGCAAAATAAAAAGGCTTAATGATACGGTCCTCAAGCGTATCGGTATGAGTATGCTATACTCGAAAATTAGAATTCTAGTAGCCAAATGGCGTACTGGTAAGGCTGCCCGTGTATCGGCACCAAGCCAAATTATCAACAATGCATACCAATACAGTACCTAGGCGTATCGGTACGCCAAGGGAATTTTGCTTAGGTTGAGCAGAGACAGGTCCCCGTATACAGATCCTTGAGGACTCGTACCGGTACGGACAGACTTGTAATGACCACTTGGTCCAACATATGACACTTTGGCTCAATCTAACATACTCCAAAAAACATCTAATCATCATAAAACTTCCTAAACATCAATTCCTCAAATAGAGAAGCATGGTAAAAGATCATACGCAACATATTAAATTCAAACATAACTCTTATAGGCATGATTTCTACCCAAGCATGCATAATGTTTCCCAACCCCTCAAAACCAAATATTAAGCATCATACAAGTCCAAAACATCAAACCAAACTTTTACAAACAGGGAGTAACCAAAATAACCCTCCCAATTACAACTTGGTCACACTGCCTTTTATTACTACTATGCACTTATAAAACCATACTTGCAAACACTTCAAATCTTTGGATCCTCCTTTGCTTACTCGCTTTCCGATAAAGTCTATTTCTTTGCATTGATGAGAAAGGAGAGCGTAAGCTATAAGCTTAGTAAGGGAATCTAAAAAACACTCATTAATGCATTTAAAATCGTTTTAATTCAAACTAAATGTATGAATATTAAGGCAAAAACATCTCGTGCTTCTATAATCTCTTCAAATATGCACATTTAACGCACGTGCAAGACATATATCATGGGTTTCTATCATAAACCTCAATTTAAGCTTCATAGGCCAAAATCTCTAAATAGCAAGCTTAAAGAGCATCTCATGTATAAATCACATTATACAAAACATAATCCATTTCTTATGATACATCATCTCATATATTGGCATTCAAGTGACTCAAAACAAGTTTTATTCTATTTTATCAAAACCATATTGGATACACAAATTTCCTAAGTGGTTCCTTCGTCCACTTCACATACATCCTTGAACTGGACCATCCCTCAATGGTTATAACGTATAAATCCACCAGCTAGAGAATTGGCACACTGTTGACCCCTTGACCGCTGTGGTTCTCATGGTAGAGCATGACACACTCTTGACCCCTCGACACACATGAGGCGACTTATTATAGTGCACTTTAAACCCTATGGCTAGTCAACTATATCCAATAACATTTTACCTCAGCCACTTGCCAATATACTCAATAATAACCTCAATAACTTACTGTTCTACATATGCATCAATTTAAACCATTTTCCAATACATTAAATCATGTATTCTAGCATTCTCAAAATACTTTCATAAATCATTTTCTATGCTCAAAAATCATCATGTATAATCATTTGCGACATCTTTCATTTCTAAAACATGCATATAACAATAAGTAATCAAATCTATAAACATGTGCACAAGATTGTATTTTACAAAATCAAAAACGAGAGAGAGCTCAACAATTAGATTTAACAAAAAAACATATAAGTGTTTCAAACTTATTCTAAACTCCAAAAACTTAGATAAGTGTTTCAAACTTATTCTAAACTCCCAAAACTTCTTTCAAACCTTTTAACAGCAGTAAAACACATTCACACTCACCAACAATTCAAAGCTCTCTTGCCGTTGCGAGAATCAAGCTTCTGCAGCTTCCGTAACCTCTCCAAAACCTATTGGATTCAACTCCCCTACTTTACCCAATCAAAAATAGAGGACTAATGCACTTCCATGCATCTCTAATTTCCAGCAACCAACAAACACAACTTCATCTCACAGGAAACCATCAAACGCCTCTCTAAAACAACTAACATCATCACAAAACTTCCTATAAGAAGAGCCCATCCAAAACCTATTGATCTTAACAACGTCAATTAACATCCAAAAACATCCTATAACAACCTTATAACTCCAGCAACTCTACAACACCAAGATCACACCAAAATCTAACTATTTACAACCTAGAAAATTAGCAATTCACATAGTTTCGGGATTCCTTTGATTAGTCACTTTTTCATCATTAAAACATATCTTAATAGGGATCTAAATCAATTAGATTCAACATAAAACAGATCCAAAACAGTACTTAACAAATTCCCATATAAAAAAATCAAATTAATCTTTATATTCATGTTTTAATAATAATTCTATAACATAAATTAGTTGTAAAGGGTCAAGAACTTGGGAATTTCAATAAAGAACCTTTAATTAGAGAAGAGAAACAAAAACCGCCTCTAATTGTTGCTTTCTCCCTTATTTGGCAAAGATTAGTTTAAATCCAAATAGATTTTATTGTAGGAATCAAATAAATCAAGTACGAATTAAAAAGGAAATCAAAAAAGATTGATTCCAGGAAATTTTAGAAAGAATTTGATTGTTTGGCTGCTGAGAAAGTTGAGAGAAAAGTGATAGCAAAGTTAGTTACGTGAGAAAGTGATTTGTAAAAATTAAAATCCTTTTTATTAAATCTATTTTCTTTTAATATTAAACCAATTAAAAGCCATTTTAAAATAGCCTAAATTAAGGGGAAAATCTGATGGAAAAGTTTGGTCAAATATCTCCTTAAAGATTCTAAGTTTTGACCCTTTTACAATTTAGTCACCAAAAACATTTTTGAAAACTTTGCATTTTAGTCACCGGACCAAAATATCCGGAAATCAAATTTAATTTCTTCAAATTTAATTTACTAAAATACTTAAAATATTAATTAAGTATTTTCTAGCATTTTTCATATTTTGTTTTAGCCATAAATGATTTATTAAGATTTAATTCCCAAAACTAACTCGAATTGCCTAATCCGGTTCTCTTGAATCATCTAATCGGTCCGTGTAACCCCCTCGAACCAGCCTAGACGCCCAACCGAACTAATAGAACTACATTAGGTTTGCCGAAGCAAACCAGAGAACAATTACGATAACCGGTCCATTTTTTTCTTTTTATCTTGTCTAGATGCGTATTATTAATCCTAAGTGTACATACTTGCAGCGGGTGAGTTTATAAAGGAATCGGACCACAGGAAGGCAATCAATTGCATAACATATGTTTTAGGGACTAAAATGGAAATATAATAAACTTAAGGACCAAAACTAAAATTAAGGTTACCAATTATCAATTAGTCTAATTACATGTTTACATGTCAAATTCCAGGCCAAAACGATAGTACAAGCTCATACAATTGCATTCTCAAAACTAAGGGCCCAAAATGAAAGAAACAAAAACTTCCAAATATTCCATATAACAAAATTAACTGCAGCCGTACCGGTATGCGTACAGGTGTTTCGGTACGCCTTAACAATTTCCAAAACTCATATTCCAATGGCTAAAACTCGTATCGAAACACTTGCTCACGTATCGAAACTCCTAACCAAAATTCTTGAGACCTTACCAGAACACTTGCTCGAGTATCAAAACGTTATGCCTGTAAAGGCTTACCCGTATCAAAACACCCTCCCGCATATCGAAACGCTATGCTTGAGATGGCCTAGCCGTATCAGTACAGGGACACCTGTTTCGATACACCTGGACCTCTAATGTCCCAAATTGATGTCTAAACACACTTTGATAATAACCATAACACTCCAACATGCTCCAAACACTCAAACAACATTACTAGGGTACAGCCCTAACCAAAACATCACAAAATCAACATCATTACATGTCATTCAAACACTCAGGATTTTCTATAGGCATGCTTCCTAATATCATTTTGCCATATAACCAAAACTCCCATTTGACACTTTAAAGGCTTACACAACATGCTTACACATCTAAAGCATCATAATAAACATGCTTGAATCATCAAAACATGGAAACAATTCCAAGTCAACTAGATGCATACCTAAGCACCCATCAAACATCAACATAAGCAAAGATTCTCAACAAGCTTAACAACAACAAACCAAACATAAAATCTAGCACTTCGCATGCTTAAAAACCATAGAAAAACAGGATTACAAGTTCCAAAAACATGGCGAGCACATTGCCTTATTAATCGGAAACATAAACCGAGTTCATACTCAAGTAGTCTTGCACTTGGATCACTTCAAACCTTGCCTTTGCTACCCCCAAACCTTAATGTTGTGCATCATTAGGAAAAAGAGAGCATAATCACACATGCTTAGTGAGGATGCTCTTAAAACAATGATGCATTAAAAATCCTTTGAAAACTAAACACATGTTTTCAAACCATGCTTACGTCCAAAGCATTTTCATTGATTCCAAACAAAACATGCATATCGACCATATGCAACAACATTTACAAATCACATGCTTAAATTCCAAAGCATTAAGTCATCTCATGCTTAAATCCCAAAGTATTATAAAATAGGTTCAACTCATGAACTTGCATATATTGGCAATTATAGTGACCCCAGATAGACGACCACTATCCTTGATTAATCGACCGCTAACCTTTAGGTAACCAACCGTTAGCCTTACAATTCGGATAGACGGACCTCTCATGATAATCGACCACTACCATAACCCATACCATGCCGACCGCATGATATAACAACCTTGCCGACCGCAGATCAACATCATCAAGGGGAACCGACCACTCAACCCAAGTGATAACATCATAGTCTGAGTAGCCGTCCGCTTACCTCAAGGACCTTTAACCACGATCTATTTTTAACATATTATAGTGCACTTCATCCTATGGCATGCCAACTCTATCTGAATGTTTTCTCATCATGTCACATAGCCAATATATCATTTACAAAACCATTTACTCACTGTTTTACAATGCATTATACAAAATGACCATTTATGAAATCACATTACCAAAGCAATAACACTATTCCCGATCGGAATGATAACCAATGCTCACTAGCTACTTTTAAACCACTGCATATGTACTCAAAATCATGCATTTACAGTAAGTAAAATAAACCATGTTTATGACCAAAACATAAATTACACATGCTCATATCCGAACCGATATTAAAGAGCAAAAGAGGGAAACTTACTTCCGAGCTTAGGTAAGTGTTTCAAGCTTATCCTAAACTCCCAACAACACTTATTAAACCTTTTAAAGGCGTTTAAACCAGTTCCCACTCACCGAGACACCGCGCCTTGCTCGCTAACGCGAATCGAGCTCCCGACAAGCAACAATCAACGTCAAACTTCGTCGCCTTTATTATCCCTTATTTTTAACCACATAAAACCAGAGGGAAAATGCATCATTATGCACTCAAACCATTTCCAACAAGCAATTACCCGCAACTCACAAGTTGCCCACTCAAAAACCATCTGAAACTTATCGAAAACATCCTCAAACACTTTCAAAACTGAACCCAGCCATAATATAATGATTCAATACATCAAACCTTATCAATTAACATCTAAAAACTCTTTCCCAACATCCTTTTACTTTCAGAAATAATTAAACTCCATTAACCTCACAAAAACCTTTATGTAACAACCTTAAACATTAGGGATTCAGCTTATTTTGGGATAACAATGTTAAAACAAAGTTATTAACTCAATTAAACATCAAAATCTTGATCTAATTGGATCATAAACCCAGCAAAATAGATCCAATTCGAAATATGTCAATTTCATCAATCTAAACACAATTAAACCAATTTTCCTTAATTAAACTATCAAAACACATTAGAAAATAATTGTAAAGAGTCAACAGCTTGGGAATTTCAGTAAAGAACCTTTCATTAGAGGAGAAGAACGAACCTTACCTTTAATGGATGCTTTCTCCCTTAATTGGATGATTTGCATGAGAAAATAAAGTTAAAACAATAAGGTTTTGGTAAACTAACAACAAGAAATCATTTAGAAACAAAAGATTTAAGAAAAGAAAGATCTACCTGAATATTTAAAAGAATAAATTGATGTTCGGCTAGAGAGATTTTGAGAGAAATTTACATAACTTTTGTTTAAAAGATTTAATAACCAAATTAAATCTCCCCAACCTCTTCATCTTTTTCCAAAACACTTTAAAAATAGCCAATTAAGGGATAAAGTCTGATATTAGAATTTTTGGGCAATTAGCTCCTTAAAGATTCAAAGTTTTGACTCTTTACAAAATAGTCACTAAAACAGTTTTCAAAGTTACCATTTTGGTCACTAGTCCAAAATGTTTGATTTCCACGACTCGTTTTCCAAAATTGATTTCACCACAATCATTAATATATTTAATAATGATTTTATAATATTTCCCACAATTTTATCACCTTCAAAAATATTTAATTCGATTTAATCCTGAAACCGACTCGAATCTCTAATACCGGTCCACCAGAACTTCGAACCAACCCTTAAATATCTAGGCCCAAAACTGTGGCGTTAAAACTCTCCCCACTTAAGAAATTTCATCCTCGAAGTTTACCTGGAGGAAACAATTGCAGAAATCGCTCCAACATGTCCGCCTTGTTTTCCCAAGTGGCTTCCTTGACCCAACGATGTCGCCATAAGACCTTCACAAGCTCAACCGTCTTGCCACGAAGAACTTTGCTGTTGGAATCAAGGATGTCCGCTGGTTCCTCATCATAGGATAAATCTGGACTCAACTCAATATGCTCTACCGGCATAACATACGAGGGATCCGACCGATACCTCCGCAACATAGATACATGGAACACGTCATGTATTTTCTCTAACTCGAGAGGCAACCTCAACTGATAAGCCACGGGACCAACACACTCAAAAACCTCGTATGGTCCAATAAACCTTAGACTAAGCTTACCCTTATGTCTGAACCGCATCACCTTCTTCCATAGTGACACTTTCAAGAACACACGATCGCCCATCATAAATTCAATCCCCCTACGCTTCAAATTCGCGTAAGATTTCTACCGATCCACATCGGCTTTCAAGCGATCTCACACAAGCTTTACCTTTTCATCTGTGTCTTTCAACACATTTGGCAAGGAAACATGCTTTTCCCCTACCTCAGCCCAACACAAAGGCGTACGACACCTCCAGCCATACAATGCCTCATACGGTGCCATTATTATACTTGCTTGGTAACTATTGTTATACGCAAACTCAACCAAAGGTAAATGCTTCTCCCAGGTTCCTTGGAACTCAATAATGTAATATCTCAACATATCATCCAAAACCTGGATAACCAGCTCAGACTGACCATCCGTCTGAGGATTATATGCGGTGCTAAAATTCAATCTCGTACCCAAAGCTCGATGCAAACTCTCCCAAAACCTTGCTGTAAACTTCAGATCTCTATCCAAAACAATGGACTTAGGTACCCCGTGCAAACGCACAATCTCAGCGATATACAAATTTGCTAACTTGTCCAAGGTATACATCGTATGCACTGGCAAAAATGTGTGCACTTCGTAAACTGATCCATAATCACCCAAATGAAATCCCTTTTAGCCGGTGTCAAAGGTAACCCTGACACAAAATCCATGGTGATTCTCTCCCATTTCCATTTCAGAATTCTCAGCGGTTGCAACAACCCGGATGGAAATTGATGTTCAGCCTTGACCTGCTGACACACAATGCACTTAGACGCAAACTCAGCCACATCCTTTTCAAACCAACCCAATAGTAGGTTTCTTTCAATCCACGATACATCTTAACAATACCGGGATGCATAGGAAAAGGACTAGAATGTGCCTCCGTCAGAATAGTGTGCCTCAACTCCGAATCATCCGGCACCACTATTCGACCCTTGAAACATAACTCTCCATCATCATCAAAATGAAAATCTGTCGAATTACCATCTGATATGTCCTTAACATGCTCAACCAAAGGACACTGCCTATACAACCTTCTAATAGTAACCGTCTCACCAAAGGAACTAGTTACTAACATGCCAACATCCAGGATCTCAACTAGAACATTCAACAAAGATGCATGTTCACTCAAGATATAATAATAAGTAGACCCCAAATCAATCAAAGATAACAATAACAAGGATTGCAAAGTAAAGGTACATGCGATCACATCTGTGTTATTGCGACCCTCTCAATGAGCATAGATATGAGCTGGTCCACCATTCTCCGGTCGCACTGTAGCAGCATGAGCTACAACTCTCTGACCATCCTCACGCCTCTGAAAATTACCCCTACCTCGGTCACTAGCAGGTACAGCAATATGACTCGATGCATCCCTCACAGTACAAGGACAATCACACTTCATGTTGATCATCTAGAACCAACTCTGGGGCATACTAACTTAGGTGAATGAATTTCACCTCATACTCGGCAACAGACATGGCAGTGACATAAACTCGCGCTTCTTCGCATCCAAATACTGTGTACCAAGATACTTTCTCTTGAAAGCTATTCGAAAGAACTCCCAAGTCACATCACCCGCAACTGTGGTTGCCCACCAATGATAAGCATCACCCTATAATAGTGACACAGTGCAACCCAACTTGCGCTCTTCATTACAACCTATCTGGTTCAGGATACAGATTGTCTTTTCCAGCTATCCCTCGGCTGCCTTAAGACTCAAACCTTGAAATTCCTTACCTCCTAAACTACGAAGACGCTCAAAGGGTAAACCTTGATTAACCACCACAGTAGGTGCCAGTGCTTGCACTTGCACTCTAGCCATTGTTGCCTGAAATGCTCCCGTCATCGCCTGGATTAATAGAGCCAAATCACTAAAAATCAGCACTTAAGGAGCCTGAGGTACTTCACCTACCCCAGCATCAACAAGAGGAACCAACGGAGGAGGAGGAGGTAAAGCATCAGGGGATTCCCTTCCACATCATTATTTTCCCAACTCCAGCATTATTAGCCATCGAACGTGTTTCACGTTGATCCATGCTAACAAAAGCATTAAATCACATTAAAGTTAGGCTAGCATTAGGCAGAAGATCCAATGCAACCTTATAAAACTCTTTTGAAACCTCAATAATAGGCAATGTGTTCCCATTTCATAAAACAACATGATATTAAACAATCACCGTACATATACACTATCACTGTGTATAACAAACATCAAAAAATAATCAACCAACAACATCCCAACCTTTCGAACCTGGCTCTCATACCAAAAAATGTAACCCCTTCGACCCGGCCTAAACGCCCGACTGAACCGATATAACTATATTAGGTTTACCGAAGCAAAATGGACAAAGATTACAAAAACTGATCCATTTTTTCCTTTTTATCTTGTCTAGATGCGTATTATTAATCCTAAGTGTACATACTTGCAGCGGGTGAGTTTACAAAGGAATCGGACCACGGGAAGACAACCAATTGCATAACATACCTTTTAGGGACTAAAATTCAAATATGATAAACTTAAGGACCAAAACTGAAATTAAGGTTACCAATCATCAATTAGTCCAATTACATGCTTACATGTCAAATCTCAGGCCAAAACAATCGTCCAAGCTCATGCAATTGCATTCTTAAAACTCAGGTGTTTTGGTACGCCTTAACAATTTCCATATAATAGAAACTTCCAAATATTCCATATAACAAAATTAACTGCAGTCGTACCGGTACGTGTACATGTGTTTTGGTACGCCTTAACAATTTCCAAAACTCAGATTCCAGTGGCTGAAACTCGTATCGAAACACTTGCTCGCATATCGAAATGCCTAGCCAAAATGCTTGAGACCGTACTAAAACACTTGCTCGAGTATTGAAACGCCATGCCTGTAAAGGCTTACCCATATCGGAACACCCTCTCGTGTATCAGAATGCTATGCCTGAGATGGCCTAGCCGTACCGGTACGGGGACACCTGTTTTGACACACCTGGACCTGTAATGTCCCAAATTGCTGTCTAAACACATTTTGATGATAACCATAACACTCCAACATGCTCCAAACATTCAAACAACATTACTAGGGTACAACCCTAACCAAAACATCACAGAATCAACACCATTACATGGCATTCAAACACTCAAGATTTTTTTATAGGCATGCTTCCTAATATCATTTTGCCATATAACCAAAACTCCCATTTGACACTTTAAAGGCATACACAACATGCTTACACATCTAAATCATCATAATAAACATGCTTGAATCATCAAAACATGACAACAATTCCAAGTCAACTAGATGCATACCTAAGCACCCATGAAGCATCAACATAAGCAAAGATTTTCAACAAGCATAACAAAAACAAACCAACCATAAAATCCAGCACTTCACATGCTTAAAACCCATAGAAAAACAGGATTACAAGTTCCAAAAACATGGCGAACACATTGCCTTATTAACCGAAAACATAAGCCGAGTTCATAATCAAGTAGTCTTGCACTTAGATCACTACAAACCTTGCCTTTGCTACCCCCAAACCTTAATGCTCTGCATTATTAGGAAAAAGAGAGCGTAAGCACACATGCTTAGTGAGGATGCTCTTAAAACAATGATGCATTTAAAATCCTTGTTTTCAAACCATGCTTACATCCAAAGCATTTTCATTGATTCCAATCAAAACATGCATATCGACCATATACAACAACATTTACAAATCACATGCTTAAATCCCAAAGCATTAAGTCATCTCATGCTTAAATCCCAAAGTATTATAAAATAGGTTCAACTCAAGAACTTGCATATATTGGCATTTATAGTGACCCTAGATAGACGACCACTATCCTTGATTAGATGACCGCTAATCTTTAGGTAACCTACCGTTAACCTTACAATTCGGATACACAGACCTTTCATGATAATCGGCCAATACCATAACCCATACCATGCCGACCGCATGATATAACAACCTTTCCGACTGCAAGATCAACATCAACAAGGGGAACCGACTACTCCACCCAAGTGATAACATCATAGTCCATATAGTCGACCACTTACCTCAAAGACCCTTAACCACGATCGATTTTTAACATATTATAGTGCACTTCATCCTATGGCATGCCAACTATATTCGAATGTTTTATCATCACGTCACATAGCCAATATATCATTTACAAAACTATTTACTCACTTTTTTTACAATGCATTATGCAAAATCACCACATATGCAAATCACATTACCAAAGTAATAAAACCGTTTCCTACCGGAATGAAAACCAATGCTCACTAGCATTTCATATACTTTTAAACCACTGCATATGTACTCAAAATCATGCATTTACAGTAAGTAAAACAAACTGTAACACCCCAATTTGGGCTTGGATGTTTTGAGGGTTAGTTCGAAGGTCCAGTGGACAGGTATTAGAGGTTCAAGTTAGTTTCAACATTAAATCGGATCTAATGGTTTTGAAGGTGATAAAATTTTGGAAAAATATGATAAAATAATTATTTAATATAATGATGATTGTGGTAAAATCAATATTGGAAAATGAGATTTGGAAATTGGACATTTTGGACTAGTGACCAAAATGCAAACTTTGAAAACTTTTTTAGTGACTGTTTTGAAAAGGATCAAAACTTTGAATCTTTAAGGAGCTAAATATCCTAGATATTTTTAACATATTTCTCCTTTAAGATTTTAAATGGGTTTTAAAAGGCTTTACAAGTGGAGAGAATTAATAAATCATATTTTAGATTTTTAACAAAATTTACGTAACAAATTTGCAACTTCTTTCTCTCAATTTCTCTCTAGCCAAACATCTTTCCAATCTCAAATTCTTCAGGTAAAAATCAAAGGTTTTGATTTCTATTTGATTTCCTAATGCTTTTTCATCAAATACTTATTTTTATTCTCTTGATTTTCATGTTTTATTAAGCAATTAAGGGAAGAAATCAACATTGGAGGTAACAATTCGTTCTTCTCCTCTAATGAAAGGTTCTTTACTGAAACTCCCAAGTTCTTGATCCTTTAAAATTGTTTTCTAATGTGTTTTGATAGTTTAATCAAAGAAAATTGGTTTAATTGTGTTTTGATTGATGAGATTTATGGATCTTCGTACTTGTTCTGTTTTTCTGGGATTTTGATCAGATTAGATCATGTTTTTGATGTTTAATTGAGTTAATAACTTGGTTTTAGTATTGCAATCCCGAAACAAGTTGAATCTCTAATGTTTAAGGTGGTTAATTAAGGGTTTTTGGGGTGATAGTTGTGTTTAATCTTTGCTGGAAGTAAAAGGATGTTGGGAAAGGGTTTTTAGGTGTTAATTGATGAGGTTTGTTGTCTTGAATCGTTATAATAAGGCTGGGTTAAGTTTCAGAAGTGTTTGATGATGATTTTGACATGTTTCGGATAAGTTTTGAGTGGGCAACTTGAGAGTTGTGGGTAATTGCTTGAAGGCAATGGTTTGAATGCATAAGTATGCATTTGCCCTCTGGTTTTATGTGGTAAAAATAGGGGATAATCAAAGTGATGAAGCTTGAAGTTGATTATGGTTTGCCGGAAGCTTGATTCGCATTGGCGAGCAGAGCGAAGCTTATCGATGAGTGGAAACTGGTTTAAATGCCTTTAAAAGGTTTAATAAATGTTGTTGGGGGTTTAGGATAAGTTTGAAACACTTACCTAAACTTGGGAGTAAGTTTTCCCTCTTTTGCTCTTTAATATCGGTTCGGATATGAGCATGTGTAATTCATGTTTTGGTCGTAAACATGGTTTGATTTACTTCTAGAAATGCATGATTTTAAGTTCATATGCAGGGGTTTAAAAGTATAAGAAATGCTTGTGAGCATTGGTTTTCATTCGGGTCGAGAATGGTGTTATTGCTTTAGCAATGTGATTTGCATATGTGGTGATTTTGTATAATGCATTGTAAAACAGTGAGTAAATGGCTTTGTAAAGGATATATTGGCTATGCGACATGATCAGAAAACATTCAGATATAGTTGGCATGCCATACGATGAAGTGCACTATAATGTGTTAAAATTGATTGTTGTTAAGGGACCTTTAGGTAAGTAGTCGGCTACTCGGACTATAAAGTCGTCATATGGGTTGAGCAGTCGGTTACCCTTGTTGATGTTACGTCTTGCGGTTGGCAAGGATGTTACATCTTACGGTCGGTAAGGATGTTATATCTTGTGGTTGGAAATGGCGTTAGATCTTACAGTTGGCAAGGATGTTATATCTTGCGGTCGGCAAGGACGTTATGTCTTGCGGTCAGCAAGGGTGTTATATCATGCGGTCGACATGGAGTGGATTATGGTAGTGGTCGAATATCATGAGAGGTCCGTGTATCTGAACTGTAAAGTTAACGGACATTTAACTAAAGATTAGTGGTTGGCTTGTAACCCCCTCGACCCGGCCTAGTCGCAATACTGAACCGAGCAAGCTACATTAGGTTTACTGAGGTAAAACGGAAAGATTAACCTTAAAACACGACCATTTTTTTATCTTGTCTAGTGTTGCGTGTAATAAGTGCTACGCAAATGTGCAAGTATACACGTCACAAGTAATAAAGTGATATGAGTATCGTGTATCGTCTCCGCAGGGATTGGTTTGGGCCACTTTGCTTAAGTTACTGCACTGTGAAAATAAAAACACAATTGATAATAGAGGTTTTAATTAACGAGAAAAGTAAAAGCAATAAACTAAAAGAATAGATGAAAGAAAAGAGAGAATAGGCCAAGTTATCGTGAGTTGAGGTGTGATAGCCGATTGGATCGTCTTGGTAAAAGAGTGCAAGGGCAACTCAGTTGCCGTGGCAACTTGCACAACGGGGTTGCCTTGGCAACTAATCGATGGTTGCCTGGGCAACTAGCTGGGCAACTACTTGGGCGTCTGGGCAGCAACTTCAAGGTTTGGCGAAGCGTTCTTCAATGGTTTCTTCATATCCCTAAGTCGAAACTCTAGCTACTTGTGCATGCCTTGATAATACATCCCTGCGTGAATCAAGGGTGAACAACAACCAATCTTGCGCTCCTCTTAGCCGTTGAAATCCTTAACTTATTCCTAAGCTGGATTAATCTTCACCATCAATAGATTGAATAAAGACCATACTCATTCGTTTCTTGAATCTAACTCTCCCATATTAGATAAATAGATGAAGTTACGAGATCCTCTCCCAATTCACTCGCAAACAAGAATAAGAACCAAGAATGAGTAAACCTTGAATTGAAAGTGCACACTCTTATTACCTAAACAAAATCCAATTGTTTCTCACAACAACAAAACACAATAACCCCAACCAATCAAGTTAGTTCATGGTTGGGTTTAAAAGATATACAAAGAATAATCCCCAAACCATGAATCTAATGGAAGCAAAGAAGAAGAAGAAATCGAACTCTCTCCCTCCTTGTTATCTTGTCGAAATCTCTTCCTTCTTACCCTTTGGAGTTGTCGAAAATCCTCTCCTCTTGCTCTCTTTGGAATTGTCGAAATCTCCTTCTTATTTATAGGGCTAGGCCAAAGTCCTTCTTTGAGGAGGAGATTAAGTTGGAATTAAATTATCTTTAAAGAATATAATTCTTTATTATAATTGTATTCCTACTAGAACTTATCCTATCTTCTTGGAATTTAATTCTTCTTTAATCTCTGCATGGAAATCAAATTCCTTTGGGTTTGGGCTTTGCTCCACGTCATCTTGGGCTTGTATAGTCATCAATTTTGACTACCATATCACCTTTGCTCTTGTCGACAATTGCCATGGCAACTGGCTCGGCGTCTCCTTCATGCATTGCCCTGGCAACTAGCTCGGCGTCTCCTTTGGCAAATGATCCTGCACATACACACAAAACACACGAAAGCAGCATCTTTTCCCACAAAAACTACCAAGTTATGTAATCAAGCTTAACGATGGAAGGAAACATAGATTAATGCATGAATGACTAATTATGCAACTAATATGAGCTTAAGTCTAACAGTAATATGAGTAAAAAGGGTAATAAAAATAGTACTTTTGAACACTTATCACGCTCCCAAACTTGAACTATTGCTTGTCCTCAAGCAATGCAAACTAACAATTACATGCCAAGACTTTAATCATCAAAGACATGCTTCAAATTTTAATTCAAACCTCGGAACAGTGTTACAAAGTATGATCACCTTTTAATTTTTTAGATAGCACAAAAATTACCCGGAACAAAACTATAATGCCCGTGGCAATATGTGTGCATAGTTGTGTACAAGTTGATTTTCAAGATTCTATGTGAACAATAGGCTTTTATCAATTTAATTATCGGGGCATTATTTTTATTTTCACTAGAGCCAATTTCGGGCACCTCTAGCAAAGTAAGCAATTTCTCATTTTATTTTAGTCGACTAGAGCCAATTTCGTGCACCTCTAGCGATTCTTTAATGTGCATTAACTACTAGAGCCAGTTTCGGGCACCTTTAGCAAGAAAGAGCAATTACTACTAGAGCCAGTTTTGGTCACCTCTAGCAAGAAATTAACTTTTAATTTTCAATTTTAAATTTACCCTAATTTTAAGCAACCTAAGTTCACTAAGTTTCTTTCAATCAACAAGCCACAACCGTGTAAAAAAAATTCAGCATCATAGTAAAATTCTAAGTTCTTTTCATGTAATCCTAAAATTAAAGGTTCTTTCAATTAAGTGCAGTGGCAAAAATTCATCATTGGATATTCAACAAGTCTTAAGCAATTAAATCAAATTAAAGGCATGGCAAGTAACATATGCAACCTATATGTGATTGCTAAAGATGAATGCAACTAAACATGAAACTAACTAGAAACCAACACCCCCAAACTCGAGAGAAGCATTGTCCTCAATGCACGTAAAAGTGAAACAAAATTTAAAAGAAACTAAATGAAATGAGTTAGTCAGAGAGGTCATCACCTCGAGTGATGAGTTTCCTTCGTGCCCTTTGCTTGATTCAATCCCCGGCAACGGCGCCAAAAACTTGTTGCGTGTGATTAGTGCTACGCAAATGTGCAAGTATACACGTCGCAAGTAATAAAGTGATATGAGTATCGAGTATCGTCTCCACAGGGATTGGTTTGGGCCACTTTGCTTAAGTTACTGCACTGTGAAAATAAAAACACAATTGATAATAGAGGTTTTAATTAATGAGAAAAGTAAAAGCAATAAACTAAAACAATAGATGAAAGAAAAAGAGAGAATAGGCCAGGTTATCATGAGTTGAGGTGTGATAGCCGATTGGATCGTCTTGGTAAAAGAGTGCACGGGCAACTCAGTTGCCGTGGAAACTTGCACAACGGGGTTGCCTTGGCAACTAATCGATGGTTGCCTGGGCAACTACTTGGGCGTTTGGGCAGCAACCTTCAAGGTTCGGCAGAGCGTTCTTCAATAGTTTCTTCTTATCCCTAAGTCGAAACTCTAGCTACTTGTGCATGCCTTGATAATACATCCCTGCGTGAATCAAGGGTGAACAACAACCAATCTTGCGCTCCTCTTAGCCGTTAAAATCCTTAGCTTATTCCTAAGCCGGATTAATCTTCACCATCAATAGATTGAATAAAGACCATACTCATTCGTTTCTTGAATCTAACTCTCCCGATATTAGATAAATAGATGAAGTTACGAGATCCTCTCCCAATTCACTCGCAAACAATAATAAAAGCCAAGAATGAGTAAACCTTGAATAGAAAAGTGCAAACTCTTATTACCTAAACAAAATCCAATTGTTTCTCACAACAAAAAAACACAATAATCCCAACCAATCAAGTTAGTTCATGGTTGGGTTCAAAAGATATACAAAGAATAATCCCAAAACCATGAATCTAATGGAAGCAAAGAAGAAGAAGAAATCAAACTCTCTCCCTCCTTGCTATCTTGTCGAAATCTCTTCCTTCTTGCCCTTTGGAGTTGTCGAAAATCCTCTCCTCTTGCTCCCTATGGAATTGTCGAAATCTCCTTCTTATTTATAGGGCTAGGCCAAAGTCCTTCTTTGAGGAGGATTTTAAGTTGGAATTAAATTATCTTTAAAGAATATAATTCTTTATTATAATTGTATTCCTACTAGAACTTCTCCTATCTTCTTGGAATTTAATTCTTCTTTAATCTCTGCATGGGAAATCAAATTCCTTTGGGTTTGGGCTTTGCTCCACGTCATCTTGGGATTGTATAGTCATCAATTTTGACTACCATATCACCTTTTCTCTTGTCGACAATTGCCATGGCAACTGGCTCGGCGTCTCCTTCATGCATTGCCCTGTCAACTAGCTCGGCGTCTCCTTCATGCATTGCACTGACAACTAGCACTAGCCTTGCTTTGGCAAGTGATCCTGCACACACACAAAAATACACCAAAGCAGCATCTTTTCCCACAAAAATCACCAAGTTATGTAATCAAGCTCAACGGTGGAAAGAAACATGAATTAATGCATGAATAACTAATTATGCAACTAATATGAGCTTAAGTCTAACAATAATATGAGTAAAAAGGGTAATAAAAATAGTACTTTTGAACACTTATCATGCCCCCAAACTCGAACTATTGCTTGTCCTCAAGCAATGAAAACTAACAATTACCTGCCAAGACTTTAATCATCAAAGACATGCTTCAAACTTGAATTCAAACCTCGGAAACGTGGCACAAAGTATGATCACCTTTTAATTTTTCGGATAACACAAAAATTACCCAGAACCAAACTATAGTGCTCGTGACAATGTGTGTGCGTAGTTGTGTACAAGTTGATTTTCAAGATTCTATGTGAATAGTAGGCTTTTATCAATTTAATTACTGGGGCATTTATTTTAATTTTCACTAGAGCCAATTTCGGGCACCTCTAGTAAAGTAAGCAATTTCTCATTTTATTTTAGTCGACTAGAGCCAATTTCGGGCACCTCTAGCGATTCTTTAATGTTCATTAACTACTAGAGCCAGTTTCGGGCACCTCTAGCAAGAAAGTGCATTTACTATTAGAGCCAGTTTTAGGCACCTCTAGCAAGAAATTAACTTTTAATTTTCAATTTTAAATTTACCCTAATTTAAAGCAACCTAAGTTCACTAAGTTTCTTTCAATAAACAAGCCACAACCGTGTAAAAAAAATTCAGCATCATAGTAAAATTCTAAGCTTTTTTCATGTAATCCTAAAATTAAAGGTTCTTTCAATTAAGTGTAGTGGCAAAAATTCATCATTGGATATTCAACAAGTCTTAAGCAATTAAATCAAATTAAAGGCATGACAAGTAACATATGCAACCTATATGTGATTGCTAAAGATGAATGCAACTAAACATGAAACTAACTAGAAACCAACACCCCCCCAAACTCGAGAGAAGCATTGTCCTCAATGCACGTAAAAGTGAAACAAAATTTAAAAGAAACTAAATGAAATGAGTTAGTCAGAGAGGTCGTCACCTCGAGTGATGAGTTTCCTTCGTGCCGTTTGCTTGATTCAAATTCCGATCAGTGGTTGAATGCTTGTGGCTGGTACCGCGTGAATAGCATTGCCTTGATTTGATCCATGTTTGCCGATGCAGGTTTACTTGCATGTGCATCAGTAGTTGCCGAATCCATTGTTGTTGCCTGGGCATCGCCAGTTTCTGTTGTGGTTGCTGTGGCAAGTAGTCGGCAGTAAATTTCCTTAGCATGGTGGTTTGAGTCTTGTTGTGGAAAAGAAAACCTGGAAACTAAAGATAATGAAGAAAAATAAAATATATCCTAAAAAATAAAGAGAAAAAAAATAATCGAAAATAATAGAACAAAATAGTTCGAAAAATAAAAATAAAAATAAAAATAAAAATAAAAATAAAATATCAAAATGAGAGCATGCTCATGCATCTCCTAAGGTGTCAACTTCTTTGTTACGTTCTACATGGGCACCGTTGTAGTGCTTCAATCTCTGTCCGTTAACTTTGAATTCATGTTCGTCGGTAATAGACTTGATTATCACGGTACTATGGGAGAATAGTTTGACAACTTTGAATGGTCCTGATCGTCTTGATTTTAGCATTCCCAGGAAAAGTATTAGCCGAGAATTGAATAAGAGAACTAGTTGCCCTGGCAAGAATTGCCGTGGAAATAGTTTCTTGTCGTGCCATCGCTTTGTTTTCTCCTTGTAGATTCGTGCATTGTTATAGGCGAGTGCACGAAATTCTTCTATCTCATTGAGATCCATCAAACGCTTTTGTTCGGCACTTTCCCAATTGAGGACTAAATCGGTTTCTTCACATCTTGCCAACACATTCTCTAAATTGTCGAGGCAACTGTTGAAGTCACTACCAAAAACGGAAAAATCATCCATGAAGATCTCAAGGAAGTCTTCGACCATGTCTGAAAAGAGTGCCAACATGCATCTTCTAATGTTAGTGCATATATGAGAAAACTTGAGGATGGTCGTTTTCGATACTTCTTATAGTCCATCCGAACCCTCCATCGGGTGACAATATTGCCCAAAAAGAGTTTGGCCAATGTGCTTGCCACTACTCCCTTTTGCGTTACCATGGTGGAGGTGTCTTTCTTCTTTGTTCGCTTGTAGTCCAAGTATACTCTCCACCTTGCTACTATTCCTGAAGGCAAAAATATATTAATAGGAAAAATTATATCCATTCTCAACCATTCAATTACCTCATTCTTGTCGACTTCTATCATGGTTGGATGTAGCCTTTGTTGTCGTGGCAATTGCTGCTCAAGCCAATTGCCGTGGCAATCAGTTGTCAAATTTTGCTTTAAGTCAAGGGAAGAATCAATTTTCTGAAGAGCTTTATGAATTCAAACACCTTTTTCTTTTGGCCTCTCAAACATCTCCATCAGCAGAGATTTCGGTGGCTTCAAATCTACCAACCTCGGTTCCTCAAGACATACCTGCAATGGATGAGGTGAGTTTTTAAAGAATTCAAAAGGTTCAACTATAACCTGCTCATATTCTATTGTCAAAGTATTATCATCTCGTTGATCTTGCATGTGGTCGTATAATTGCCGTGGCAATTGTAGATGAGAGCAATCTACACATTCCTGCTTCAACATCAAGGTTATAACTTTCTGGGCATCAGGTTCCTCAGAATTTGCTGTAGTATTGTTGTTCTCAGCTTCACTGAGTGTTGTCGCGGCATTGCTCTGTTCAGGCTCCTCAATCATTGCCGAGGCAATTTGTTGTTCAGGCTCATCATGTGTTGGGCAGTCTCTTTCATTGGCATCCTCTTGACTTTGAGGTTCTAGTTGTTCCCCACACATCGGAGAGCTTTCTTTGCATTGCTCCTTATCCTCTTGCCTTGGGACGTCAGTATCCCTAGGAGTGAATTGTCGGTGCATGTTATCCATGACATATGTGGATCTCCCCAATTGATCTTCTGAATCCCCTAAGGTTGCATCCCACTGAGTTATCCTCGTATACATAGATTTTGATAGCTCTCGAATCTCTTCAATTGATCCGTCAAGTCTAGCCAAGGAAGCTAGTAACGTTTCCTCCAAGGAATTGGAATGCTCTTGAAAAGGACTACATTGCCATGGCATATCTGTTGCTGTGGCAAAATTGTTATGGTAAAAAAAATTTTGAACTTTTTGAACATAACATGAAGAATTTTGCTGATGGTTCCCTCTATGGTCCTCCATATAGTTATATGTACTGAAAATGTGAGGGCAATTTTCAAACACATGATCTTCTCCATACATAGCACAAGATTTTTCCACGGTATAAGTTCTTTGGGCTTTTCTCGGTTGGTATAGGTAATCATCAAAGGGTGCAAGAAAATCTTGATTGGATTGATTCATATCTTCCAACATCATCTCTCGAATAGATTGGCTTTTATTTCCCGACATGTTGATGTCCCTTAACTTGTAGCGCACCTATTTTTTTTTGATAAAACAAACAAAAAGAAAAGTTAGTAAAACTAAGAGAAAAAAAAATGCAATAACAAAAACAACTAACACCAATTGCCAATCCCCGGCAACGGCGCCAAAAACTTGTTGCGTGTAGTAAGTGCTACGCAAATGTGCAAGTATACACGTCGCAAGTAATAAAGTGATATGAGTATCGAGTATCGTCTCCACAGGGATTGGTTTGGGCCACTTTGCTTAAGTTACTGCACTGTGAAAATAAAAACACAATTGATAATAGAGGTTTTAATTAACGAGAAAAGTAAAAGCAATAAACTAAAAGAATAGATGAAAGAAAAGAGAGAATAGGCCAGGTTATCGTGAGTTGAGGTGTGATAGCCAATTGGATCATCTTGGTAAAAGAGTGCAAGGGCAACTCAGTTGCCGTGGCAACTTGCACAGCGGGGTTGCCTTGGCAACTAATCGATGGTTGCCTGGGCAACTACTTGGGCGTCTGGGCAGCAACTTCAAGGTTCGGCGAAGCGTTCTTCAATGGTTTCTTCTTATCCCTAAGTCGAAACTCTAGCTACTTGTGCATACCTTGATAATACACCCCTGCGTTAATCAAGGGTGAACAACAACCAATCTTGCGCTCCTCTTAGCCGTTGAAATCCTTAACTTATTCCTAAGTTGGATTAATCTTCACCATCAATAGATTGAATAAAGGCCATACTCATTCGTTTCTTGAATCTAACTCTCCCGATATTAGATAAATAGATGAAGTTATGAGATCCTCTCCCAATTCACTCGCAAACAAGAATAAGAACCAAGAATGAGTAAACCTTGAATTGAAAGTGCAAACTCTTATTACATAAACAAAATC
This sequence comes from Hibiscus mutabilis, assembly GCA_019671005.1. Classification (NCBI taxonomy): domain Eukaryota; kingdom Viridiplantae; phylum Streptophyta; class Magnoliopsida; order Malvales; family Malvaceae; genus Hibiscus; species Hibiscus mutabilis. The sequence goes on from CM033732.1 coordinate 16,932,159, forward strand.
CAATTGTTTCTCATAACAACAAAACACAATAACCCCAACCAATCAAGTTAGTTCATGGTTGGGTTTAAAAGATATACAAAGAATAATCCCCAAACCATGAATCTAATGGAAGCAAAGAAGAAGAAGAAATTGAACTCTCTCATTCCTTGTTATCTCGTCGAAATCTCTTCCTTCTTGCCCTTTGGAGTTGTCGAAAATCCTCTCCTCTTGCTCTCTTTGGAATTGTCGAAATCTCCTTCTTATTTATAGGGCTAGGCCAAAGTCCTTCTTTGAGGAGGATTTTAAGTTGGAATTAAATTATCTTTAAAGAATATAATTCTTTATTATAATAGTATTCCTACTAGAACTTTTCCTATCTTCTTGGAATTTAATTCTTCATTAATCTCTGCATGGAAATCAAATTCCTTTGGGTTTGGGCTTTGCTCCACGTCATCTTGGGCTTATATAGTCATCAATTTCGACTACAATATCACCTTTTCTCTTGTCGACAATTGCCATGCAACTGGCTCGGCGTCTCCTTCATGCATTGCCCTGGCAACTAGCTCGGCGTCTCCTTTGGCAAATGATCCTGCACATACACGCAAAACACACCAAAGCAGCATCTTTTCCCACAAAAACTACCAAGTTATGTAATCAAGCTTAACGATGGAAGGAAACATGGATTAATGCATGAATGACTAATTATGCAACTAATATGAGCTTAAGTCTAACAATAATATGAGTAAAAAGGGTAATAAAAATAGTACTTTTGAACACTTATCATCTAGATGCATTAAAGCTTTCCTACACGATCTTTCTGTTCATAGGTGATCACTCATCTCAGTCGGCCATCGTAATAATATTCAATTGACCACGAACACGAAAAATGGACCAAAACGTAATTTCGACAACTTTAAAGGGCTTTTCTAACTTTTAAGTTATCAACCTTTAATTAAGTTTATTTCATGCTTGCATGCCAAAAATCATCTTTAAACAATCATTTATGCCTAAATAATTGCCTAAACAAGAACCATGGACTAAAATGAAAAAACAGAAATTGCCTCAATATGACATTAAGAGAATTAACAACACCCGTATCGATATGATTGTGAACTTTATATTTTGATCCGGCTAGTCCCGTACCGGTACACCATTTTGAGTATAAGATATGTTTTTAGAAGTTCTTGCATACCGTACTGATACGGTTCAATTGGTGTTTTGGTACGCTGCATTGTTACATCCCGTACCGATACGGTTCCATTGGTGTTTCGGTACACGGGCTCTATTTCAAAAAGCGGTATTCCAGTAATCATATAACATTTCGATACACCCCTGCCTCTACCGATACACCCTGGCCAATTATGCCTGGGCCTGTACTGTCAAATTTAGATGGTTTTTCATACAATTCTAGATGCAATTGGCCCCTAACAACTTGTAAACATACATATCAACCCTTGATTATACACAATGTAACATTTATACCAAATTAGGAAACTACAACAACATCATGCTACCAAAAGGCCACTCTAGAGGCTTGCTTCCTAAACCACTTTGCCAAACATACCAAAATGCACAATTAGACCATTCTCGACATAAGCAACATATCAACACACTCAACATAGCATACTAAACTTGGTCCAACCAGCACAACATGGCAAACCACAAGGAAACTCTAGATGCATCCCTAGTCATCCATCTAGCCTCAACTTTAGATAAGAGCAACATCAAATTAAGCAACATATAACCATCATCAAAAACCAGCATAGATACACATTTAAATCCACAATGAAACATATGTACATCTCCCCAAAATCCATGGTGAACACATTTCCTTATTAACCGGAAACATAAACCGAGTGCATACTCAAAATTAGTTTATCCTTTGGATCCTTGCAAACCTTGCCTTTGCTGCCCCGAACTTTAATGCTCTACATCATTAGGAAAAGAGAGCGTAAGCACACATGCTTAGTGAGGATGCTCATAAATAATGATGCATAAAACCATTTAAAAACCACATGCTTACTTTTCTCAAAACATGCTTACAACCTAAGCATTTTTCCATGATTCCAACCGAATCAAACACAATAACCTTTATAACATCATAAACAATCCATGCTTGAATTCCAAAGCATTTTTACCAAACCATGCTTATATTCACAAAGCATTATAAACAAGGTTCAACACATGAACTTTCACATATATTGGCATTTATAGTGACCCAGATAGACTACCTCTATCTCATACACATATCGGATACGCGGTTCTCTCATACCATGCCTAGTTAAACCGCATGATATCCCAAACCTTGCCTAGTTAAACCACAAGATTTGACACCCTCGCCTAGTTAAACCGCGAGATTGCACCCTTGCCAAGTTAAACCGCAAGAGTAACAACCTTGCCTAGTTATACCACAAGATCACCATCGATTTGGGTTGCCTAGTTAAACCGTATGCCCCAAATGATGTCCCAATAGTCCGAGTGGCTGAGTTAAACCGCATACCTCAAGGACCCATGACCACGATAAATTTTGTTCATATTTTATAGTGCACTTTTAATCCTATGGCATGAAAACTATTTCCGATTGTTTTCTTACCTTGTCACATAGACAATATATCATTTACTTACTATTTTACAATGCATTTCATAAAATACCACATATGCACATCTCATTGCCAATGCAATAAGACCATTCCATCCGAAATGAAAACCAATGCTCACTAGCATTTAATATACTTTTAAACCCCTACACATGTACTCAAAATCGTGCATTACCAGTAAGTAAATCATACCATGTTTATCACCAAAACATGCAAACAACATGCTCATATCTAAACCGATATTCAAGAGCAAAATAAGGGAAACTTACTTCCAAGCTTAGGTAAGTGTCTCACGCTTACCCTAAACTCCCAACAACCTTTACAAACCTTTGTAAAGCAATTAAAACCAGTTTCCACTCACCGATACGCTTCACCTTCCTTGCCAATGCAAAACAAGCTCCCGGCAAGTAACCAAACAACGTCAAGCTTCATTTCCTTGATTATCCCCGGTTTTAAACACATACAACTAGAGGATAAATGCATTAAAATGCATTCAAACCATTTCATAGCAGCAATCTCCTGCAACTCCCAAGTTGCCCACTCAAAAACCATCTGAAACATACCGAAAACACCATCAAACATTTCCAAAACTTAACCCAGCCTTAAAACAACAATTCAAGACTTCAATCAACATCTAACAACATGCAAAATCCCTTTCCTAACATCCTTTTACCTCCAGCAATGATTAAACTCGAATATCACCACAATAACTCAAAACTAGCAACCTAACTAATTAGAGATTCAAGAGTTTAAGGATTCTATTGATAACAACTTATCAACATCAAGATACATCCAAAACATATATTAAATCCATCTCAATTACTGGAAATCAAATCCACTTCGAAAATCACCATGATTCATCCAAATTTCCAAAATAACTCAATCAAACATGGATAAAACATTAAAACCACATTACAACAAATAAATCAAGGATCAAATACTTGGGAATATCAATAAAGAACCATTTAACAGAGGAGATCACGGACCTTACCCCTGTTATGTGATTTCTCCCTCAATTGGCTTGTTAAAAGCTAATAAAATACAAGATTTCAATGAGATTTTGCAAAACAAGGTTAAAGGAACAAATTAAAATCAATAATCTGAGTGAAATAAGTTCTTTACCTCTGGATTTTGATAAAATTTTGAGTGTTTGGAAGAAAAGAAGTTGAGAGAAAAAGTTTAGGAAAAGTTACATGAAATTCTTTTAAAAGCTAATAACTAACTTTAGATAATTAATCCATTTTAACAACCTTTTAAAACACATGATTAAAATGATTTAATTTAAGGGAGAAACCACCAACAAACACTTGTTAGATTAGTTCCTTAAGGATTCTAAGGATTTGACCCTTTTGATTTTAGTCACTTAAAACAGTTTTCAAAAATCTCATTTTAGTCAGTAAGACAAAATATCATATTTCTGATTTCCATTTTCCAAAATTGATTCCACAAAAAAGCAATGTATATTAAAATATGATTTTTAACTATTTTTCCATATATTTATCTTACCAAAAAATATACGGTCTCGAATATGACTCAAATCTCTAACCCGATTCACTAGACCGTCTAATAAACCTCAAAACCGCTAAGCCCAAAACTGGGGTGTTACAACTCTCCCCTAATTAAGAAATTTTGTTCTCAAAATTACCTAGAGGAAACAGATGAGGAAATTGCTTCTTCATATCTGCCTTGCTTTTCCAAGTAGTTTCCTCAACACCTTGGTGTCGCCACAAGACTTACAAGCTCTATCGTTTTACCACGTAGGACTTTCTTACTGGTATCAACGATCTCTATGGGTTCCTCATCGAAGGTTAGATCCAGCTTCAACTCCACATCCTCCACCGGCATAACATGCGATGGATCTGACCGATATCTCCTCAACATCAAAACATGGAACACATTATGAATTTTCTCCTACTTGGGAGGCAACCTCAACCGATATGCCACAGGACCCACACGCTCAATAACCTCGTATGGTCCAATGAATCTCAGACTAAGCTTACCCTTACATCCAAATCTCATAACCTTTTTCCATGGTGACACCTTCAAGAATACGCGATCGCCCACCACATATTCAACCTCCTTACGCTTTAAATTCGCATAAGATTTCTGCCGATCCACATCCCCTTTCAACCAATCGCAAACAAGCTTAACCTTCTCATCTGTTTCTTGCAACACATCCAGTAGGGTAACATGCTTTTCCCCCACCTCAGCCCAACATAAGGGCATACGACATCTCCCGCCATACAACGCCTCATAAGGTACAATCTGTATACTCGCCTGATAACTGTTGTTGTAAGAAAACTCAACTAAAGGCAAATGCTTCTCCCAAGTTCCATGGAACTCAATAATACAACATCACATCCTATCTTTCAAAACCTGGATAACCCGCTCAAACTGTCTATCCGACTGGGGATGATATGCGGTACTAAAACTCAACCTCAAACCCAAGGCCTGGTGCAAACTCTTCTAAAACCTTGCCGTAAACCTCAGATCCCTATCCAAAATGATGGATTTAGGTACACCATACAAGTGCACAATCTCCGCTATATACAAATCTACCTACTTGTCCAAGTTATACATTGTATGCACTGGCAAGAAATGTGCACACTTTGTGAACTAATCAACAATCACCCAAACATAATCCTTCTTAGCTGGTGTCAATGGTAACCCTGTTACAAAATCCATGGTGATTCTCTCCCATTTCCACTCCAAAATTTTCAGTGGTTGCAACAACCCTGATGAAATGATGTCCATCCTTGACCTGCTGACATACCATGCACTTGGATACAAACTCAGCCACGTCCTTTTTCAACCCAACCCAGTAGTATACCTCTTTCAAATCACGATACATCTTAACACTACCTGGATGCATAGCAAAATGACTAGAATGTGCTTCTGTCAAGATAGTGTACCTCAACTCCGAATCATTCAGCACCACTATTCGACCCTTGAAACACAAAACTCCATCATCATCAAAATGGAAATTTGTCGGATTACCATTCGCTATGTCCTTAACATACTCAACCAATGAATCATCATACGGTTGCTTAGCTTTAATCAACTGTGATAACATAGGCTTGACTTGCAATTCAGCCAGCAAACCACCCTCCCGCGTCACACTCAACCTTGCAAACATAGTTTAGAGCTCAACCACAACCTTACAACTAAATGCATCCGCCACTACATTGGCTTTACCAAGATGATACTCAATGGTCAAGTCGTAATCCTTAAGCAACTCCAACCATCTACGATGCCTAAGATTCAAATCTTTCTGGGACATCAAATACTTCAAGCTCCTGTGATCCGTGAAGATCACGTACTTCTCACCATAGAGGTAATGTCGCCAAATTTTTAGAGCGAAAACCACATCCGCAAACTCCAAATCTTGAGTTGGATAATTGCGTTCATGAACTTTCAACTGCCTCGATGCAAAGGCCACAACCTTCCCATCCTGCATCAGTACACAACCTATGCCAACATACGACACATCACTATAAACCATAAACTCCCTCCCAGATTCAAGCTGAATCAATACAGAAGCATGTGCCAGAACTTTCTTCAACTTCTTAAAACTATGCTGATGCTTCTCCGTCCACACATACGGAATATTCTTTTGCAACAACTTGGTCAACGGTGCTGCAATACTCAAAAACCCCTCAACAAAACGGCGATAATAACCAACTAACCCAAGAAAACTACGCACCTCCGATACAGACTTATGTGGCTTCCAATTGAGAATAGCCTCAATCTTCTGTGGATCAGCACGAATACCCTCAATGGAAACCACATGACCTAGGAATGTCACTTCCTTAAGCCAAAACTCGCACTTGCTCAACTTAGCATATAACTGATTATCCTTCAACACTTGCAACACAATCCGCAAATGTCAAACATGCTCTTCCTTGGTACGGGAGTACCCAAGAATATCATCTATGAATACCACTACAAACTGATCAAGATACTCATGGAACACTCCATGCATCATATCCATAAATGCAGACGGGTCATTTGTCAACCCAAAAGTCATGACCAGAAACTCATAATGCCCATATCTCATACGGAACGCGGTCTTATGCACATCCACATCCTTAACCTTCAACTGGTAATACCCCGATCTTAAATCTATCTTGGAAAACACCACTGCTCTACGAAACTGATTGAACAAGTCATCAATCTGTGGCAACAGATACATGTTCTTTACTGCCAACTTATTCAACTGATGATAATCAATGCACATACGCATCGTACCATCTTTCTTTTTCACGAAGAGAACATGCGCTCCCCATAGAGAAACACTTGGTCGAATGAACCCATGGTCCAACAACTCCTGAAGCTGCGGCTTTAACTCCTTCAATTCTTTCGGTGTCATCCTATAAGGAGCAATGGATACCGGTGTTGTACCCTCATAAGTCTTAATGCGAAACTCTACCTCCATATCCAGAGGTAAACCCAGCAACTCAAGAAAGTTGCACACGGTCCGAATGTTCTGCACTCAAACACCCTTAGCTTCTGGATTCATAACAATAGCCAAATAAGCTTGGCAGCCAGCAAACATCATCTTCTCCTCTCTAACAGTGAAAACCACATTGGACAGAAACTTAACATTCTCACCAACCACCACAACTTTATAGTCGTCGACCAACCTCAAGGATATCCTTATGGATTCACAATCCACAACTGCTCTGTGCTTACTCAACCAATCCATACCCAAAATGATATCAAAACCATGGAATGACAATTCCATTAGATCTGCGGCAAACTCATGCCTTTGCACCACCAAAGGATAACACTGGTACAACCTTCTTTTTGTAACCGTCTCCCTAAAAAAACTTGTGACTAACATGCCAACATCTAAGATCTCAGCAGGAACATTCAGCAATGCATGTTCACTCAAGATATATGAATGCGTGGACCCTGAATCAATTAAAGATAACAATGACAAGGATTGCAAAGTAAAAGTACCTGCGATCACATCTATGTCATTACGACCCTCACGGTGAGCAAAGACCTGAGCCGGTCCACCACCTTCAGGTCTCACAGCTGCGGCATGAACCATACCCTTCTAAATATCTTCACACCTCTAAAAGTTACCCCTACCACGGCCTCGGCCCCTAGTAGTTGCAGCAACCTACGCTGGTACATCTTTCACAGCCCGAGGACAATCACGCTTCAAGTGATCAGATGATCCACAATCCAAAAAGCTCTAGTATTACCCCAACACATACCCACATGGCGCCTACAGCATCACTCACACTCCGGTGTAACACGAGCTCCCTAAGCACCATAGCCAACTCCACCACCACGCCTATGATCTGGCTTATGCCTCTTGTCCCTGAACCTCCTATTTTGCCTCCCAGAATAGCTAGAGTCAGTCATTCTTTTACCCAAGTTCACACTTGCAGCCTAAACTGGTGCACCTAAAGACTGCTCAATATCCTTGGCCCGGATGACCAACACATCAAAATTTGTGTAATCTGTAGCCATGAGGTATGTCTTAATGTCCTTTACAAGTCCATAACGGAACCTGTCACATCTCTGCTTGTCATCTGGAACCAACTTCAGAGCATACTGGCTCAACCGGACAAACTACACCTCGTATTTAGCAACAGACATACTTCCCTGAGATAGTAACATAAACTCGCGCTTCTTCATATCCAAGTATTGAGCACCAAGGTACTTCCTCTTGAAAGCTCTCCGAAAGAACTCCCAAGTAACATCCGCCTTAGGAATGCCAGCAATAGTGGTCACCCACCAATGGTATGCATCCCCCTGCAGCAGAGATACAGTATAACCCAGCTTACGCTCCTCGTTGCAACCCATGTGATCCATAATAAAGACCATCTTTTCCAGCCAACCTTCGGCTGCCTTAGGGCTCAAACCTTGAAACTCCACACCTGCCAAACTCCTCAAATGCTTCAAAGGTAAACCTTGATTTGCCACCATAGCAGGTGTCGGTGCCTGTACTTCAGCCATCGATGCCTAAAAAGCTCTCGTTATCGCCTATACTAACGGAGTCAAATCACCATACATTGGCACTTGATGAACCTAGGGTGCTTTACCCACCCCAACATCAACTGGAAGAACCACGAGAGGAGGAGGAGGTAAAACATGAGGGAGATTCTCTCCTGTCTCATTATTCTGCCCAATCCCGGCAATATTAGCCAAAGACCGTGTCTCACATCAAGCCATGCTAACAAAAGCATCAAAACACATTAGAGTTAGGCTAGCATTAGGCAAAGGATCCAAGTTAACTTTAAAATGCATTAAAAATCCTCGGTAATAGGCAATGTGTCCCCAATCATACCCTAACGGAACATTAAACAATCACTGAGCATTTACACAATCACTGTGCAGTTCAAACAACATCAATTAAACAAGCAACAGCATCCCAACTTTTCACAAACCTGGCTCTGATAGCTACAAATGTAACCCCCTCAACCTGGCCTAGTTGCAAGACCGAATCGAGCAAGCTACATTAGGTTTACTAAAGTAAGCCGGAAAGATTAACCTTAAAACATAACCATTTTTTTATCTTGTCTAGATGCATTAAAGCTTTCCTACATGATCATTCCGTTCATAGGTGATCACTCATCTTAGTCGAGCATCGTAACGATATCCAATTGACCACGAACACGAAAAAAGTACCAAAATATAATTTCGGCAATTTTAAAGGGCTTTTCTAACTTTTAAGTTATCAACCTTTAATTAAGTTCATTTCATGCTTGCATGCCAAAAATCAGCTTCAAATAATCATTTATGCCCAAATAATTGGCTAAATAAGAATCAGGGACTAAAATGAAAGAAAATAAAAATTGCCTCAATATGACATTAATAGAATTAACGACCCCCATATTGATACGGTATGACCCATATTGATACGGTTGTGAAATTGCCATTTCGATATGGCTGGTCTCGTATCGGTACACCATTTTGAGTATAAGGTATGTTTTTAAAAGTTCTTGCATACCGTACTGATACGGTTCAATTGGTGTTTCGGTACGCATCATTGTTACATCCCGTACCGATACAGTTCCATTAGTGTTTCGGTACACGGGCTCCATTTCAAAAAGTGGTATTCTAGCAACCACATAACATTTCAATATGCCCCTGCCTGTACCGATACACACTGGCCAATTATGCCTAACTGTACCGATATGGTCCCTCACGTATTGGTACACCTGGGTCTGTAATGTCAAATTTAACTGGTTTTTCATACAATTCTAGATGCAGTTGGCCCCTAGGAACTTGTAAACAAACATATCAACCCTTGATTATACACAATCTAACATTTATACCAAATTAGGCAACCACAACAACATCATGCTACCAAAGGACCACTCTAGAGGCTTGCTTCCTAAACCACTTTGCCAAAAATACTAAAATGCACAATTAGACCATTCTCGACATACGCAGCATACCAACACACTCAACATAGCATAATAAACTTAGTCCAACCAACACAACATGGCAAACCACAAGGAAACTCTAGATGCATCCCAAGTCATCCATCTAGCCTCAACTTTAGACAAGAAGAACATCAAATTGAGCAACATATAACCATCGTCAAAAACTAGCATAGATACACATTTAAATCCACAATGAAACAGATGTACATCTCCCCAAAATCCATGGTGAACACATTGCCTTATTAACTGGAAACATAAACCGAGTGCATACTCAAAAGTAGTTTATCCTTTGGATTTTTGCAAACCTTGCCTTTGCTACCCCAAACTTTAATGCTCTGCATCATTAGGAAAAGAGAGCGTAAGCACACATGCATAGTGAGGATGCTCATAAACAATGATGCATAAAACCATTTAAAAACCACATGCTTGCTTTTCTCAAAACATGCTTACAACCTAAACATTTCTCCATGATTCCAACCGAATCAAAACACAATAACCTTTATAAAATCATAAACAATCTATACTTGAATTCCAAAGCATTTTTACCAAACAATGCTTATATTCCCAAAGCATTATAAACAAGGTTCAACACATGAACTTTCACATATATTGGCATTTATAGTGACCCGGATAGACTACCTCTATCTCATACACATATCGGATACACGGATCTCTCATACCATGCCTAGTTAAACCGCATGATATCCCAAACCTTACCTAGTTAAACCGCAAGATTTGACACCCTCGCCTAGTTAAACTGTGAGATTTCACCCTTGCCTAGTTAAACCGCAAGAGTACCGACCTTGCCTAGTTAAACCGCAAGATCATCATCGATTTGGGTTGCCTAGTTAAACCGCATGCCCCAAATGATGTCCTAATAATCTGAGTGGCCGAGTTAAACCGCCATACCTCAAGAACCCATGACCACGATCGATTTTGTTCATATTTTATAGTGCACTTTTAATCCTATGGCATGCCAACTATATCTGATTGTTTTCTCACCTTGTCACATAGACAATATATCATTTACAAAACCGTTTACTAACTGGTTTACAATGCATTTCATAAAATACCACATATGCACATCTCATTGCCAATGCAATAACACCATTCTATCATGAATGAAAACCAATGCTCACTAGCATTTAATATACTTTGAAACCCCTGCATATGTACTCAAAATGATGCATTGCCAGTAAGTAAATCATACCATGTTTATCACCAAAACATGCAAACAAAATGCTTATATCTAAACCGATATTCAAGAGCAAAATAAGGGAAACTTACTTTTGAGCTTAGGTAAGTGTCTCACGCTTACCCTAAACTCCCAACAACCTTTACAAACCTTTGTAAAGCAATTAAAACTAGTTTCCACTCATCGATATGCTTCGCCTTCCCTGCCAATACAAAACAAGCTCTTGGCAAGCAACCAAACAACGTCAAGCTTCGTCGTCTTGATTATCCCCTATTTTAAACACATACAACAGAGGATAAATGCATTAAAATGCATTCAAACCATTGCCTAACAGCAATCTCCCAAGTTGCCCACTCAAAAACTATCCGAAACATATCAAAAACACCATCAAACGTTTCCAAAACTTAACCCAGCCATAAAACAACAATTCAAGCCTTCAATCAAAATCTAACAACATCCAAAAACCTTTTCCTAACATCCTTTTACCTCCAGCAAAGATTAAACTCGAATATCACCACAATAACTCAAAACTAGCAACCTAACTAATTAGAGATTCAAGAGTTTCAGGATTCTATTGATAAAAACAACTTATCAACATCAAAATACATCCAAAACATATATTAAATCCATCTCAATTACTGGAAATCAAATCCACTTCGAAAATCACCATGATTCATCCAAATTTCCAAAATAACTCAATCAAACATGGATAAAACATTAAAACCACATTACACCTTATAAATCAAGGATCAAATACTTGGGAATATCAATAAAGAACCATTTAACAGAGGATATCATGGACCTTACCCATGTTATGTGATTTCTCCCTCAATTGGCTTGTTAAAAGCTAAGAAAATAAAACATTTCAATGAGATTTTGCAAAACAAGGTTAAAGGAACAAGTTAAAATCAATAATCTGAGTGAAATGAGTTGTTTACCTCTGGATTTTGATAAAATTTTGAGTGTTTGGAAGAAAAGAAGTTGAGAGAAAAAGTTTAGAAAAAAGTTACGTGAAATTCTTTTAAAAGCTAATAACTAACTTTAGATATTTAATCCATTTTAACAACCTTTTAAAACACATGATTAAAATGATTTAATTGAAGGGAGAAACCACCAGAAAACACTTGGCATATTAGCTCCTTAAGGATTCTAAGGATTTGACCCTTTCGATTTTAGTCACTTAAAACAGTTTTCAAAAATTGCCTTTTAGTCACTTACACAAAATATCATATTTTTGATTTCCATTTTCCAAAATTTATTCCACCAAAAATCAATATATATTAAAATATGATTTTTAACTATTTTTTCCATATTTTTATCTTTCCGAAAAATATACGGTCCCTAATTCGACTCGAATCTCTAACTCGGTCCACCAGACCATCTAATAAACCTCAAAATCGCTAAGCACAAAATTAGGGTGTTACACGGCTAATCAAGGGTAGTGGTTGACTATCCAAGGATAGAGGTCGTCTATCTGGGGTCACTATAAATGCCAATATATGAGAATTCAAGTGTTGAACTTATTTTATAATGCTTTGGAACTTAAGCATGGGTTTGTATTTAATGCTTTGGGAGTCTAAGCATGTGGATTATAATGTTTTGTATATGGTCGATATGCATGTTTGAATTGGAATCATTGGAAATTTCTTAGGTCGTAAGCATTGTTTGAAAACAAGTTTTTAGTTTTCAAGGGTTATAATGCATCATTGTTTTATGAGCATCCTCACTAAGCAAGTGTGCTTATGCTCTCTTTTCCTTAATGATGCAGAGCACTAAAGTTTGGGGCTGCAAGGGCAAGGCCAAAGTGACCCAAGGATAATATTTAGTTTGAGTATGAACTCGGTTTATGATTCTGGTTAATTAGGCAATGTATTTACCATATTTTGGGGATTTGTATTTCTGTTTTTCTATGAGTTTTAAGCATGAGATGTGTTGGATTTTATGGTTGTTTGATGTTGTTTTAGTATTGGTGAATCATTTCTATGTTGTTGCTAGCTAAGTGCCAAAGTATGCATCTAGTTGGATTTGATTGGTTGTTTTGGTTTGGTGACTCAAGCAAGTTTGGTATGATGCTATAAGTGTGCAAGCATGTTGAGAATGCCTTAATTTTACCAAGTGTGAGTTTTGGTTGCTTGGTAGAATGATATTAGGATGCATGCCTATAGAATGTCTTGAGTAAAATCAATGCCATGAATGGTTGTTGAAACTATGATGTTTGGTTAGCAATGTATCTTAGTAATGTTATATAAGTGTTTGAAGCATGTTAGAGTGTTTTGGATATCATCATAATGTGTTTAGACATCAATTTGGGATATTACATTTCTAGGCGTACCGGTACAAGTGTCTCTATTTCGGTACAGGTGAGCCATTCTAGGGTTAGCGTACTGGTACGCGGGCAACCGTTTCGATACGGGCTTAGGCTATTTTAGCTAGTGTTTCGGTACTTGGAGAGGCGTTTCGATACGACATAGTGTTTTCATGAAGGGCATTTTGATACGCGGGGGAGTATCAGAACTGTTTTGGCTACTAGAATTATGGGGTTTCAAAATAACTAAGGCGTATCTAAACACCCCTTGTCGTACCGGTACGGTGGCAGTTAAGTTGGTTTATTTGAAATCTTCTAAAGTTCTGTATTCTAATGTTTAGTCCCTAAATGTTGTGGATGCAATTGGATGAGTTGGGATGGCCTTTTTGACTTGATTTTTGACATGTAAGCATGAAACCTGCTTAATTAAAGATTGGTAACAAAAAAGTAAGCTAAGTCCCTACAATTTTCTAAATTTGCAATTTGGTCCCTAATTTGTTAGTGTGATCAATTGGATGTCAATTTGATGCCTGATTGAGTTGAGTTTTCACCTAAGATCATATGTACATGTAGGATAATAATTATGCATCTAGAAAAGATAAAGAAAAAATGTCACATTTTGGGTTTTATCTTCTCGGTTTACTTCGATAAACCTAATGTAGCTTGTTCGATTCAGTCTTGCGACTAGGCTGGGTCGATGGGTTACATTTTTTGGTATTAGAGCCAGGTTTTGAAAGGTTGGAATGTTGTTGTTTGATTATTTGGTGATTTTTATTATGCACGGTAATTGTATATCTATACGGTGATTATTTAATATCATGTTGTTTACGAAATGGGAACACCTTACCTATTACCAAGGTTTTAAAAGGGTTTTATAAGGTTGCCTTGGATCCTTTGCCAAATGCTAGCCTAACTTTAATGTGTTTTGATGCTTTTGTTAGCATGGCTCGACTTGAGACTCGTTCGGCGGCTGGTAATGCCGAGTTTGGGCAAAATAATGATATTATGGGGAATCTTCGTAATACCTTACCTCATCCTCTATTGGTTCCTCCTATTGACGCTAGGGTAGGTGATATACGTCAGGCTCCAGAAGGGTTAGTTTTGGTGACTTGACCCCGTTAATCCAGGTGATGACGAGAGCGTTTCAGGCAGCGATAGCTGGAGTGCAAGTGCAAGCACTGACACCTACTTTAGTGGTTAATCAAGGTTTGCCTTGGAACGACTTCGTAGTTTGGGAGGCTAGGAATTTAGGGGTTTGAGCCCTGAATCAGCCAAGAGAAGGCTGGAAATGATAATTCGTATTTTGAGTCTAATGGATTACAACGATGTGTGCAAGTTAGGTTGCACTGTGTCCTTGTTGTAGGGTGATGCTTATCACTGGTGGGTGACCACAGTTGCTAGTGTCCCAGAGGTGATATGTCTTGGAAGTTCCTTCAAAGAGCTTTTAAGAGGAAGTATCTTGATCCTCAGTATTTGGATCTGAGGAAGCGTAAGTATATATCGTTATCACAGGGTGGCATGTTAGTTGTCGTGTATGAGAGATCACGTGATAAGCGATACAAGCCGGGTCACACGCATAGTGGTGGCTGGGTTGTGGTTATGTTTGCCTAAGAGTCATTTCCTAAGGCTCTGGTGTGGTTAGTGCTAGTTGGGTTTTAGACCGTTGGCCGATATGGTTGTTTGTGGAAGTATCGAATGTACCTGTGGCATTTGAGATGTAGACATGTTGGGTATTCTCTAAATACCTGCTTGTGGATAGTGGTCAGAGTAGTGGTGTTCTCGTGTACTGTGGTACCGAGAAATTGTTTTGCTCAAGAATTGAGGGTTGTTAGAGCATTTTCTCGTGATGGAAGGAATTTTGGTACTGGGAATGTTATAAGTAGGTATGGATGTTGATCATGCACAGTGCAAAAACACTTATATGTATATATTTAAATATTTCAGTACATGCATACATCTTTGGGCATGACATTAGAGGTTTTGCATCCATATGCATAGACATCAAAGATGACATATAAGGAATCATGTATATGTATGTCCACACTTACGGAGGCCGATGTGGTGCTGGTAGTTGGTCCTTTCGGAGAATTTGTTACCACTAAAAAGTTGAATAGACGATGTCCCTTGGTTGTGCAAGGTCATGAGTTGCCGCTAATCTAATGGAGTTACCATTCCATGACTTTGATGTCATCTTGGGTATGGCTTGGTTGAGTGAGCATAAGGCGGTTGTGGATTATGGATCCTAAAAGGATTTCTTTGAGGTTAGCTAATGTTTGTGAAGTGGTGGTAGTTGGAGAGAATGTGAAATTCTTGTTCAATGTAGTTTTAGCTACTTGAGCAAAAAAGATGTGCAAGAAGGTTGCCAAGCTTATCTGGTTGTTGTGATGAATCCTGGAATTAAGAGCATTCGGGTACGACACCAGTGTCCATTGTTTCTTATATGATAGCACCGAAGGAATTAAAGAATTTGAAGTCATAGCTTCAGGAGTTATTAAATCATGGGTTCATTTGACCGAATGTTTCGCATTGAGGTGCTCTGGTTCTTTTTATGGAAGAGAATGATGGTTTAATGTGAATATGCTCAAGACTGCCTTTCGTACAAGGTATGGGCATTGTGAGTTTTTCGTCATGCCTTTTGGTTTGACAAATGCCATGGTTGCGTTCATGGTTATGATGAAAAGGGTGTTCCATAAATATCTTGATCAGTTCGTGGTGGTGTTTATAGATGATATTCTTGTGTAGTCTCGTACCGAGGAAGAACATGATCGGTATTTGCAGATTGTGTTGCAAGTGTTGAAGGATAATCAGTTGTATACCAAGCTGAGCAAGTACAAGTTTTGGCTTAAGAAAGTGATGTTCCTTGGTCATGTAGTTTCCGCGGAGGGTATTCGTGTTGATCCACAGAAAATTGAGGCTATTCTCAATTGGAAGCAACCTAAATCTGCTTCAGAGGTTTGCAGTTTTCTTGGGTTGGCTGGTTATTACTGCTGCTTTGTTGATGGGTTTTCTAGTATCGTGACACCATTGATGAAGTTGTTGCAGAAGAATGTTCCTTGTGTGTGGACGAAAAAGCAACAACATAGTTTCGAGAAGTTGAAGTAAGTTTTGACACATAATCCTGTGTTGATTCAACCTGAATCTGGGAAAGAGTTTGTGGTTTATAGTGATGCATCTTACGTTGGTTTTGGTTGTGTGCTGATGCAAGACGGTAAGGTTGTGGCCTATGCGTCGAGACTGCTAAAGGTTCATGAGCGCAAGTATCCAACTCATGATTTGGAGCTTGCAGCTGTGGTGTATGCTTTGAAAATCTGGAGACATTACCTTTATGGCGAGAAGTGTGTTGTTTATACGTACCATAAGAGTTTGAAGTATTTGATGTCTAAAAAGGATTTGAATCTTAGGCAACATATATGGTTGGAGTTGCTTAAGGAGTACGACTTGTTGATAGAGTATCATCCTGGAAAAGCCAATGTGGTTGTGGATGTGTTGAGTTGTAAGGTTGCGGTTGAGCTTAGAGCTATGTTCGCAAGGTTGAGTGTGACGCGGGAAGGTGGGTTGTTGGCTGAAGTGCAAGTTAAGCCTACAATGTCATAGTTGATTAAAGCTAAGAAACCAGTTGATGATTTCTTGGTTGAGCATGTTAAGGATATATCGGAGGGTAATCCGACAGATTTCCATTTTGATGATGATGGAGTTTTGTGTTTTAAGGGTCGAATAGTGGTGCCGGATGATCCGGACTTAAGGCACACTATTTTGACGGAGGCACATTCTAGTCCGTTTGCTATGCATCCCAGTAGTGTTAAGATGTATCGAGGGTTGAAAAAAGTGTACTACTGTGTTGGTTTGAAAAAGGATATGGCTGAGTTGGTTTCCAAGTGTGTGGTGTGTCAGCGGGTCTAAGCTGAGCATCAGTTTCCATCCGGGTTGTTGCAACAATTGAGAATTTTGGAATGGAACCATGGATTTTATGTTGGGATTACCTTTGACACCGGTAAAAAAAGATTTTATTTAGGTGATTGTGGATCGGTTTACGAAGTGTGCACATTTTCTGCCAGTGCATACACATATACGCTGGACAAGTTTGCAAATTTGTATATTGCTGAGGTCGTGCGTTTGCACGGGGTACCAATGTCCATTGTTTCGGATAGGGATATAAGGTTTACATTGAGTTTTTGAGTGAGTTTGCACCGAGCTTTAGGTATGAGATTGAATTTCACCACCGCGTATCATCTTGAGTCAGATGGTCAATCTGAGCGGGTTATCCAGGTTTTTGAAGGATATGTTGAGATGTTGCATTATTGAGTTCCAAGGAACCTGGGAGAAGCATTTACCTTTGGTTAGGTTTGCGTATAACAACAGTTACCAAGCGAGTATACAGATGGCACCGTATGAGGCATTATATGACCGGAAGTGTCGTATGCCCTTGTGTTGGGCTGAGGTAGGGGAAAAGCATATTTCCTTACCGGACGTGTTGAAGAAAACGGATGAAAAGGTAAAGCTTGTATGGATCGGCAGAAATCTTATGCGGATTTGAAGCGTAGGGAAATTAAATATGCGGTGGGCGATCGCGTGTTCTCGAAAGTGTCACCATGGAAAAAGGTGATGAGGTTCGGAAGTAAGGGTAAGCTTAGTCTGAGGTTTACTAGACTGTACGAGGTTGTTGATCTTGTTGGTCATGTGTCTTATCGGTTGAGGTTGCCTCCCGAGTTGGAGAAAATACATGATGTGTTCTATGTATCCATTTGCGGAGGTATCGGTCGGATCCCTCGCATGTTATGGTGGTGGAGCATATTGAGTTGAGACTGAATTTATCCTATGATGAGGAACCGGTGGAAATCCTTGATTCCACAGCAAATTTCTTCATGGTAAGACGATCAAACTTGTTAAGGTCTTGTGGTGACATCGTGGTGTCGAGGAAGCCACTTGGGAAAGCAAAACAAACATGATGGAGCAATTTCCGCATTTGTTCCCTCCAGGTAAATTTCGAGGATGAAATTTCTTAAGAGGGGGAGAGTTGTAACACCCTGGTTTGGGGATTGGATGTTTTGAGGGTTGGTTCGAAGGTCCGGTGGACCAGTATTAGAGGTTCGAGTTAGTTTCAGGATTAAATCGGATCTAATGGTTTTGAAGGTGATAAAATTATGGAAAATATGCTAAAATCATTATTTAATATAATGATGATTGTGGTAAAATAAATTTTGGAAAATGAGATTTGAAAATTGGACATTTTGGACCAGTGACAAAAATGCAAACTTTGAAAACTATTTTTAGTGATTGTTTTGAAAAGGATCAAAACTTTGAATCTTTAAGGAGCTAAATATCCTAGATATTTTAACAGATTTCTCCCTTTAATTAACTGATTTTAAATGGTTTTAAAAGGCTTTAAAAGTGGAGAGAATTAATAAATCACATTTTAGACTTTTAACAAAACTCACGTAACAACTTTGCAACTTGTTTCTCTCAATTTCTCTCCAGCCAAAAATCTTTCCAATCTCAAATTCTTCAGGTAAAAATCAAAGGTTTTGATTTCCATTTGATTTCCTAATGCTTTTTCATCAAACACTTATTGTTATTCTCTTGATTTTCATGTTTTATTAAGCAATTAAGGGGATAAATCAGCATTTGAGGTAAAGATTCGTTCTTCTCCTCTAATGAAAGCTTCTTTACTAGAATTCCCAATTTCTTGATCCTTTACAATTGTTTTCTAATGTGTTTTGATAGTTTAATCAAAGAAAAAATGGTTTAATTGTGTTTTGATTGATGAGATTTATGGATCTTCGTACTTGTTCTGTTTTGCTGGGATTTTGATCAGATTAGATCATGTTTTTGATATTTAATTGAGTTAATAACTTGGTTTTAGTATTGCAATCCCGAAACAAGTTGAATCTCTAATGTTTAAGGTGGTTAATTAAGGGTTTTTGCGGTGATAGTTGTGTTTAATCTTTGCTGGAAGTAAAAGGATGTTGGGAAATGGTTTTTAGGTGTTAATTGATGAGGTTTGTTTGTTGGAATCATTATAATAAGGCTGGGTTAAGTTTTGAAAGTGTTTGATAATGATTTCGGTATGTTTTAGATAAGATTTGAGTGGGCAACTTGAGAGTTGCGGGTAATTGCTTGTAGGCAGTGATTTGAATGCATAATGATCCATTTGCCCTCTAGTTTTATGTGGTAAAAACAGGGGATAATCAAAGTGACGAAGCTTGAAGTTGATTGTGGCTTGCCGAAAGCTTGATTCGCATTGGCAAGCAAAGCGAAGCGTATCTGTAATGCCCCAGTTTGAGGGCTTAGCGAATTGGTGGTCTATTAGACGGTCCGACGAACCGGAGTAGGGATTCGAGTCAGTTTCGGGACAGTATATTTTTTCGGTAAGATAAAAATGTGGAAAACAGTTAAAAATCATCTTTTAATATATATTGATTTTTGGTGGAATAAATTTTGGAAAATGGAATTTGGAAATGTGGCATTTTGGTTAGTGACCAAAATGCGATTTTTGAAAACTGATTTAAAATAACTAAAATGAAAAGGGTCAAATTCTTAGAATCATTAAGGAGCTAAATTACCAAGTTTTTGCTAGTGGTTTCTCCCTTCAATTAAATCATTTTAAACACGTGTTTTAAAGGTGGTTTAAGAGGGATTAAAATATCTAAGTTAGTTATTAGCTTTTAAAGAAAATTTACGTAACTTTTTCCTAAACCTTTTCTCTCAACTTCTTTTCTGCCAAACAATCAGAATTTCATCAAAATCTAGAGGTGAGAGATTCTTTTCACTCAGATTATTGATTTTAACTTGATTCTTTAACTTTGTTTTGCAAAATCTCATCGAAATCTTATGTTTTCTTAGCTTTTCACAAATCAATTGAGGGAGAAACTTCACAGTAGAGGTAAGGTCCGAGATCTCCTCTATTGTATGGTTCTTTATTGAAATTCTCAAGCATTTGATCCTTGATTTTGTGTTTGTAATCTGATTTTGATGTTTATCTAATGTTTAATTGAGTTATTTGGGGAAAATGAGTTAATTCACGGATTGGATCTAATTTCTAGTAATTAAGGATGCTTTGAATTATATTTTGGATGTTTAATAATGCTGATAAGAGATTTTTATCAATGGAATCCCGAAACTTAAGAATCTCTATTTGTTTAGGTTGTTAGTTTTGAGGTTTTGTGGTGTTTCTATGGTTGTAAGGTTGCTGGAGGAGGTAGATTGATTTGGATATACTTTTAGATGATTTTTGATGTTGAAAGTGATGTTAGTTTGATAGATGTTGGCTGGGTTGTGAACCGAAGTGTGTTGGTTATGTTTTCGGATGTTGTGGAGGGTTAATTGTAAGGTTTTATTGAAATCTAAGAAATATTGTAGTTGCTGTGTTTGGAGTGCATTATAATGCATTAATCCTCTGTTGTTTTGTGGTAAAAATAGGGGAGGTTGATCCTGAGTTGATTGGAGAAGCGTTGAAGGTTTCAGATACTTGATTTCGCGTCGGTGAATCGAGGTTTCGCATATCGGTGAGTGAAAACATGGTTTAAAGCATTTTGATGTTTGGGAACAGAGTTCTGGGAGTTAAGGTAGAGCTTGAAATGCTTACCTAGACTCGGAAGTAAGTATAAGTGGTTTTACTTTCTCGGTCGTGCTTGTTCGAAGGATTTTATGCACTTGGCTTTAATGTTCATGTACCTACTGTTTAAACATGTTTTAAATTATTCGATATACTATTGTTAAGCATGTTTTGCTGAAAGATGCACATGGTAAGTGATCATTGTAAGTATGGTTTATACTTGTTTTGTAAAGCATGGTAGTTGCTTTGGAAATAGCATGGTTTAATGCTTGTTAAAAACAGTGAGGTAAATGTTATTTGGTTAATTATATTGGCAAGTGATGTGGTTTTAAAATTGTTATCAGATATAGTTGGCCAGCCATAGGATTGAGTGCACTGTAAATAAGTCACCTTGGATGTTGAGGGGTTTATACGGAGTACCGAATACTCCATCCAAGTACCCTAACGGTAGAGGGGTTAAACAGTACCAAAAACTCCCGTTAGTGGGTTAAGCATCTAACCGATGAAAGGGGTGGGTGTCCTCATAGATTGAAATTGTACTCGGTTGTTAATGTACCTGGTTGTTATTGTACCGCGATTGTGATTGTATCGCTATTTCGGTTGAGATGGCTTGAAGTGTTGGGTTAACACTTGTTGAATCTGTATATCCGATGAACTCTTTTGTTATTGGACTTCTTTAATGATCACTTGTAAGCCAATATAATTGTTAATGTATCATTGAAATGTTTCATGTTGTATAATGTGATTTATACATGTTTCTCCTTGAGCTTTGCATTTGGTAGTAATGCATGGAAAGGCTTAAATGGAGGGTTAGCAAAGTGTCTTGTTGTTGATTAATGATACATGTAGCATATGGTTTGATATGCTGGTTTTAATGATGTAAAGTGCATGTTTTAAAAAGGGCATGATGTTTTTAAAGGATGATGTAAAAAAATGGTTTAAATGAATTGATGGTGTTTTGTTCTGAGCATTCCTCACTAAGCCTTGTGTGCTTATGCTCTCTTTGTCCATCAATACAGAGAATTAAAGTCCCAAAAGGCGGCAAGAAGCAAGGGGATCTTGGCAAGACTTGTTTCCAAGGTATGTTACAAACTAGACTATAATGAATAAGGGCAATGGGGTACTTGTTGTGTTTTGGGAGATGTTTTGTGGAACTCCCTATTTGAGCATGTTTCTTTAGTTGCTCTTGGTTTGTAAATGGCCTTTAAGGATTGATTTTGGTACTGGTTTGTCTTTTGGTGTGTGCTTGGATTTAAAATTAGGAAACATGCCTATAGATTTCCTTTTGATACATGAAGCCTTGTTGTGTTGTTAGAATTGAGATGCTAGTTGGCTTGTAATATGGTTGGCATGCTGGTATTGTGTTTTAAGCATGTTGGAATGGTCTGAGTGTGCTTTCGAAATAAAAAATCAGCCAAATGTGACATTACATGCCCAGGTGAACCGATACGCGGATGACCATATCGGTACGGCTAGGCAATTTCAGGCTTGTAGGATCGGTACAGGCCTTGTGCGTTTCGATACGCCTAGGAAAATTTGGTCAGGCATACCGATATGGGTATGGGTGTTTGATACAAGTTTTAGCCTTTGGAATTCACTTTTTCAACTCGAACCCGCATATCGGAACTCCTGAGGAGCTGTATCGGTACGGTCTATAACCTTTCAAGAGTTAGGTAATTCAGTTAGGCGTATCGATACGGCATGGTAGTGTACCGAAATGGGGTGTTCCAAACTGTATCGGTACGAATGACCGTTTATTCTATAAATGTCACTTTGGGGTAGTTTTGTCATCTTTACATTTTAGTCCCTAAATCTTGCCAATGCAATTGTAGATGATAGAAGGATCAGATTGAGCTAAAATTTGAAATGAAAGATTAGAACCTGACTAATTAAAGGTTGGTAACCTAAAAGTGAGCTTTAATCCTAAAATTTTCTGTATTTGCAATTTGGGTCCTTTAATTATAAATATGATCAATTGGATGTCAAATTGATGCCCGATTGAGTTGGGGTTACACATGATGTCTGCATGAACATGTAGGGTTAATAATTGGCATCTAGATGAGATAAAAAGGAAAAAAATGGACCAGGTTTTGTTGAATCTCTTTGGTTTGCTACAGTAAACCTAATGTAGCCTTTTTGGTTCAGTTGGGCGTCTAGGCCGGGTCAAGGGGGTTATATTTGGTGGTATTAGAGCCAGTTTTGGTTCGTTTGGGAGGTTGTTGTGTTGTTGCCATATTTGATTTGTACGGTGATTGCTGTATATACGTTGGTTGATATGCACGGTGATTGATATATGAATGTTGGTTGATGTATGTTATGTTGGGGAAGTTTTGGGGTACCCATTGCCTTATTAATATAGTCTAGAAAGTTTTGATTTTTGAAATGGAAGTCTTGGATCCTTGCTTGAGGCTGGCCTGACTGTTTTTATTTTGAAATGATTATCATGCCTTAGATATATTTTAGCTCAATGGGACCGATAAGAGAGTTGTGATCGGGTACGATTGCTGCTGCCACTAGACAGTAAGCTGAAGGAGAAGTTGTACCTCTAGAGGGTTGCCACCACCCCAACCTAATCCACCGGAGGGAGTGGAACTTGTACCACCTGCGCTAGCTGGGCCAAGGATGAGTGATATGGCACCGTTGATACGGGCCATGGCGGGTGCTTTTCAGGCAGTAGTTGCGGGTGTTCGTGTGCCAGCACCACCAGTTGAGGGGCAAGGTTTGTCGCTTGAACGTCTTCGTAGTTTGGGAGGAGTTGAGTTATGAGGTTTGTTACCTGAGGCCTTCGAGGGTTGGTTGGCCAGTACTGAGAGAATATTGGGCCAGATAGGGTGCACCGATGCTCGTAAGCTGGGCTATCTTGTTTCCCTGCTGCAAGGTGATGCTTATGCATGGTGGACTACCACGATATTCGGTATGGCGACCGAGGATGTAACCTAGGAGTTCTTTTGTGAGGTTTTTCAGAAGAAGTTTTTTGGAGTCCGATATCAGGATGAAAAGAAACACAAGTTTATGGCTCTGGTGCAAGGCAGTATGTCTGTTGCGGAGTACGAGGTGCAGTTCATAAGGCTGAGTCAGTATGCACATGAGCTGGTTCCTGATGAGCGTATTCGATGTGATCGTTTCCGCTATGGGCTTGTGCAGGATGTTAAGACATACATGCTTGCTACTGATTATACCGATTTTGATGTGTTGGTTTCGCGAGCCAATGGAGTAGATTTTGTGTTTGGTATCTGGATCGCGAGGTTCTAGCTCGGGTAAGAGAGCTGTTGATTTAGGTTATAGCGGTGGCCAGGCTAAGAGACACTATGATAGGAGGTTTCGCCTGAAGCCGAGGCATTGCGGAGGTGTTATAGGACGTAGAGTCTAGGGGCAGGGTGCCCAGGTTAGAGCCCCAATTAGCACTTTTTGGGTTTGCGGATCCCGAGATCATTTGAGGCGAGATTGCCCACGTTTGGCTGGGGAGGGTCAGGCACCTGCGCCTGTGGTGGCTAATGTTTGTTGGATTTTTGGGTCGGGCGACCATCAGAGGCTCGATTGTCCGTTGTTGGCTCGGGGTGGGTAGGGTGCTGCACCTGTTGTTGCTCCGCGGCGGGGTCGTGGTCGTGGCCGCAGACCGTTTCAACGTCGAGATGGTGGGCAATGGACTGTGGCTTATGCTGTTTCTATCCAGCTTGAGGGAGGTGGATCGGCTAGGGTGTATGCGCACCGAGAGGGTCACAATGACACCGATGTGATTGTAGGTACTTTTACCCTACAGCCTTTGTCGTTGTATTCGTTGGTTGATTCTGGTTCTACCCATTCATACATTTTGAGTGAGCATGCTGAGTTGCTTGATATATCTGTTGAAATTCTTAATGTGGGTGTTAGAGTGCTGCGTGGCAAGACGGTTGAGCTCGTTAAGGTGATGTGGAGGCACCACGGTGTTGAGGAGGCCACGTGGGAACGCACTTGTTTCCTCTAGGTAAATTTTGGGGACTAAATTTCTTAAGTGGGGGAGAGTTGTAACCCCCCAGTTTTAGGGCTTAGCAGTTTGGTGGTTTATTAGACGGTCACCGGAGTAAGGATTCGAGTCAGTTTTGGGATCGTATATTTTTCAGTAAGATAAAACTGTGGGAAAATAGTTAAAATCATCTTTTAATAAATATTGATTTTTGGTGGTATAAATTTTGGAAAATGGAATTTGGAAATGTGACATTTTGGTTAGTGACCAAAATGTGAATTTTGAAAACTGATTTAATGTGACTAAAATAAAAAGGGTCAAATTCTTAGAATCCTTAAGGAGCTAAATTACCAAGTTTTTGCTGGTGGTTTCTCCCTTCAATTAAATCATTTTAAACATGTGTTTTAAAGGTGGTTTAAGAGGGATTAAAATATCTTAGTTATTAGATTTTAAAGAAAATTTACGTAACTTTTTTCTAAACCTTTTCTCTCAACTTCTTTTCTGCCAAACAATCATAATTTCATCAAAATCCAGAGGTGAGAGATTCTTTTCACTCAGATTATTGATTTTAACTTGATTCTTTAAATTTGTTTTGCAAAATCTCATTGAAATCTTATGTTTTCTTAGCTTCTCACAAATCAATTGAGGGAAAAACTTCACAATAGGGGTAAGGTCCGAGATCTCCTCTACTGTATGGTTCTTTATTGAAATTCCCAAGCATTTGATCCTTGTTTTTGTGTTTCTAATATGATTTTGATGATTATCTAATGTTTATTTGAGTTATTTGGGGAAAATGAGTTAATTCACGGATTGGATCTAATTTCCAGTAATTAAGGATGCTTTGAATTATATTCTGGATGTTTAATAATGTTGATAAGATATTTTTATCAATGGAATCCCAAAACTTAAGAATCTCTATTTGTTTAGGTTGTTAGTTTTGAGGTTTTGTGGTGTTTATATGGTTGTAAGGTTGCTGGAGGAGGTAGATTGATTTGGATCTGTTTTTAGGTGAGTTTTGATGTTGAAAGTGGTGTTAGTTTGATAGATGTTGGCTGGATTGTGAACCGAAGTGTGTTGGTTATGTTTTCGGTTATTGTGGAAATCCGGGAAAGATTGTAGTTGTAGTGTTTAGAATGCATTATGATGCATTAATCCATTGTTGTTTTGTGGTAAAAACATGGGAGGTTGATCCGGAGTTGATTGGAGAAGCATTGGAGATTTCGGATACTTGATTTTGCATCGGCAAATCAAGGTTTCGCGTATTGGTGAGTGAAAACGTGGTTTAAAGCATTTTGATGTTTGGGAATAGAGTTTTGGGAGTTAAGGTAGAGCTTGAAATGCTTACCTAGACTCGGAAGTAAGTATAAGTGGTTTTACTTTCTCGGTCGTGCTTGTTCGAAGGATTTTATGCACTTGGTTTTAATATTCATGTACCTACTTTTAAGCATGTTTTAAATTATTCGATATACTGTTTTTAAGCATGTTTTGCTGAAGGATGCAGATGGTAAGTGATCCTTCTAAGTATGGTTTATACTTGTGTTTTAAAGCATGGTAGTTGCTTTGGAAATGGCATGATTTAATGCTTGTTAAAAATAGTGAGGTAAATGTTATTTGGTTAAATATATTGGCAAGTGATGTGGTTTTAAATTTTTTATCGGATATAGTTGGCTGGCCATAGGATTGAGGGCACTGTAAATAAGTCACCTTGGATGTTGAGTGGTTTATACGGCGTACCAAATACTCAATCCAAGTACCCTAACGGTAGAGGGGTTAAATAGTACCAAAAACTCCCGTTAGTGAGTTAAGCATCTAACCGATGAAAGGGGTGGGTGTCCTCGTGGGTTGAAAGTGTACCCGATTGTTAATGTACTTGGTTGTTATTGTACCACGATTGTGATTGTATCGCTATTCCGGTTGAGATGGCTTTAAGTGTTGGGTTAACACCTGTTGAATCCGTGTATCCGATGAACTCTTTTGTTATTGGACTTGTTTAATGATCACTTGTAAGCCAATATAATTGTTAATGTATCATTGAAATGTTTCATGCTGTATAATGTGATTTATACATGTTTCTCCTTGAGCTTTGCATTTGGTAGTAATGCATGGAAAGGCTTAAGTAGAGGGCTAGCAATGTGACTTGTTGTTGATTAATGATACATGTAGCATATGGTTTGATATGCTGGTTTTAATGATGTAAAGTGCATGTTTTAAAAAGGGCATGATGTTTTTAAAGGATGATGTAAAGAAAGTGGTTTAAATGAATTGATGGTGTTTTGTTCTGAGCATTCCTCACTAAGCCTTGTGCGCTTATGCTCTCTTTGTCCATCAATGCAAAGAATTAAAGTCTCGGAAGGCAGCAAGAAGCAAGGGGATATTGGCAAGACTTGTTTCCAAAAGTATGTTACAAGCTAGACTATAATGAATAAGGGCAATGGGGTACTTGCTGTGTTTTGGGAGATGTTTTGTGGAACTCCCTATTTGAGCATGTTTCTTTAGTTGTTCTTGGTTTGTAAATGGCCTTTAAGGATTGATTTTGGTACAGGTTTGTCTTTTGGTGTGAGCTTGGATGCAAAATTAGGAAGCATGCCTATAGATTTCCTTTTGATACATAAAGCCTTGTTGTGTTGTTAGAATTAAGATGCTAGTTGGCTTGTAATATGGTTGGCATGTTGGTATTGTGTTTTAAGCATGTTGGAATGGTCTGAGTGTGCTTTCGGAATAAAAAATCAGCCAAATGTGACATTACAGGCCCAGGCGTATCGATACGCGGGGGACCGTATCGGTACAGCTAGGCAATTTTAGGCTTGTGGGATCGGTACAGGCCTTGTGCTTTTCGATACGCCTAGGAAAATTTGGTCAGGCGTACCGATATGGGTATGGGTGTTTCGGTACGAGTTTTAGCCTCTGGAATTCACTTTTTCAACTCGAACCCGCGTATCGGAACACCTGAGGAGGATGAGCTGTATCTGTACGGTCTATAACATTTTAAAAGTTAGGTAATTCAGTTAGGTGTATCGATATGGCATGGTAGTGTACTGAAACGGGGTGTTCCAAACCATATCGGTACGGGCTTACCCGTATCGGTACGGATGCCCGTTTATTCTGTAAATGTCAATTTGGGGCAGTTTTGTCATCTTTACATTTTAGTCCCTGAATCTTGCCAATGCAATTGTAGATGATAGAAGGATCGGATTGAGCTAAAATTTGAAATGAAAGATTGGAACCTGACTAATTAAAGGTTGGTAACCTAAAAGTAAGCTTTAATCCTGAAATTTTCTGTATTTGCAATTTGGGTCCCTTAATTATAAATATGATCAATTGCATGTCAAATTGATGCCCGATTGAGTTGGGGTTACACCTGATTTATGTATGAACATGTAGGGTTAATAATTGGCATCTAAATGAGATAAAAAAGAAAAAATGGACCGGGTTTTGTTGTATCTCTTCGGTTTTGTAAAACCCCAACATTTGGTTAGTGACTAAATTGCAAAGTTTTAAAAGTTGGTGTTTTAGTTCAGTGACTAAAATGTAAAAAATTCAAAGTTTAGGGGTCAAAGTAAAAAATTGGGAAAAGTTTAGGTACCAACATGGTAATTTCCCAATAAATATTTTTATGGAAAAAATGAATAGTTCATCCCGGTATAAGAATTTTGGCGGGAATCAAATTTTTGGTACGAAATTTGTGTAAAAAGCTATAAAAGGAAAAAGTTCCAGGAATTAATTCAGATGAGTATTCGAACTCGAAAAATTATAAAAAATTGATGGGAGTCTTAGACAGACTAAAGGAACATGATGCTGAAATTTGGAATTTTTCTGAATCGATTTGGATTTGATTCTATGCAGTATTCTAAGACAGTGCATAATGGCATTTTGTAGATATATGGATTCATTAATGGCATTTTTGACCTTTTGCCCTTACTTTTTAATTAAAATTGATTATTTTGGATAAGAATGGACAAGTGTCACTACATGATTGGTCATAACTAAGGGCTAAAGTAGTCAATTTGCAATTGAATAAGATTTTTGATGTGGAAATGATGTAGGAAGCTTGAATATAATGTTCTAAGGTTGAATTCATGCTTGAATCAAGTTGGAAAAATTTGGTCAAAGTGACCTTTGGAATTCGGCTACTTGAAGAATATTAAAGGAAAATTATGGAAAATGTTCCTAAGGTTGGAAAGTGTGTTAGAATGATTTTGTAAGCTTTTGGAAGTTATTTGGATTAATTTGTAAGTATTTGAAATGTTAAGGACCAAGTTGAAAATTTTGGAAAGTTTAAAGACTTGGTTGTTAAGCTTGTTTTTGAAGTGTATTGTGTTAGAAAATCAAGTTAAGTGGTGAAAATGATGACTTTGAAGTTTATGTGAACTTGAGGGACTAAATTGTAAATTTAAAAAATCCAAGGACTTGTTTGTAAATTTTTAAAATTTAGGTTCTCAAGTGTAAAGAATGAAGAATGTAAGATTTAGAGTTGAAAATGATGGTTGGGAGCTTAAAATGAGTCTTTTAGGACTAAAGTGTATTTTTGGAAAGTTATAGAATTATTAGGAATATTTTCCTAATATATATATAATATATATATTAATGTTAGTAAGATACTAACATTACTTTGAAATGGTATTTGTTGTTGAAATGTGGTGTAGATCCTATTCGTGATCACAATCAAGGTTCGAACAAGTCGGTAGATAAAGGAAAAGATCCAGAGTAAAGTAATAGTAGTGAGGCAAAGGTGAGTGCATTTTTATTTATTTATTATTATGCTATGAGATAGACTTTTGATAAGTCTATCTCGAAGATTAAAGGTAAAAGATTTGAATTATCTGAAATGTTTGAATGGTTTATAAATGATTTAGGGTATGAACTGCCCAATGCAAATTTCTATATATGAAAGAGATTTATTATAATTTATTGGTATTATTGATAAAAAGGAAAGTTCATATTATTGAAATGTTGAATGCCCATTGTATGTCTATCGAGAGTCTTGGTATATTGGCATGCCAAAGAGTTGGAGCATATTTGTTTAATACTGCTACTAAGCAGGCGATACATTTAATACTGCTATGGCAGGCGAAACGGTAAGTTGTGTTTTACAACTATGATCCAGTGAAGGTTATTAATGTCGTTAAGTTACGGTAGTATTTCTAGTGATACAAAGCATAGATATATTGATCCAAACACAACTGATTAGTTGTTGCAGATACATGTGCATTACTCATCATTAAACTCGCATACCTTGCATTCTCATATATAGTACATTGGGCTATGCTATATTATCATTGGAATTCAAAGTGAAATGGTTTGGTAAATCAGATTCGTGATTTTCAAATCCTTTTTAATATTTTTATTGCACTCTACATATTTTTTTATTATACTTAGAGTGAAATGTTTTTTCTTTTTTCAATTATTATATATATTGCCTCACTAAGTGTATACTTAGCGTGTGATTGTTTCACGCGTAGGTTATAAGGATCTTAAGAAGTAAGGAGCAGCTGCAAACATCATCGCATTTTGAGAGTGGTACATCAGAATCAGTATGACATCTTAAATGTTGTATTTTGATAGTTCTAGTTGGCTTGTATAATATATATGTTTAACTGCTCTAGTATAACTATGTTTAATAGAATATGAGTTTAAACGTATTTTATTTGCTATCTAGATGATTTTTAAATTAGGCAGTTTTTAAGCAGTTTTATTAATTAGATGTTTAAGAAGTAAATTGCCTAGTTGCTGCTTAAATCTAGATTTAAATTGAACTTAGAAAAATTAGATTTTTAAATTATATACGATTAACTATTACTTTAGTTTAAAAGTGGTTTGATATATTATTAGGAAATTTTATTTTAACGAAATTTGATATAGAAATTATTATACTTTTATTATGTGACATCTCTAACTTGTATTCAGTAATGAATACGGGAAAGGGGTGTTACATTTATTAGTATCAGAGCTAATGGTTTAGCCGATTCTAGGCCGAAATGGAAATTGTTTTTATTGAAAAATATGTACATGCCACTAGGATGTCAATATTACTGATCTGATGTTGATATAATTGATGATGTTGCTTCTTACTAATGTAGTAGTTGTGTGGTTATAGATGGCTGAATCAGGAGACTCTCGACGAGGAATAGAACAAGTAGCTCTAGAAGAAGCCGGTAGTGGAAGTAATGAGGTTAATAGCAACCCTCCGGCTCAAGCTGAACATGAAGGAGTACCAGCACAGCATGGAATGTCTGTGTAGGACCAGGGGACATTT
Organism: Hibiscus mutabilis; assembly: GCA_019671005.1. Taxonomy (NCBI): domain Eukaryota; kingdom Viridiplantae; phylum Streptophyta; class Magnoliopsida; order Malvales; family Malvaceae; genus Hibiscus; species Hibiscus mutabilis. The sequence goes on from CM033732.1 coordinate 16,963,389, forward strand.
CTTCAGGCACTGGAAATAATTTTGACACGTTTTCAGCCACCTCTAACTCCCCTACTTCTCGGGTGTCAATTGCAAAGGAATTAAAGAGTTTGGGAGCACCTGAGTTTAGAGGAGAAGTTGCTGAAGGTCCCGTGGTCGCAGATATGTGGTTGAATGATTTAAAGATCATGTTAGAGGGATTTCACTGCTCATAAACTGAAAAGCTGGATGGAGCTTTTTCATTACTTCGAGGTCAAGCTCGATTCTAGTGGACAAATGCTACAATGCACGTTCCTCCTGAACGAGTTACCTGGAATTTTTTGTTGGAAAAGTTCAAGAATAACTACATTGGAGATCAGTTTATCAGAGAAATGAAACAGCAATTCCTCAGTTTGAAGCAAGGCAACTGGACTATCTATGAATACGAGTGTGAATTCAATAAGTTGAGCCGGTTTGCAACGAAGCTGATCCCAACTGAAAGGAGTCGATGTGAGTATTTTATTGAAGGCCTGAACAAGGAACCAAAGAAATTTCTGGTGGCATCGAATCTGCCTATCTTTCAAGAGTTAGTGAATCGGGCCAAGGTGATGGAATGATTGGATCCAGAAGGTATGTCAGAGCAGATTTCATAGTCAAACAAAAGACCAAGAACATCTTCAGTTTCTTTTGCTTCAAAGCGGAATAAAGGTGGTTCTGGGAATAAGAATAAATCTGGATCTGCTTGGAAAGGAGGCAATACAGGATGAAATAGACAGACTGTTAATTTTGGTGCTGGTTTGTCATTCCAGTTCAGAACTCAGTGTGACGTTTGTGGTAAACGTCATTTTGGCACATGTTGGATGACGATAGGAGCATTCATGAATTGTGGGAAAATGGGTCATTTTGTGAGAGACTGTCCTAAAAAGCAAGGTGAACGATCTGTTCAGGCAGAAAGGTCTGCTGCATTGCCACAAAGAGGTAGAGGCAGAGGTAGACCTGGAAGACCATCTGAATCTGTTTCATAGCAGGAAATGCGTGCACCAGCCCGAGTTTTTCACATCCAAACAGATAGAGATCGTGATGATCCAGAAGTTATTACAGGTACATTCTATCTTTATGATGAGCCTATGTTTGTTTTGATTGATCCTGGTTCTACGCACTCATATATTAGCACTAAGATGATTGAGGAGAGGGGTATTCCATTAGAGTCTATCTCTAGTGACATTATAGCTACCAATCCATTGGGTCAGAGTGCAAAAGTGAGTCGAATATGTAGAAATTGCCCAATAAAGGTGCAAGGAATAGAGTTCCTGACAGATTTAATGGAGTTACCTTTCGAAGAATTCGAGATAATTTTGGGAATGGATTGGTTATATGTTTATCATGCCATGGTAGATTATCGTTTAAAACGACTAATATTGAGGGATTCGGAAGGTGTTGAGATAATGGTAGTGTGTGAAAGGATGAATCCACTATCTAATGTGATTTCAGTTGTTTCTGCAAAGAAATTGCTATTGGAAGGTTGTCAAGCCTTTCTAGCTAATGTGGTGGATACTCGAACTTTTGGAGTTAAGTTGGAAGATATTCCTACTGTTTGAGATTATCCAGATGTGTTTCCAAATGAGTTACCGAGATTACCTCCAGATCGTGAGGTAGAGTTTAAAATAGAAGCATTACCTGGTACTGCACCTATATCAATGGCTCCATATAGAATGGCTCCGACAGAGCTTCGAGAATTAAAAGTGCAATTGCAGGAACTGTTAGATCGAGGATTCATAAGGCCAAATGTGTCACCTTGGGGTGCACCAGTGTTATTTGTGAAAAAAAAGATGGATCGATGCGATTGTGCATAGATTACCGTCCGTTAAACAAGGTGACAGTGAAGAATAAGTATCCTCTTCCGAGGATTAATGATCTTTTTGACCAATTAAAAGGTGTTGTGTTTTACAAGATTGATCTTAGATCGAGATACCACCAATTGAAGATTAAGGAAGAAGATATTTCAAATACGACATTCAAAACTCGGTATGGACATTATGAGTTTGTAGTAATGTCGTTCGAATTAACAAATGCACCAGTGGCATTTATGGATCTGACGTACCGCATATTTCAGCCGTATTTGGATCAATTCGTGGTGGTTTTTATTGATGACATTCTGGTATATTCCAAGACAAAGGAAGAGCATGATGCCCATCTCCAAGTAGTTCTTCAGATCCTCCGAGAAAAGAAATGGTATGCTAAATTATCAAAGTGTGAATTTTGGTTATCAGAAGTTACTTTTCTCGGTCACGTGGTTTCAGCAGAAGGGATAGGAGTAGATCCCAAGAAAGTACAAGCTATATTTGAGTGGAAAGCTCCAAAGAATATCTCTGAGGTGTGAAGTTTCTTGGGATTCCCTGCTTATTATAGAAGATTTGTAAAGAACTTCTCGATGATTGCTTCTCCACTAACTAAGCTATTGAGAAAGGATGTGCCATTTGTTCGGACAGAGAAATGTCAAGAAAGCTTTGAACTTTTGAAGAGGATTTTAACTGAAGCTCCGGTATTGGTATAACCTGAATCGGGTAAGGATTTTGTGGTATATAGTGATGCTTCTCATAATGGTTTGGGTTGTGTACTCATGTAAGAAGGAAAAGTGGTAGCTTATGCTTCCAGACAGCTTAAGACGCATGAGAGGAATTATCCCACCCATGATTTAGAGCTGGTAGCAGTTGTGTTTGCTTTGATGACATGGTGTCATTATCTATATGGAGAACGATGTTACATCTATACTGATCATAAAAGTTTAAAGTACCTGCTGACTCAAAATGAGTTAAATTTGAGACAGAGGAGATGGATTGAGCTACTAAAGGATTATGATGTGGTTATTGATTACCATCCAGGAAGAGCGAATGTGGTAGCTAACGCCCTAAGTAGAAAGACTTTTGCTGCATTGAGAGCCATTAATGCAAGGTTGGCTTTGCAAAAGGATGGTGCTTTAGTTGCTGAATTAAGCATAAGACCTACTTTGGTGGATCGAATAAAAGATCTTCAGAGAGGAGATACAGAATGTTTGATGAGAATTAAACAAGTTGAAGAGGGTAAAACCAAATATTATGAAGTTAAATCTAATGGATGTCTTTGCTATCGGGGAAGAATTGTTATTCCAGAAAATGAAGAATTGAAAAGAGAACTTCTTAGTGAAGCACATTATAGTCCATTGACCATGCATCCGGGTGGTAATAAGATGTATCAAGATCTAAAGAGCTGATATTGGTGGTCAGGGATGAAAAGAGCTATCACTGAGTTTGTTTCGAAATGTTTGACATGTCAGCAAGTCAAAGCAGAACATCAAGTGCCTTATGGATTGTTACAATGGATTTCCATTCCACAGTGGAAATGGGAACAAATAACTATGGATTTCGTTATGGGGTTACCTTTGACACTAGGCAAAAAGGATTCAATCTGGGTGATTGTTGACAGATTGACTAAAATAGCACACTTCATTCCAATAAGAACAAATTATTCTATGGATAAGTGTGCTGAGTTATACACAAGAGAGATAGTTCGATTTCATGGTGTACCAGTTTCGATTGTCTCAGACAGAGATCCAAAGTTTACCTCTAGGTTTTGGAAATCTTTCCATGATACTTTGGATACTCGACTTAATTTTAGCACAACTTTTCATCCTCAAACAAATGGACAATCATAGTGAACTATTCAAGTTTTGGAAGATATGTTGAGAGCATGTGTGACTGAATTCAAAGGATTGTGGGAGAAGTATTTGCCATTAGCTGAATTTGCTTATAATAATAGTTATCAAGCAAGCGTCAAGATGGCGCCTTTTGAAACTTTTGTAGCGATGTCCTTTTTCGCTAAAAAAAATAAGGATTTCGAGGAGTTTGTGAATTTTTCGGATATAAAATGTTTATTCTGTGGGGTTTTAAAAAACCGCATTTATTAAAAATTGGAGTCGCCACCGGCCACTTAGGTAGTCCGGACACCATAAAACCATATATTTAAAAATTATTGGGTTCGGGAGTCGGTTACGGATGGGGAAGGATTAACACCCCCACACCGCCCAAAATTGGTACTTTAATAATTACCGCTTTATTAATATTAAATTTTTTGGATTAAAGTGACGATCAGTTTAAAATTCGGTTATAATTGCGAATAAATTTTAAAGGCCCCGTTATCCGAGAGTAAACGCCCAACCACTATCACTACGCCTGATACTGGCCCCGTTTACGCTCGGATAAAAGGGCACCGCATTGACAATTTATATCTCGATATGCAATCTTAGTAGGCAAAATATCAAACAAGGCAAATAATTTAAAGACAGTAAATATTCACATAACAGAATACTAATCTAACATAAATAAAATACGTAATTAAAACACACATATACATATCAAGCTTAATAGTAGATAAAAACAAATTCAACATGTCACAATAACAAGGCATGAATAAATACATGTATGGACAAAAACATATATTTCAAGAAGACATACATATTAGAAATAAAACACATTTCAATACATATAGAGCAATATATTATACATAAAAAGAAAATATACTAACACGTAACCTAAAAGCCAAGAGAACATACAATACGTACTAAAATACAAAACATGTTGTGTACGAGCCAACTAGAACATAATATGTGTAATACGAATAACCGAAAAATACATAAAGATACATAATCATCATAAATTTAACACACATATACATGTATACATAAAAATACAAGGCATATACGAGGGATATATAATAAGGCAAGAGGCTACATCAGCATACACTATTATAATACGAACATAAATATTTACATGGAAATAGGACTGAAATGAAAAGAAATAAACATCAGTGGCAGAAATTAAAGGACAATAATATGCAATTTAAGGACGAAAATGCAAACAGGGCCGAACTTGAAAGGACTGAAACTGTAATTAGACCAAGGGGCAGACCCGAAATGAAAAATTCAAAAACGCGGGATGGTTAAATGGGTAATTTTACCATTTAAAAACGGATTCGATGTAATTTAGGGACTGGATTGCAAGATTTTGAAATATAAAGGGGACTGGAATTGTAAATATACCATGCGGCGAGACAGAAATGAAAATATTGAAAGCGCGGGGGGATTTATTATGTAATTCACCCATTTCACAAAATAAAAACACCTATAATACTCTCTTTTCGGCTTTATCCCAAATTTTCCCCATTTTTTCATTTCGTCCGTTTTATAATAACATTCATTCTTTCATTTTTCTCTCAACCTCATCCCATGAACCCAGAATCCGGCGGCTGACCGCCGTCTTCTCCGCCGTCGGCCTCTGCCAGCTAGCCCTAAAAAACACACCAAAATGACCCTTACCTTACCCTCAACACGAATCCGAACTTGGATTCGGAGAAAAAGCTTCTATTCGTCCTAGATCTAAGAAATACGAAACGAAAAACCTTTATTTTTGTGTTCAACCCAAAACGAAACCAAAAAAGGGCCTCCCACTCCTTTCAGTTCACCATATTCGGCTTGGGAAAGCCGAAGAGGCTTATCACTGGTGAGGGGAGATCCACCGACGGCGATGGTAACGACTCTAAACCTCTCTTTTTTTTGTTTCTACTATGTATATTTTTTTTTGTATGCATGCAACAAAGTAAGAAAAGAGAAGAGTATTACCACTGAAGACTGTTTTTTTGTATTTTTTTTCTTTCGATTACAACTTGGCTTGTTACAAAATGTTTGTTTCATACATATATACTTGTCTTTTGGTTTGGTACAAGTAATATAATATCTATTTTCAGATCTGGACTGATTACTGACATAATCTTTCTTTTCTTGTGTCTGAGCGCGGTGGTTGGAGATCGGCATGGTGAAGCATGGTGGAGGTGTGGGGGTTCTGTCTTCGGCCAGAGGCGTTCTCAGCCGTTAGATCAGATCTGATCTAACGGTCGGGCTGGCTTGAAGGATGAACGACCCAGATGAAGCCTCGATCGGTGAAACGGCTCTAGATCGTGCCACGTGGGGCTCAGCAGTCGAGGTGTTATAGCGCGTGGGGCTCACGCACGCGTGGGATATCGAAGAGTCCGCGCGTGGCACTCGAACGGTCCAGATGTGTAATGCACGCGGCCGGCCAGATATTTTATCCCTGCTTGATCATGGCCGTTGGATCAAGCCCATAGTTATCTGCACCAAAATAATTAGAATTAAATAGGGTTTGGGTTTGGGCCAACCGGGCCTTGTAATAATATTAGACTTCAGATTTGTAATGGACTTGGACTATCAATTTATTCATTTGGGTTTAACATGTTTTTTTGGATTTCATTTTATATTAGCCCAATAATAATAACATTAGTTATAACAACAATTAGTAATAATAATATACATACGTATATACCTATGCAAACATTAATTAATATAACATACTAGCATACGTACATATACAATCATATACATAATTAACATAACATCTACACACATTATTCGTAAAAACAAATACGCTCGTACTAAATATAGATACATACGCGACACACATACACCGTATTTAATACGTATACATACATAGTTTATAATATACATGCACACATATATTAATAACACTCATGCACATAATAAACATATAATATAATACAATGTATACATGCAACACTAATATACTATTAATTATACTAATATGTATTTACAGACCAGATAAAAATGAGTGATTACAGTTGCCCCTCTTTGCTTGTTCTCATGGAATGGGAAACAAAGCAAAGATTTCATAAGCACTCATTTTTATCAGACTTCCCTATTTGTAGCCTTGGAAACACGTGTTCTTCTGGAACTCTCTGCTCTTCCTTAGCTGAATCTTAAGGCTCGTAAGTTCATCCTATATAGAGCTTCGTCACCTTCCGATCTTGGAGCTACAGGCTCTTCCTATATAGAACCCTTCGCTCTGAAGCCTCGAGTTATGAGTCCCTCCTATATAGAACTTTTCACTTCGAGACAGTAAAGCTTGGAGTCCTTCCTATATAGAACTATTCGCCTTCAACGCTGGTTTCTCCTATATAAAACATTTTGCGTCGCTGATGGATTCTTCCGACTGGGAGTTCCTCCTATATAGAACTGCTAGTCTTCAAACCCTGGAGCCGTCAGTCCTTCCTATATAGAACTTTTGGCGTCTGAAATCTCAGAGCTACAGGTTCTTCCTATATAGAACCTTTCACTCTAAGACAGTAAAGCTCGGAGCCCTTCCTATATAGAACTCTTCGCTTTCGAGACAACAGGTTTTCCCTATATAAAACCTTGTGTATTGTTACGCGTAATAAGTGTTACGCAAATGTGCAAGTATACACGTCGCAAGTTATAGTATAAAAGATATCGTCTCCACAGGGATTGGTGCTACTTCAAGAATCTAGTCTCTTGCACTGTAAAAATAAAAACACAAATAAAAGATTATAGAAGTTTAACTAATCTAGAAAGCAAATAAAGTAAAAGAAAAGATGAATTCAAATGAGAGAGATAGGCCAGGTTATCGTGAGTTGAGGTGTGATAGCCGATTGGATCGTCTTGGTAAAAGAGTGCACGGGCAACTCAGTTGCTGTGGCAACTTGCACAACGGGGTTGCCTTGGCAACTAATCGATGGTTCCCTGGGCGACTAGTTGGGCAACTACTTGGGCTTCTGGGCAGCAACCTTCAAGGTTCGGCAGAGCGTTCTTCAATGGTTTCTTCTTATCCCTAAGTCGAAACTCTAGCTACTTGTGCATGCCTTGATAATACATCCCTGCGTGAATCAAGGGTGAACAACAACCAATCTTGCGCTCCTCTTAGCCGTTGAAATCCTTAACTTATTCCTAAGCCGGATTAATCTTCACCATCAATAGATTGAATAAAGATCATATTCATTCGTTTCTTGAATCTAACTCTCCCGATATTAGATAAATAGATGAAATTACGAGATCCTCTCCCAATTCACTCGCAAACAAGAATAAGAACCAAGAATGAATAAACCTTGAAAAAGAAAAGTGCAAACTCTTATTACCTAAACAAAAACCAATAGTTTCTCACAACCACAAAACACAATAACCATAGCCAAGTAAATTTAGTTCATGGCTAGGTTCCAAAGAAACACAAGTTAAAAAATCCCTAGCATGAACCCAATCGAACAAGGAAGAAAAGATGAAGCTTGTCGAAAATTCCCCTTGCTTCCTCTCTTGGTCTTGTCGAAATTTGCCCTAATGCTCTCTCTTCAAGTTGTCGAAATCTCCTTGCTATTTATAGGGCTAGGCCAAAGTCCTTCTTTGAGGAGGAGTTTGAGTTGGAATTAAATTATCTTTAAAGAATATAATTCTTTATTATAATTTTATTCCTATTAGAACTTCTCTTATCTTCTTGGAATTTAATTCTTCTTTAATCTCTGCATGGCAATCAAATTCCTTTGGGCTGGGCTTGTAAAGTCATTAATTTCGACATCCCTATTGCATTTTATCTTTGTCGACAATTGCCATGGCAACTGGCTCGGCGTCTCCTTCATGCATTGCCCTGGCAACTAGCTCGGCATATCCTTCATGCATTGCCACGCAACTAGCTCGGCATTGCTTTGGCAAGTGATCCTGCACATACACACACAAAGCACACCAAAGCAGAATCTTTTCCACAAAAACTACCAAGTTATGTAATCAAGCTCAACGATGGAAGGAAACATGGATTAATGCATGAATGGCTAACTATGCAACTAATATGAGCCTAAGTCTAACAATAATATGAGTAAAAAGGGTAAGAAAAATAGTACTTTTGAACACTTATCATGTATCATGGGTGAATTCCTTCGACTGGGAGTTCTTCCTATATAGAACTGTTAGTCTTCACCCTGGAGCCGTCAGTCCTTCCTATATAGAACTTTTGGCGTCTGAAATCTTGGAGCTACGGATTCTTCCTATATAGAATCTTTTACTCTAAGACATTGAAGCTCGGAGCCTTTCCTATATAAGACTCTTCGCTTTCAAACACAACAATATTTCCTATATAACCTTGTGTGTCATGGGTGAATTCCTTCGACTGGGAGTTCTTCCTATATAGAACTGCTAGTCTTCACCCTGGAGCTGTAAGTCCTTCCTATACAAAACTTTCAGCTTCTGAAGCCTCGGAGTGGAGGATTCTTCCTATATAGAACTTCTCTCCGTAGGCGCTTGGAAACATATGCCTTTTGTATGTAGAACCACTGTCTTCACATTTGGGATTCACCACGATGGCCATCGATGTCTCTTTGAATCCACAGATACCTATCTAAGATAAAACAAAATGCTATGACAAATGAATTGACATGCTCCTAATCCTAGTGATGTCTGACTATTCATGATGCATGAGTGTCAATATCTTGGTGGGCTTGTTTTGGTCCTTATTCGATCTCGTTGTTCACTTTCTCCTTTTTCACCGGGCGTCGATACCCCACTTCACTATCAGTTCAACCATTCCAACCTTTCTTTTTCTCCATTTACGACTTGGAATTCTAAAGTGCCCTTTCGGGTTTTCGCTTTAGAGAGTTTTTTTTGAAGGGTGCCCTTCTGGGTTTTCACCCCAAGAGATCTCTCTTGTTATCTCGCATGCTTTCCTTGAATAGACAGGACATACGCCATTGGTCATCCTATCCGGTTGTTTGCAGCTTTCCGCCTTCCCTATCAACAGCCATTATGTATGGAGCTAGAGGGCGGAGTTAACATCATTTTCTTTAATCACCTGCATTTTTAAGGTTAGATCACAGTAATGCTCAGAAATCTCTTGTTTTACTATAAGCCTATGTTAGCTTATTTGCCTGAAATTAACAAGAAAGCAAGGAATGGATGCTAAAAAACACGATTTTATTACGATTAAGGGCTTGGGATATCTTAAAAGAGGTATGACACACATGAGAAAGAAGAAAAGTTAAGTATGAATACAAGATCCCTCATTATCTTCGATATGAATGATACATGATCCTGTCAACCGGCGTAGAATTTTTTTTCCTGAAGCTTCCTCTTCATGATGTTCATGGGGATACCCTTCTCTTCGGATATTCAACTTTTCAATTTACCCGAGCCGCCCTTTAAGGGTTTTCAAATCAGGTCCTCCCTCTGCTTCAAGACGCCCGATTTCGGGTTTTCGCCTTGAGCTCTCCATTTTTGTTCTCTTTTTTTATTGTTTTCTTTTTCTTTTCTTTTTTCTCTTTTTTTTTTCAAAGATAGTATTTCTTAACAGCATCAGCATTTACAGGGTTTTTCAGCTCGTCTCCATCCATTTTTGTTAGAATTAGGGCTCCTCTTGAGAAGGCCTCTTTTACGATGTACGGCTCTTCCCAGTTGGGCATCCACTTTCCTCGAGAATCTTTCTGAATCGGGAGGATTTTCTTGAGCACCAGATCCCCTTCTTTGAATTCTCTTGGGTGCACCTTTTTGTTGTATGCCTGCATCATCCGTTTTTTGGTACATCTAACCATGACAAATGGCCTTTAGTCTCTTTTCATCAATGAGATTTAGCTGGTCGAGTCTGGCCTGCACCCATTCGGCTTCTTCCAATTTTACTTCGTTTAAGACCCGAAGAGATGGGATCTCTACCTCGATGGGGAGTACTGCTTCGGTACCATACACCAAGGAGTAGGGTGTTGCCCCTGTTGATGTGTGAACGGACGTCTTATAGGCGAAAAGGGCAAATGGCAGCTTCTCATGCCAATCCCTGTAGGTATCCGTCGTCTTTGCTATGATCTTCTTTATGTTCTTGTTTGCTGCTTCCACTGCTCCATTCATTTTAGGACGATAGACTGTGGAATTATGGTGTGTTATCTTGAATTGAGTGCACACGTCCGTCATCATTTTGTTATTCAGATTGGAAGCGTTGCCGGTGATGACCCTTTCTGGCAATCCGTATCGACAAATAATCTTCTTCTTTAAGAACTTACATACTGTAGTCCTTGTGATGTTGGCGTAAGACGCTGCCTCTACCCATTTAGTGAAATAGTCTATGGCGACCAAAATGAAACGGTGTCCATTGGAAGCTTTCGGATGAATCTGCCCGATGACGTCCATGCCCCACGCCGCGAAAGGCCATGGAGAATTCATGGTGTGGAAAGGCGATGGGGGTGCGTGAATTTTGTCAGCGTAGATTTGGCATTTGTGGCATTTCCTGGCGCAATCGATGCAATCTCCCTCCATGGTCAACCAGAAATAACCATATCTCATAATTTTATGGGCTATAGACAGCCCGTTGGCGTGCGTTCCACAGAGCCCGTCATGTACTTCGGCTAAAATCTCCTTCGCCTCCCGGGCATCCACACATCTCAGCAATGTCTGATCATGACTTCTCCTATATAGGATCTCCCCATCTAGGACATATTTTGTTGCCATTTTTCTAAGTGTCTTTCTGTCATTGTCGTTTGCCCCTTCTGGATACTTTCGAAGCTTGACATATTGCAAGATGTCATAGTACTATAGGTTTCTATCAATCTCTTCATGTACGTTACAACAATGAGCAAGCCTTTCAAACGTCCGCATCTCAATGGGCTTCATTTCTGCCCCGGTGTTTGTTTTAAACATGGATGCCAAGGTTGCCAAGGCGTCTGCCATCTAATTTTCTTCTCGGGGCAGGTAATTGAAGCTGACCTTTTCGAACTCTTTGGTGAGCTCTTGGATCAATTCATAATATTTGACCAACTTCGGGTCCCTGGTTTCCCATTCCCCGCTCAATTGGTAAATTACTAAGGATGAATCTCCGAATACTCGAAGTTCCTTAATCTTTCTCTCAATAGCTGAGTCTAGTCCCATAACGCAAGCTTCGTATTCAGCTATATTGTTAGTGCAAAAGAATTCCAATCTGCTGGTGAAAGGATAATAGACATCCTCAGGAGAAATTAGCACTGCTCCTATCCCATGTCCGAGGGCGTTAGAGGCTCCATTGAAGTAAAGCTTCCATGATTTATCATCTGAAACCTCTTCCTCGGTTGTAATACACATCAAGTCTTCATCTGGGAAATTAAAGTTCAATGCCTCATAGTCGTCTGAAGCACGACTAGCTAGGAAATCAGCTACAGCACTCCCCTTTACGGCTTTCTGGTTAACGTATACGATATCAAATTCGGATAAGAGCATCTGCCATCGGGCCATCCTTCCTGTTAGTGCCGGCGCTTCCATTAAGAACTTCAACGGGTCTAGCTTGGATATCAACCAAGTAGTATGGTACAACATATACTGTCTAAGCCGCTTGGTAGCCCAAACTAGAGCACAACACAGCTTCTGCACTAGCGGGTACCGCGTTTCGTAATCATTGAATTTCCAGCTTAGGTAATAGATGGCTTGCTCCCTTTTTCTTGACTCATCGTGTTGCCCCAATACGCATCCCATTGAATTCTCAAAAACTGTCAGGTAGAGAATTAATGGTCGATCTGGTACTGGTGCGACTAAAATTGGAGCATTTGTCAGGTACTTTTTGATCTTTTCTAGGGCTCTTTGACATTTCTCATCCCACACACCAGGATTACTCTTTCTAAGAAGTTTGAAGACCGGGTCACATCGGTCGGTTAATTGGGAAATGAAACGAGAGATATAATTCAACCTCCCCAGGAAACCGCGGACTTCCTTCTGAGTGTGGGGTGGTGAGAGATCCTGGATGGCTTTCACCTTATCTGGATCGATCTCAATCCCTCTTCTGCTTACCACAAACCTTAGGAGTTTTCCAGAAGTAACGGTGAAGGTACACTTGGCAGGATTGAGCCTCAGTTGGTACTTCCGTAGTCTTTGGAATAGTTTTCTCAAGTTCTGTAGGTGCTCTTCCTCTGTTCGGGATTTGGCAATCATGTCGTCCATATATACTTCTATTTCTTTGTGCATCATGTCATGGAAAAGAGTCACCGTTGCTCTTTGGTATGTTACCCCTGCGTTCTTTAGCCCAAACGGCATTACTCGATAACAAAAAGTGCCCCACATGGTTATGAACGTAGTCTTCTCCATGTCGTTAGGGTCCATCTTTATCAGGTTGTACCCTGAGAAGCCGTCCATGAATGAAAACCATGAGTGTCCTGCAGTGTTGTCAACCAGCGTGTCAATATGTGGTAAGGGGAAGTTGTCTTTAGGGCTGGCTCAGTTCAGATCCCTATAATCTACACACATACGATCTTTTCCGTCTTTCTTTGGTACCGGTACAATGTTTGCAACCCATTCGAGGTATTTGGCTACTTCCAAGAACCCAGCATCAAACTATTTTTTAACTTCCTCTCGGATCTTTAACAACATATCTGGTCTCATTCTCTGAAGTTTTTGCTGTATTGGTTTGCACTCCGATTTTGTCGGCAATTTGTGCACCACTATGTCGGTATTCAACCCTGGCATATCTTGATAAGTCCAGGCGAAAACATCCTTGAATTCCTGAAGTAGGGTTATCAATTCATGCTTGGTTTTTGAGGAAATCGTCATTCCTACTTTTATTTCTTCTCCCTCTTCTTCAGTCCCCAAGTTTACAACTTCTGTTTCTTCTTGGTGGGGCATGATCTGCCTTTCTTCGTTGGCCACCATTCTCTTTAACTCTTCCAGGACCTCACCTTCCATCTCATCATATCCTTTCTCAATTCCCTCTGAGACCTCAGGGCATTCAAAATTCACTCCATGATTGGATCCGGTATCATTCATATCGTCAATCATGGGCGACCTGCATTAAATGAGAATGAATTGTATTGGGAAGGAGACGGCTTTACATGAAGGGAATGAACATGAAGAATGCATGAATGAAATAAATGAAACTTTGGTCATTTTAGGAAAGTGGGGATATTTTCATTTCAATCAAAAAGTTAACATAGGTGCCCCATACAAGAGATCCCCATTGTTTACGGGCAAAAACAAAAGGTTGATTCGGAGCATTACTCTGATCTATTCCTAAAAACTACAGGTAGATCAATGCAGCTCCAGTTATCGAGTGTTTCCCCGGGACGGCAGGGGCGGATGTTGGTCAACATTTTGCTGCCTCGGTCATTTCCAGCTATCATGTTGATGTACATCCCTTCAAATGATTCATTGAGTATTTCCTCCTGGTTGAGTATGTCGTTTTCCTCAATTGCCCCTTCAACCTTTTGACCTGGCTGGTAGAATCCTCCGGAGACAAAAGTGGTTTTTAAACTAGGAAAGGACATTGGTCTCCACGGAATGTCCTCTCCTTTAAATCTGGCTTTTCTTTGCTCTTCCTTTCTCTTGTATTCCTCTCTTCTCTGTTGGACACTTGGTTGGTAACCCAGCCCAAAACGATCCTTCTTGGTTATCATATTCTTGGCTCTTAGGTTTCCTTGTAATTTCTTCCCCAGCCCCTTTCCTATTTTTGCTCCTCGGCCCAAAGTTTCTGCGACGGTCATCTTGGTACAATTAGATAACCTGGGGTAAGGGATCCGACTTCCCTCCGAAACGAATGTGGCATTCACTAGTTCTAATGCTCGGAACGAGCATTCTGCAGCATCTTCATCATTTTGAATGTAGGGGGCGTCTGATGTCACGGAAGCAACAATCTCCTGCTCAGCCTCTACTGTGACCAATTTACCTTCGACTACAAATTTTAATTTTTGATGCAATGATGAGGGGACAACTCCTGCGGAGTGGATCCATGGTCTTCCCAACAAGCAGCTGTAAGATGGTTTTATGTCTATCACCACAAAATCGATCACATATTCAGTTGGTCCGATCAATAGGGGCACCTCAATTTTCCTCATTGTTCCTCTTTGCGTACCATCAAAGGCTCTTACCGAATTGTGGCAGGGCTTTAGGTGCGAACCATCTATTGGCAGTTTTTGCAGGGTCACCATAGGCAAGACATTCAATGCTGACCCGTTGTCGATCAGTACGCCCGGTACTACATACCCTTTGCAGTGGGTAGTGATGTTAAGGGCTTTGGTGGACCCCATTCCTCCCTCAGGGATCTCATCATCACTGAACGTTATATGATTATAGGCAGTGATATGCCCCACTATCATGTCCAGATTTGTCACAGAAATGTCCTGGGGCACAAAAGTTTGATTTAGCACTTTTAATAGCATCTCCCGGTGTTTTTCTGAACTCAAGAGTAATTCCAGTACTATGATCATGGCCGGTTGCTTTCGTAGTTGTTCCACTACGTTGTACTCGCTATGTCTTAAGAACTTCAAAAATTCTTTGGCCTGGGCCTCAGTTACCGGCTCATTCATCTTTGGGGGAGGTTCTTCTCCAAATATCTGCGTGGGGCTAACTGCTGTATTCTTCCCTTTATCTTTTTCAGCTGCTTTCAAAGCCTCAGAGGAATAACATCTGCCTCTCCTTGTGAAATGGCCGGCCTCACCAACGTTTACATCGCTCTGGCTTTGTTGGTCCTTTAGCGTAGGCTCTTTTACCTGACCATGTTCTAGTTTTTCTGGCGTGGTCACATTTACAGCATAATTCCAGGGGGTTTGCCGCATATCTTTGAATGGGAATGGGGATGGTGCTGAAATGATGATCCTGGGACTTATCTTGCTGGTTTCTCCTTGGGAGGCACCTGCATTCCCTGGCCTGGGAGAGATGATAAAAGGTCTATCCTTCCCGTATTTAGATTTGGGGCTATCCGTCATGTGTACGTCCGACCCCTTCTTCCCCATGGGCTCCTCGAAGAATTCTATTTGTTTTTCATTCATTAATTGTTGTACCAATCTCTTGAACTTATCGCACTCTTGAATATCATGTCCTTCAGTCTGGTGGAATTCGCAATACACTCCACATCCCTTCTGCCTTGTTATCATGCCTTTGTTGATCACACGGGCCATGCATAACTGTTGAAATACCCACCGTAAAGGAGATTTGATTTCTGACACATCATCCTTAATCCTCCTGGTAAAGTATTCTTCAATAACGTTTACTCCTCTGTTCCCATGATTAGGCAGCGGGTTATTGGCTACACTTAGTTCTTCAAACTTCAATATCCCCGAATCGATTAAATTCTGCACAAGTTTTTTGAAGGCAAGGCAGTTCTCAGTGGGATATCCAGGGGTACCGCCGTGGTAGTCGCAATGTGCGTTCGGATTATACCAAGAAGGGAAGGGCGGATTGACAGGAGTAACGATGTATGGACGGACTAGGTCTGCTTTATACAACTGGGAATAAAGTTCTGAGTACGAAACAGGTAGAGGAGTGAAAGTTCTTCTCTCTTTCTCTTTTCGGGAGATTCTCTTATCTCTTTGATTCGAGTGTTGTGTTTTACCCACAGGTGCTTGTGGCTGTAAGATTGTGAAGTTCTTCGGAGTGGTATAAGTGTTGGTGGCGTTTACTTCATTCCTCTTGCTATATTTCCGAGGCCCTTCCCCGCCATCAATCTTACCGCTCTTAATTGCCAATTCAAGGGACTCCCCAGTCCTGATTAAGTCAGCAAAGCACTGCGTTGTGTTATTAATGAGGCGATCAAAGAGTGCCCCCTTCAGAGTATTAACAAATAACGGCGTAATTTCATGTTCCGGGAGGGGTGGCTGAATTTGGGCGGCCACTTCCCGCCACCTTTGCGCGTATTGCCGTAGACTTTCGTTGGACTTCTGCCCCATATTTTCCAACATAATTCTACTGCGGGTCATATCTGTTACATGCTTATATTGCTCAGTAAATGCTCTTGACAGATCCTTCTATGTCTTAACATTTGCCTTGCTCAACTGGGTGTACCACCGTAACGCCGCTCCAGTTAGGCTGTCCTGGAAACAATGGATCAGTAGCTTTTCGTCCTTAAGGTAGGCAGCCATCTTTCGATAGTACATTGTTATGTGTGCGGAAGGACACGTGGTTCCATCGTATTTTTCGAACTCTGGCGTTTTAAATTTTGGCGGTAGGACAAGATCGGACACCAGACTTAAGTCGCTAGCGTCATTTCCTGATTCCCATAGATTGTAATGTTTTAAATTTTTCCTCCATTAGGCGAAACCTCTCCTCCCACTTTTTCTCTACCTCGGTCCTGATCCTTTCAACCATGTTCAGGTCCGGCACCTCTTCTTCATAGAGTGCTTCAGCGTCGAGGGGTTGAGCTTCAGGTGCCCTGATTTGAAAACTTGATGACATTCCTGCAGGGTTGATATACATCTTTCTAGCCGGATTCGGTGCAGCTGGTTGAACCTTGTAGTGAGCTGGGGTACCCTCTGGCTCTTGAACGGTTTCTCCTTCTACTCTTTTCCCAAGGCTTTTAGCCAACAATACGGTTATGTCGGATACTATAGATGCTTGCGACTGCGCAATCTGGTCACTGAGGCTTCTTTGGGTCTCTTCAAGCCTCGCCTCGAGCTCTTTCTGCCCTTTTTCTAAACTGATTATCCTGTCTTCCATGAGCTTGCTTTGTAACCGGGTAAGGTATCGATGATGAATGATTGCGGGTTAACTACACACAACGCCACAATATTCATAATGTTAATATGGTTGCAAGAAATAAATGCATGTATAATGATGTGAATGTCATTATGCAATGCAAGAATGTATAAAGATAAGGCACTGGTTCTGCTGGTAATCACCCTTTTGAACTACTTCCACGGGAATTAAAGGGTCTAGATTACAACAGAGTTCATATTACAAAATGAAGATCCCTAATACAAAAGATCTAATTACAACATAGAGTCCTATAGATAAGCTCTAGCTCTATCTCCTAATTTTCCAATTGCCCTGAGCAACTTGAGGAACCTAGGAGCTTCTTCCATTTCTGGGGCTATGAAAGGTCGGAGTGTTTCGGCCTCGATAGCCAAATCATTCACATGCCTGGCGACTCGTTGTATGTCCACCATCAAGTTTGCGTAATACTGGTCCCTATCCTGTACCATCTGGGCAGCGTCACGTAGTCTCTTTTGCCAATAGGTGTCCCCTCCGGCTGCAACCTCCTCGAACACACTAATTCTTTCCTTGTAATCCTCAACAGTTTCTTCGAGGGACTTAATTCGTGCTTGTAACATGCTTACTTAGCGCTCTCTTTCTTGTAGCTCAGTGAAACCATTCCTCTGGCAGTACATTCGAAGGGAGTGTTCAACTTCCGCCACCTTTCCTTTTAATTCGCCATTCTGACTTTGGCTTTGCTCCAGACTTTAAATAGTGTCATCGTACAATTTTTGCATCTCTAACAGTCTATTCCGGCTACTCATGGACTTTCTTTTCCATACAACGACGCTTTCTCTCTCATGATGGACAGCTTGTTTTCCCTTGCTGATTTCTTCCTGAATCTTTCTTTTTCTTGATCAATGGCCTTCTTGGAGGACCGTTTTTCTTCCTCTATAGCCAACCGGCAGCTTTCTATCTCTTTCTCGATCGCTCTCTTGCTGATTTCTCGTTCTTCTTCCACCAAACAGATACCATTCATTCTTTCTCTTTCCACAGCTATGAATTGACTCCGGCCGGCCTTCTGTATTTTTGCTTGTAGTAGAAAGACATCTTTTTGATAAAGAGCATTCTTATCGCTCAAATCTGCATTTAATTTCTTCAACTGTCTAATGATCCCGTCCCGTTCATCAACCTCTAAGCTTGCCTTATAGAGCTCGCTCGCATGTTGAGTCTGTTGGATGTCCATTTTCTTTTTAACTTCTTCGAGTTCATTCCTTAAGATGTCAACTTCAGACGGTACCACCCTTGTAAGCTCTTCGAGTGACACTGCTGGTCCTTGATCAGATTCGGGAATCACATTATTAACCCTTAAACGTCTCCAAAGATCGTAGTCTGGGGTAGTCATGTGTTCGGTATCTCCTTCCACCCTGATCCGGTAACAATGGTCCCAGGCCCTCATGATGGTCTAAATTTTTCCTTTGAACTCCCCTTTGAAAAGAAATTCAGTTTGGCTTAACCCAGCGGTATTGGGAATGAACTGTCGTGATCCGAACTGTCGAGACACTAAAAGCGGAGCACAGGCGATCCCTCCGTGCAATCCCAACATCATCAGCCAGTTGAAATCACCACAACTGTATAGAAAATAATTGACTTTACCGAGCCATGGGACCCTCCATGCTATGTCTTCGTCTTGAATGTTCCTGAAGAAACTAGTCCACATTTTTGTTTTCAAATACTCTCGCCATTCCTTTGCTAAGTACTCCCATAAAGGCGGAAAACCTTGGAAGGATATCCCCGGCAGGACCCTCGTCGGTGTCTTCCACATGTGACTCTGAATCCATACCTGTAACAGCTGTGCGCATCCTCGAAAACGTCCTTCTTCATGTTTCCGGCTAGCATTTAAGAAAATGAAAGTCTCGACCAAGATTGCTGGTACTGGGTTTGCTTTCCGTTTTACCCGCTCAAACAAGTCCAGAATGGCTATGTCAATGTTCCCGAGTACTCTTGGAAAGATCACCAAGCCATATATTCCTAGGGCGAACAGGTCCATTTTCTTTGCCTCGTCTGGATGTGTCGGTATGATGTCCCAGATACTTTCCCATGCAAAAACTGTATTGTCTCCTTGGATCTAAAGCAGGCCATTAACCCAATCGTCACTCATTCCCGCAAAGGTTTTGAGTTTCGCAGTGTAATTCTGATTCCTCGGAGGCTTCGTGTAGATCCAATCTTCCTGAATGTTCTTCTGGTTAAGTAAAGCAATGTATTCTTCTACTGTAGGCATCATGTCCTACCCATTGAAGGTGAAGCAGCAAAAAGCCGGATTTCAGAACTGGACTATAGCTCGGAGCAGGGGCTGGTTAACCCGAACATATAACAGCTGTGCAATGTCGCCATAACTATCGCAGAACAAGTCTTGTAGTCTTCGGTCCCATCTTTCCCAAATGATTTAAAGATCCCATAAATTGTTCTGTTGGAGACTCACATAGGTGTACCCTGGTATTATGTGTTCGTTCGGCGAACTGTCCCCTTGGGTTTTCTGTTTGACCTCTGACCAATGTCTGACTGACAAATTAAGCTCTTCTTTCCTAAGACACCTTTTTTCCATGGTGAAAGACTTTCTGATCGGGCAAACCACTTGATCCAGTACCTTTATGTGATGCAAATGTATGATGTATGAAAAAACAAAAGCGAAAAGAAAACAAGTCAGTACCAGATAAAATTAATAAATATATAAATAAAAGGACAAAATTAAACAGAATAAACACACAAAACAACCCTATTTATCCCTTCTAAAACCTAAGGTTTTCCGCATGGCTCTAAAGGGGTAGGTTTCTATGTATTCTCTACATGCAGTCTTGTTTCTAGGAGGTACCCGAATTGTCCTTGCTATCCTCTACTAAGAGTAGCAAGGCCCCCGATCATCACCCATTATAGGCTCCTTTCAACCGGGTTCAATTCAGGGGGACCCATTCGCTTATGCTCGTACGAAGGAACGATATCCTTACGAAAGCATAAGGTACTCGAGCCCCGAAGGTACTTGCTAGGCCCATACGGGAGAACGATATCTCCACGAAAGCATTAGCGTTTTCCCCCACTTAAAAAACGGGTTTTATGCCATATTTTAAATGCGTTAAATAAACGTGCAATTATAACTGAATGTTAATTTAATAGTCACTTTAACCCATAATTTCTAATATTAATAAAGCGGTGATTATTTTAAAAGCTTGACTCTCATTTGTTTTTGGAAAACAATAAATTATTCCCCAGCGGAGTCGCCATCTGTAGCGATGTCCTTTTTCGCTAAAAAAATGAGGATTTCGAGGTGTTTGTGAATTTTTCGGATATAAAATGTTTATTTCGTGGGGTTTTAAAAAACCGCATTTATTAAAAATTGGAGTCGCCACCGGCCACTTAGGTAGTCCGGACACCATAAAACCATAGATTTAAAAATTATTGGGTTCGGGAGTCGGTTACGGATGGGGAAGGATTAGCACCCCCACACCGCCCAAAATTGGTACTTTAATAATTACCGCTTTATTAATATTAAATTTTTCAGATTAAAGTGACGATCAGTTTAAAATTCGGTTATAATTGCGAATAAATTTTAAAGGCCCCGTTATCCGAGAGTAAACGCCCAACCACTATCACTACGCCTGATACTGGCCCCGTTTACGCTAGGATAAAAGGGCACCGTATTGACAATTTATATCTCGATATGCAATCTTAGTAGGCAAAATATCAAACAAGGCAAATAATTTAAAGACAGTAAATATTCACATAACAGAATACTAATCTAACATAAATAAAATACGTAATTAAAACACACATATACATATCAAGCTTAATAATAGATAAAAACAAATTCAACATGTCACAATAACAAGGCATGAATAAATACATGTATGGACAAAAACATATATTTCAAGAAGACATACATATTAGAAATAAAACACATTTCAATACATATAGAGCAATATATTATACATAAAAATAAAATATACTAACACGTAACCTAAAAGCCAAGAGAACATACAATACGTACTAAAATACAAAACATGTTGTGTACGAGCCAACTAGAACATAATATGTGTAATACGAATAACCGAGCAAATACATAAAGATACATAATCATCATAAATTTAACACACATATACATGTATACATAAAAATACAAGGCATATACGAGGGATATATAATAAGGCAAGAGGCTACATCAGCATACACGATTATAATACGAACATAAATATTTACATGGAAACAGGACTGAAATGAAAAGAAATAAACATCAGTGGCAGAAATTAAAGGACAATAATATGCAATTTAAGGACGAAAATGCAAACAGGACCGAACTTGAAAGGACTGAAACTGTAATTAGACCAAGGGGCAGACCCGAAATGAAAAATTCAAAAACGCGGGATGGTTAAAGGGGTAATTTTACCATTTAAAAACGGATTCGATGTAATTTAGGGACTGGATTGCAAGATTTTGAAATATAAAGGGGACTGGAATTGTAAATATACCATGCGGCGAGACAGAAATGAAAATATTGAAAGCGCAGGGGGATTTATTACGTAATTCACCCATTTCACAAAATAAAAACACCTATAAATACTATCTTTTCGACTTTATCCCAAATTTTCCCCATTTTTTCATTTCGTTTGTTTTATAATAACATTCATTCTTTCATTTTTCTCTCAACCTCATCCCATGAACCCAGAATCCGGCGGCCGACCGCCGTCTTCTCCGCCGCCGGCCGCCGCTAGCCGGCGAGCCCTAAAAAACACACCAAAATGACCCTTACCTTACCCTCGACACGAATCCGAACTTGGATTCGGAGAAAAAGCTTCTATTCGTCCTAGATCTAAGAAATACGAAACGAAAAACCCCTTTTTTGTGTTCAACCCAAAACGAAACCAAAAAAGGGCTTCCTACTCCTTTCAGTTCACCATATTCGGCTTGGGAAAGCCGAAGAGGCTTATCACTGGTGAGGGGAGATCCACCGACGGCGATGGTAACGACTCTAAACCTCTTTTTTTTGTTTCTAGTATGTATATTTTTTTTTGTATGCATGCAACAAAGTAAGAAAAGATAAGAGTATTACCACTGAAGACTGTTTTTTTGTATTTTTTTCTTTCGATTACAACTTGGCTTGTTACAAAATGTTTGTTTCATACATATATACCTGTCTTTTGGTTTGGTACAAGTAATATAATATCTATTTTCAGATCTGGACTGATTACTGACATAATCTTTCTTTTCTTGTGTCTGAGCGCGGTGGTTGGAGATCGGCATGGTGAAGCATGGTGGCGGTGTGGGGGTTCTGTCTTCGGCCAGAGGCGTTCTCGGCCGTTAGATCAGATCTGATCTAACGGTCGGGCTGGCTTGAAGGATGAACGGCCCAGATGAAGCCTCAATCGGTGAAACGGCTCCAGATCATGCCACGTGGGGCTCAGCAGTCGAGGTGTTATAGCGCGTGGGGCTCACGCACGCGTGGGATATCGAAGAGTCCGCGCGTGGCACTCGAACGGTCCAGACGTGTAATGCACGCGGCCGGCCATATATTTTATCCCTGCTTGATCGTGGCCGTTGGATCAGATCTTGATCCAACGGCCCATAGTTATCTGCACCAAAATAATTAGAATTAAATAGGGTTTGGGTTTGGGCCAACCGGGCCTTGTAATAATATTAGACTTCAGATTTGTAATGGACTTGGACTATCAATTTATTCATTTGGGTTTAACATGTTTTTTTTTATTTCATTTTATATTAGCCCAATAATAATAACATTAGTTATAACAACAATTAGTAATAATAATATACATATGATAATACATACGTATATCCCTATGCAAACATTAATTAATATAACATACTAGCATACGTGCATATACAATCATATACATAATTAACATAACATCTACACACATTATTCGTAAAAACAAATACGCTCGTACTAAATATAGATACATACGCGACACACATACACCGTATTTAATACGTATACATACATAGTTTATAATATACATGCACACATATATTAATAACACTCATGCACATAATAAACATATAATATAATATAATACAATGTATACATGCAACACTAATATACTATTAATTATACTAATATGTATTTACAGACCAGATAAAAATGAGTGATTACAACTTTATATGGAAAAAGGTGTAGAACTTCTTTGAATTGGTTTGAGTTAAAGGATCAAGACATAATTGGTCCCGATATTGCTAGAGAAGTAGAAGAAAAAGTGAAGATTATACAAGATAGTCTGAAGATAGCTGCTGATCGACAAAAGTCATATGCAGATTTAAAGAGAAAAGAAATTGAGTTTCAAGTTGGCGATAAGGTGTTTCTTAAAGTATCACCTTGGAAGAAAGTGTTGCGATTTGGAAGAAAAGGAAAATTGAGTCCAAGATTTATCGGACCATATGATATTTTGAAAAGAGTTGGTCATGTAGCTTATCAACTTGCTTTACCTCCGGAGATGGATAACATTCATAATGTATTTCATGTATCAATGCTTAGAAGGTATCGATCAGATCCTTCCCACATCATTACTCCATAGGAAATAGAGGTTCAACCAGATCTGATATATGAAGAAGAACCATTCATAATTTTAGCTCGTGATGTCAAGGAACTAAGAAACAAGAAAATTCCACTTGTTAAATTTCTTTGGCGAAATCACAAAGTGGATGAGGCAACATGGGAAAGAGAGAAAGATATGGAAAAGCAGTTTCCTCACCTTTTTAAATCAGTTATGTATTGAAAATTTGAGGACAAATTTTCTTAAGGGGGAGAATTGTAATACCCCAACATTTGGTTAGTGACTAAATTGCAAAGTTTTAAAAGTTGGTGTTTTAGTTCAGTGACTAAAACATAAAAAATTCAAAGTTTAGGGGTCAAAGTAAAAATTTGGGAAAAGTTTAGGTACCAGCATGGTAATTTTCCCAATAAATATTTTTATGGCAAAAATGAATAGTTTATCCCAGTATAAGAATTTTGGTGGGAATCAGATTTTTGGTACGGGATTTGTGTATAAAGCTATAAAAGGAAAAAGTTTCAAGAATTAATTCAGATGAGTATTCGAACTCAGAAAATTATAAAAATTTGATGGGAGTCTTAGACAGACTAAGGAACATGATGATGAAATTTGGAATTTTTCTGAATCGATTTGGATTCGATTCTATGCAGTTTCCTAAAACAGTGCATAATGGCATTTTGTAGATATATGGATTCATTAATGGCATTTTTGACCTTTTGCCCTTACTTTTTAATTAAAATTGATTATTTTGGATAAGAATGGACAAGTGTCACTACGTGATTGGTCATAAATAAGGGCTAAAGTAGTCAATTTGCTATTGAATAAGATTTTTAAATTAGGAATTAATGAATATAATGCCATTTGTATCTTAATTAAACAAAAAAAAGCTAGAATTTTCTTCATACTCTCTCCTCCATTTCGAAAGCAACAAGAAAGGTAAGAATAAGTTTTCAATTCAATTTTTCATGAGATTTAGTTGGTTTTTAGATTATGACATCAAATAAAGAATTGATCTACATGAAATTCTCTTTCATTTGATATAAGTTTTGAAGAGTTTCCATGTTTGTGTTGTGAGATTTGAAGTTAGGGTTTGTGAAGAACATGTTGGAAAATTATGTTTCATGAGTTATTTTGATTGATTATGATGTTGTGAAGTTGTTTCAAGCATGAAAATGATGAAAATTCCATGATTTTATCTTTAGGTTGATTTCGGAAAAGTTGAAAAATTAGGGGAAACTCTTGAAAAATTTTCATTTGATGTGGAAATGATGTAGGAAGCTTGAATATAATGTTCTAAGGTTGAATTCATGCTTGAATCAAGTAGGAAAATTTTGGTCAAAGTGACCTTTGGAATTCAGCTACTTGAAGAATATTAAGGGAAAATTATGGAAAATTTTCCTAAGGTTGGAAAATGTGTTAGAACGATTTTGTAAGCTTTTGGAAGTTATTTGGATTAATTTGTAAGTATTTTAAATGTTAAGGACCAAGTTGAAAATTTTGGAAAGTTTAAAGGCTTGTTTGTTAAGCTTGTTTTTGAAGTGTATTGTGTTAGAAAATCAAGTTAAGTGATGAAAATGATGACTTTGAAGTTTATGTGAACTTGAGGGACTAAATTGTAAATTCAAAAAATCCAAGGACTTGTTTGTAAATTTTTAAATTTTAGGTTCTCATGTGTAAAGAATGAAGAATGTAAGGTTTAGAGTTGAAAATGATGGTTGGGAGCTTAAAATGAGTCTTTTAGGACTAAAGTGAATATTTTTGGAAAGATATAGAATTATTAGGAATATTTTCCTAATATATATATATATTAATGTTAGTAAGATACTAACATTACTTTGAAATGGTATTTGTCGTTGAAATGTGGTGTAGATCGTATTCGTGATCACAATCAATGTTCGAACAAGTCGGTAGATAAAGGAAAAGCTCTAGAGAAAAGTAATAGTACAGTATAGCTAGTGAAGCACAGGTGAGTGGATTTTTATTTATTTATTTATTATTATGCTATGAGATAGACTTGTGATAAGTCAATCTCGAAGGTTAAAGGTAAAGGATTTGAATTATCTGAAATGTTTGAATAGTTTATAAATAATTTAGGGTATGAACTGCCCAATGCAGTCGAGACGGTGAGTTGTGTTTTACAAATATGATCCAGTGAAGGTTATTAATGCCGTTAAGTTACGGTAGTGTTTCTAGTGATACACTAGCATTGATCTATTGATCCAAACACAACTGATTAGTTGTTGCGGGTACATGTGCATTACTCATCATTAAACTCGCATACCTTGCATTCTCATATATAGTACATTGGGCTATGCTATATTATCATTGGAATTGAAAGTGAAATGGTTTGGTAAATCAGATTCGTGATTTTCAAATCCTTTTTAATATTTTTATTGCACTCTACATATTTTTTATTATACTTAGAGTGAAATGTTTTTTCTTTTTTCAATTATTATAAGTATTGCCTCACTAAGTGTATACTTAGCGTGTGATTGTTTCACGCGTAGGTTATAAAGAGCTTAAGAAGTAAGGAGCAGCTGCAAACATCATCGCATTATGAGAGTGGTACATCAGAATCATTATGACATCTTAAATGTTGTCTTTTGATAGTTCTAGTTGGCATGTATAATGTTTTTAAATTAGGCAGTTTTTAAGCAGTTTTATTAATTAGATGTTTAAGAAGTAAATTGCCTAGTTGCTGCTTAAATCTAGATTTAAATTGAATTTAGAAAAATTAGATTTTTAAATTCTATACGATTAACTATTACTTTATTTTAAAAGTCGTTTGATATATTATTAGGAAATTTTATTTTAACAAAATTTGATATAGAAATTATTATACTTTTATTATGTGACATCTCTGACTTGTATTCAGTAATGAAAATGGGAAAGGGGTGTTACAGGTTTGCTACGGCAAACCTAATGTAGCCTTCTTGGTTCGGTTGGGCGTCTAGGCCGGGTCAAGAGGGTTACAGTATCGGTGAGTGGAAACTTGTTTAAACGCCTTTAAAAGGTTTAATAAATGTTGTTGGGAGTTTAGGATAAGTTTGAAACACTTACCTAAACTCGGAAGTAAGTTTTCCCTCTTTTGCTGTTTAATATCGGTTCGAATATGAGCATGTGTAATTCATGTTTTGGTCGTAAACATGGTTTGGTTTACCTACTAGAAATGCATGATTTTAAGTTCATATGCAGGGGTTTAAAATTATAAGAAATACTTGTGAGCACTGGTTTTCATTATGGTCGAGAATACTGTTATTGCTTTGGCAATGTGATTTGCATATGTGGTGATTTTGTATAATACATTGTAAAACAGTGAATAAATGGTTTTGTAAAGGATATATTGGCTATGTGACATGATGAGAAAACATTCAGATATAGTTGGCATGACATAGTAATGTGTTAAAAAATGATCGTGGTTAAGGATCCTTGAGGTAAGTGTTCGGCTACTCGGACTATAAAGTCGTTACGTGGGTTGAGCAGTCAATTTCCCTTTTTGATGTAATATCTTACGGTCGGCAAGGCATTACATCTTACGGTCGGTAAAGATGTTACATCTTATGGTCGGTAAGGATGTTATATCTTCTGGTTGGCAATGGCGTTAGATCTTACGGTTGGTAAGGATGTTATATCTTGCAGTCGACAAGGGCATTATACCTTGCGGTTGGCAAGGGTGTTATATCATGTGGTCAGCATGGAATGGATTATGGTAGTGGTCGAATATCATGAGAGGTCCGTGTATCCGAATTCTAAAGTTAACGGTTGGTTAACTAAAGATTAGTGGTCGGGTAAGCAAGGGTAGTGGTCGACTATCCAAGGATAGAGGTCGTCTATTCGGGGTCACTATAAACGCCAATTTATGAGAATTCAAGTGTTGAACTTATTTTATAATGCTTTGGAATTTAAGCATGGTTTTGTATATAATGCTTTGGAACTTAATAATGGTTTTGTATTTAATGCTTTGGGAGTCTAAGCATGTGGATTATAATGTTTTGCATATGGTCGATATGCATGTTTGAATTAGAATCATTGGAACTTGCTTAGGTCTTAAGCATGGTTTGAAAGCAAGTGTTTAGTTTTCAAGGGTTATAATGCATCATTATTTTATGAGCATCCTCACTAAGAAAGTGTGCTTACGCTCTCTTTTCCTTAATGATGCAGAGAACTAAAGTTTGGGGCTGCAAGGGCAAGGCCAAAGTGACCCAAGGAAAAGACTTAGTTTAAGTATGAACTCGGTTTATGATTCTGGTTAATTAGGCAATATGTTCGTCATATTTTGGGGATTTGTATTCTATTTTTCCATGAGTTTTAAGCATGAGATGTGCTGAATTTTATGGTTGTTTGATGTTGTATGAGTATTGGTGAATCATGCCTATGTTGTTGCTAGCTAAGTGCCAAAGTATGCATCTAGTTGGATTTGATTGGTTGTTTTGGTTTGATGACTCTATCAAGTTTGGTATTATGCTATAAGTGTGCAAGTATGTTGAGAATGCCTTAATTGTACCAAATGTGAGTTTTGGTTGCTTGGTGGAATGATATTCGGATGCATGCCTATAAAATGTCTTGAGTAACATCAATGCCATGAATGGTTGTTGAAACTGTGATGCTTTGGTTAGTAATGCATCTTAGTAATGTTGTATAAGTGTTTGAAGCATGTTGGAGTGTTTTGGATATCATCAAAATGTGTTTAGACAGCAATTTGGGACATTACAGGTCCAGGCGTAGCATACCGGTACGCGGGCAACCATTTTGGTATGGGCTTAGGCTATTTTGGCTAGTGTTTTGGTACTCGGGGGGGCATTTCGATACTGCACATTGTTTTCATGAAGGATACGCAGGGGCGTATCGAAACAAGTTTTGGCTACTGGAATTCTGGGGTTTCAAAATAAATAAGACGTATCGAAACACCCCTTGTCGTACCGTACGGGGGCAGTTAAGTTGGTTTATTTGGAATCTTCTGAAGTTCTATATTCTTACATTTTAGTCCCTGAATGTTGTGGATGCAATTGGATGAGTTGGGATGGCCTTTTTGACTTGATTTTTGACATGTAAGCATGAAACCTGCTTAATTAAAGATTGGTAACATAAAAGTAAGCTAAGTCCCTACAGTTTTCTAAATTTACAATTTGGTCCCTAATTTGTAGTATGATCAATTGGATGTCAATTCGATGCCCGATTGAGTTGATTTTTCACCTGAGATCAGTATGTACATGTAGGATAATAATTATGAATCTAGACAAGATAATGAAAAATGGTCACATTTTGGGTTTTATCTTCTCGGTCTACTTCAGTAAACCTAATGTAGCTCGATCAGTTCGGTCTTGCGACTAGGCCGGGTCAAGGGGTTTACACAAACCATGTTTATGACCAAAACATGAATTACACATGCTCATATTCAAACCGATATTAAAGAGCAAAAGGGGGAAACTTACTTCCGAGCTTAGGTAAGTGTTTCAAGCTTATCCTAAACTCCCAACAACCCTTACTAAGCCTTTTAAAGGCGTTTAAACCAGTCCCCACTCACCAATACACCTCGCCTTGCTCGCTAACACGAATGGAGCTCCCGGCAAGCAACAATCAATGTCAAACTTCGTCGCCTTGATTATCCCTTGTTTTTAACCACATAAAACAGAGGGCAAATGCATCATTATGCACTCAAACCATTGCCAATAAGCAATTACCCGCAACTCACAAGTTGCTCACTTAAAAACCATCCGAAGCTTATCAAAAACATCCTCAAACACTTTCAAAACTTAACCCAGCCATAATATAACGGTTCAATACATCATACCTCATCAATTAACATCTAAAAACTCTTTCCCAACATCATTTTACTTCCAACAATGATTAAACTCCATTAACCTCACAAAAACCCTTAACTAACAACCTTAAACGTTAGAGATTCAACTTGTTTCGGGATAACAATGTTAAAACCAAGTTATTAACTCAATTAAACATCAAAATCTTGATCTAATCTGATTATAAACCCAGCAAAATAGATCCAATTCAAAATATGTCAATTTCATCAATCCAAACACAATTAAATCAATTTTCCTTAATTAAACTATCAAAACACATTAGAAAACAATTGTAAAGAGTCAACAACTTAGGAATTTCAGTAAAGAACCTTTCATTAGAGGAGAAAAACGAACCTTACCTCTAATGGATGCTTTCTCCCTTATTTGGATGATTTGCATGAGGAAATTAAGTTAAAACAATAAGGTTTTGGTAAACTAACAATAAGAAATCATTTGGAAACAAAAGATTTAAGAAAAGAAAGATTTACCTAAAGATTTAGAAGAAGAAATTGATGTTTGGCTGGAGATATTTTGAGAGAAAATATTTTAGAGTAAGTTAGTTACGTAACTTTTGTTTAAAAGATTTAATAACCAAATTAATTCTCTCCAACCTATTTATATTTTCCAAAACACTTTAAAAATAGCCAATTAAGGGATAAAGTCTGATATTAAACTTTTTGGGCAATTAGATCCTTAAAGATTCAAAGTTTTGACTCTTTACAAAACAGTCACTAATAACAGTTTTCAATGTTTGCATTTTGGTCACTAGTCCAAAATGTCTGATTTCCACAACTCTTTTTCCAAAATTGATTTCACCAAAATCATTAATATATTTAATAATGATTTTAGAATATTTTCCACAATTTTATCACCTTAAAAAATATTTAATTTGATTTAATCCCAAAACTGACTCGAATCTCTAATACTGGTCCACCGGACCTTCGAACCAACCCTTAAACATCTAGGCCCAGAACTGGGGTGTTACAATCCATCTAACATCTAGGCCCAAATTTAGGGTGTTACATCATCAAAATTCACTATACAGTTATCGACATTGATCATAAGCAGCATCTTCGGCCCGATTCTCTACCAGACCGGGAAGGGGTGTTACATAGGCTATTCATTTGGGTTATGCTTCCCCTACTTCCCATTCAAACTTTGCTACATATAGGGGTGTTCATTGTCGGGTACCTAAAAAATCGGGTACCTGGTTCTTTTGGGTATTACATATGTCAGCCTGTGTCTCGGCCCGCTTTAGTTGGGTACCTGCTATTCGGGTACCCGTGAAATTCGGGTACCCAGAAAATTAGGTAACGGGTACCCAATTCACATTTTTTATTTATTTTAAAATTTAAAAGTTTTAAAAAATACATAAAATTTAAAAGTTCATAATACATAATCCAAACACAAAAATTAGTGATTTGAAGTTAGTTTTAAGATATATATATATATATATATATATTAAAGTTTATCTCCAAAAAGACATTAAAAATATTATTCTTATTTTTCTTTCAAATCTTGTATTAACAAATTAATACAAATATTTTTGAAAAAAATTAAAACTTAAAAGTATATAATACAAATATAGAAAGTATTTAGAGATATAAATTTAGTTTTAGGTAAAAATATTAAGGAACCTACAATAAAAATATAATTTAAAAATAAAAAAATAAATATATTAGAAGTATATTTATAGAGGTCTCAAGCATTAAAACAACTAAAAAATATCAACCAAGCAACAAGGCAATCGAATATATGATTTCCAGGAATACAAAGAAGTTAGTAGTGTACTAACCTTGCTCCTTCAATTGAGAATGAAGCCCCTAGCCCAAGCTTCAAGCTTTCTTTTTTCCTTGATCATTGCAAGAGTTTCCAACTTCTTTCCCTGCAATAAAATGTCATAAATTGAATTACAACATTGCTGAAAACAAAAGATACAAAAAAGGAAGAATTCTACAACAAGAAAGGGAGTTAAATCCTCGAATCCCGTTCTTCCTCTATAACCCCCACCAAACACCTATTTTCCAATCTCCACCAAAACCAACCATTCTTACATTGATAGATAGATCCTTGAGTGGTGATTAACCTTCTCTCAACGATAAATTCGAGATTTCCACTTAGAATGACAAAGATTCAACCTTTTTGTGGGTGGAGAGTTGGAAGATGATAATTGAGGAAAGATGAAGACAAGGGGGACAAAGTGATCTCATTCTTCTTGCTTTCTATAGAGGAATTAGAGGTACTCACCTTTCCCTCTTCAAACAATTAGATAATTACCTAATTACCCTTCCAACATCCTCTCAACCCATCACCAATAAATTAAGCCCAACAACCTAATTACAAGCCCACCAAGGCTCATAAGGCCAAAACTATCGACCCAAACGCGATTCTCATAATTCGGGTTACACTGACCCTCAGATTCCAAAAATCTGGGTCGTTACAATTTCAATCAAGATATGATCTATCTAATGATCTACCAAGATATGATCTATCATATGTAAAATATTGAAACAATTTCAATCATATTTTAATGGAGTTAACATGTGATCTATCTAATGATCTACCAAGAACAAGCAAGATAATTCATTAGAATCCAGTAAAGCTCGCACAATCGAAACACTAACCTATCCGCTTAAAACATGCCAAGGGAGAGAAGACGCCAAGCATAGTGACAAGAAGGACAAAGGTTCACTCATTCCACCAGTGTTCTCCGAGCCACCCTTCGAGGACACCAGTATGGTGCACCCCTCTTGATGATGTTCCAAAAAGCACATCACTTTCATAAAAACAACAAACCATCATAAGTTGAAAAGCAAATTCACACATCATAGAGCAATTAAGACTAGCAATTACAATAGTTTGAGAACTGGTTTACCCAAATATCAGTGATTAGTTTAGGGTAAACTACTCAGGTGACCGCCGAACTATTTGTGTAATACCCCATAAATTTGCTAAGTTGTTTAAGAGTCATTTAGTACTAAGATAAGGGCTCAAAAGCTAACTTAGTGACTAAAATGACAAAAATGCAAAAGTTAGGATTTCTTTAATTATGGATTCTAGAGAAGGAATTTCTGAGAATTAAGAGTACCATGAGATAGAGGAGAAGCAAATTAGGGTACTCGCAAAGTTTGGTAATAATCCAAGGAAAATTGGAATGGTAATTCAAGATTAAAGTTTAGTGACCAAAATGATAAGTTTTCAAAACTTGTATGGTATAAGTCGAAATATGAAAAGTTGAAGGACCAAAGTTGTAATTTCCCAAAAGTTATGTGTTTTATTTTATAAATAGATAGAGCACCTATTGGTGTGGACCGAATGTGGAATTACTGGTTTGATCCAATATTTCAAATATTGGAAAATTACAGTTAAAGTTTAAGTGGAATTCGGATACCCGGATCGAACTGCAAAGTTAAGCGTGCTCAGGCTGGAGTAGCACTAGGATGGGTGACCTATTGGGAAGGTCTCATGTCAGTACTTTAGACTGATAAAAAAGAATAAATTCGAGTTGATATTATTTGTATGGATATCTAATAAAGGATTATTAAGAGAAATTTATCCGATAAAGATTTAGGGTAAATTGTCAGTATATTGGAAAGAGTCAAAATTTCAAGCTTTTGAATATTTTGTAGGTCAACAATATTTATTTATGGAAATTAGAAATATGAGAATTTCATAATTTTACACGATAGTTCGAAAAATGGAAAATTGTAGTAAGTGATTATCGGATAATCAGATCGAATTTGAATTTTAAAGACAGTTCCATAAGCCATGGAAAATTCATAAAATACTATTTTATGAATATTTTAATGTTCTAGTTGGATTCTAACTATATTTGGTTCTACTTTTATGGGATGGCAAATTAGAAAATAAAAATTAGTTGGAGGGTTATTGGAATCAAATAATTAAATGAATTTAATATTCATTAAATTAGAAACACTAGGCATAAAAATGAAAAAGATGAACAAAAATTAGTTCATCCCTCTCTCCTCCATTTCGAAACCAAGAAAAAAGAAAGGGGGAAAATACACAAAATTTTCCAAGGCATTTTGAAGGCTCCAAAGTTAGAATCAGGGTATGTTGCTTTGGAAAAAAATGATCTATGCTTGATGCTCTTTCTATTGATAGTAATATTGCATAGTAATTTGAATAATTTTTCACGATATTGATGAGAGAGAAAATAAGGATTCATGTTCTATGTTGAGATTGAAGTTTGATTTAAGTAAATCAAGTGTTGTGGAGTTGTAATCAAGCTTACATTTAGATTAATTTCATGTTTGAAGACATAAACCCTAACCCTAGAATTTGGGGTTTTATTTAGGGTTTTGAAATTGATGATGAAAATGAAAGATTGATGATATTAGAAGCTTGATTTTGATGTTAGAATGAAAAATCCTCAACTAGTTTTCTAAGTGACTATTTTGGCATGCTTGGTAAATTAAGGAAAATAACGTGAAATTTTTTTGTGGTGGATTTGAAGAGATTATGAAATTACAAGCTTGATTATGGCATTAGGACTAAAATAAAGTCCTTGAAAAGTTTAGACACCCAATTTGCCAAGTAGGAAGAATTTGGGGTCTTAAGTGTCAATTCTTGAAAATAAAGATTATATGTTGGAAAAATTATTTTGAGCATATTAGAATGTTGTTTGAATGAAAAACAACAGTGGAAAGGTTTAGTGACCAATTCGGCCAAGGGTTACACTAGAAGGGAAAAGCTAAGAAAATTGTAAAAATGTTGGATTGAATAATTAGTACAAGTTTGCAAACTTTTGGGTGCAATTAGTGACTAAAATGACACTTTAACAAAGGTTAGTTGGGTAAATTATTAGTTTATTGTACCAGGTCAAAATTTCAAGACTTTTATTTTTACAAAACTACGGAATATTTTGTAGGTCAACAATATTTATTTATGGAAATTAGAAATATGAGAATTTTAGAATTTTACCAGATAGTTCGAAAAATAGAAAATTGTAGTAAGTGATTATCGGGTAATCGGATCGAATTGGAATTTTAAAGACAGTTCCATAAGCCATGGAAAAATCATAAAATATTATTTTATGAATATTCTAACGTTCTATTTGGATTATAACTAGATTTGGTTCTACTTTTATGGGATGGCAAATTAGAAAATAAAAATTAGTTTGAGGGTTATTGGAATTAAGTAATTAAATGAATTTAATATTAATTTAATTAGAAACACTTGGCATAAAAAATGAAAAAGGCAAACAAAAACTAGTTCATCTCTCTCTCCTCCATTTTGAAACCAAGAAAAAAGAAAGGGGAAAATACACAAAATTTTCGTAGGCATTTTGAAGGCTCCAGAGTTAGAATCAAGGTATGTTGCTTCGGAAAAAAATGATCTATACTTAATGCTCTTTCTACTGATAGTAATTTTGCATATTAATTTGAAGAATTGTTCATGATATTGATGAGAGAGAAAATAGGGTTTCATGTTCTATGTTGATATTGAAGTTTGATTTAAGTAAATCAAGTGTTGTGGAGTTGAAATCAAGCTTAGATTTAGATTAATTTCATGTTTGAAGACATAAACCCTAACCCTAGAATTTGGGGTTTTATTTAGGGTTTTGAAATTGATGATGAAAATGAAATATTGATGATATTAGAAGCTTGATTTTGATGTTAGAATGAAAAATCCTCAACTAGTTTTCTAAGTGACTATTTTGGCATGCTTGGTAAATTAAGGAAAATAATCTAAAAAATATTTTTGTGGTGGATTTGAAGAGATTGTGAAATTACAAGCTTGATTATGGCATTAGGACTAAAATAAAGCCCTTGAAAAGTTTAGACACCCAATTTGCCAAGTAGGAAGAATTTGGGGTCTTAAGTGTCAATTCTTGAAAATGAAGATTATATGTTGGAAAAATTATTTTGAGCATATTAGAATGTTGTTTGAATGAAAAACAATATTGGAAAGGTTAAGTGACCAATTCGGCCAAGGGTTAAAATAGAAGGGAAAATCTGAGAAATTGTAAAATTGTTGGATTGAATAATTAGTATAAGTTTGCAAACTTTTGGGTGGAATTAGTGACTAAAATGTCACTTTAACAAAAGTTAGTGGATTGAAGGGCATTGAGTAACAGTTAATGGAAAATGTTAGAATTATTGAGTAATTGTGATTCGGGCTTGAATAAATTGCAAAAGTTGCAAAATGGTCACTAGGTACCAAAATAGACTTTTCGGCTACTAAAGGAGAAAAGAGAGAAAAATTTATATTTGAATAATTATACTAATATTTTATAGTTAAGAAATGTTAGATTAAAAATCTAACATGAATATTGTTATATATGTTCAAATGGTACTATACAACTATTGATGAGGCTAGGGGTACCCGATCAAAAGAAAGCAAGGAAAAAGTATCAAAATAGCTTAGAAAGGCTAATATCATGCCTGGCCCAGGTGAGTGTATTTTTATTTATTTATTTATTATATGTGAGCTGAATGAGTGCATTTTTATCTGTTATATATATATAATATGAGGAAGACTTGCAATAAGTCAACTTTGATAATAATGAAAATGTATGTTGATCAAATAAATAATAAATGGCATATGTGATACATGGATATGGCATAATGATTTATCTAAGATAAATCAGATTTCAGATTTTGGGAATGAAATGCCATTATCGAATTATGGTTGATAATATTGATGAATTGGATATTGAAGGTGAAAATATTATATTGTTATGTCCAAGTACTAGTGTGATAGTCTTTTGTATAATTGGATATCCAAAGAGACATAGCAGCTGCAATCCAACACTACGGTGCGTTCTAGACACTACGATGTTGTTTAGACACAACGGTGCGACTAGCACAAAGAGGTGCGATAATGAGGAGCAAAGGGCGTCCTCGAGTACGTACTCACCATTAGATGCTACGGCGTTGCACACACTAAAGTGTCATTATGGTGACTCGTATACCATAGGTTCACATGAGAATCTTTGGTATAGTTGCATATCCATAGAGTCCTAGCAGCTGCGTCATAGCACTACAGTGCGAGATAGACTCTTCAGGGTCGAGATAGACTCTTTGGGGTCGAGATAGACTTTACGGAGTTGGTTCAAACACTACGGTGTTACATAGCACAAAATGTGCGAGTATGAGGAGCAAAGGACGTCCTCGAGTATGTACTCATCTCAGTCGCTTCGGCGATGCAGACGCTACAGCGACGTAGACACTATGGTGTCGTGATGACTCGCGTACCATTGCATCACATGATTTTGTACTTTGGGCTATAAAATTTGAAATGCATTTATGAAGATAGTTAAGCTAAAAAGCTTATCGTACGCAAGACTAGTAAGACGGATCGAATCCTATAATTTAAATATTATATTGGTTTAATGAACTATACATGTAAGGTAGTTCTATGCAAGATAAAATGTTATCAACTGCAATTGGAAATCGCTTGTCATTTTGCAGGAATTGTATTGCACTGTTATATGACTTGATACTTACTTTGGGCCATAAGATTTTACAGTACAGTATATGACTTTATAGTACAGAATTATTGCAGTACAAATTTCTTACATGATTATTCCTGCAATACAGATTAATAATCATTGTTTACATTGTTATGATTATGCCTCACTAAGTTATACTTAGAGTGTGTTTTGTATCACACGTAGGTACCTCGAACTAGATAGCAGAGAAGGAGCTACACATCGTTGGATCAAGTTAGCATGTATTATAAGTAAGTATCACCACATCCTAGTCCAGTGGGGCATGTATAGATATTAAATAAATGGCTATTTTGTATGATATAGAAACATGACTTAGTTTGAGGAAATAAGAATATTAGAAAAGATGCTTCAAACGATTTTAAATTTAGTTGGTTGTTTATCGCGTAGTTATTTTAAAATCAAGAAAAGGGTCTAGGCAGCACACATTGTTTTCACCCAGAATTATATTTTATTTTTAATATCTGCTTAAAGTATTTTATAAACCAATTCAGGGTCGAAACTAGGTGACTCTAGGTAGATTTGTAATTTAGTAGAAATTGAGAAAGGGCCAACCACTGGAATAGATAAGCAAGAATACTGTAAAAAAATTACAAGTCTAAAAATCAGTGTAAATCAGTTTGTAACATCTTTAATGTGTATTCGAATATCAAATATATGTTGAGGGTGTTACATTTAGTGGTATTAGAGCAAAGGTTTAGCCGATTCTAGAGGTTAAATCGAGTATAATATAATTTTGCTAAAGTGTACATGCCCCTAGTATATGATCTTACTGATGTATTGCTTGCATTACTTGATGTAGTTCCTCAATAGTATGAATAAGACTCTAATGGCTATAAGAAAAATAAAATATTTTTAGATTTCGTTAGTTGACAAATTTCGAGCGTCAAGAAAAGACCCATAGTGGATACAACATAGTGAAATAAATATGGTAGTTAACTCCTATCCAGGATGAGTTATCTGTATAATATGCGCACAGATGAGGACAAGTATGATTCAGATATTATAGCAGGAACTTTCCGATTTTTTAGTGAATCTATGTTTGTTTAATTTGATCCTGGTTCTACTCATTCATATATTAGCTCTAAACTAGTTACTAAAAGAAGAATTTTTATGGAGACTTTTAGTAGTGATGTGATTGCTAGTAATCCGCTTGGTCATAGTGCCATAATGACCCGGATATGTAAGAATTGTCCCTTAGTGAATCAAGAGATTGAATTTCTAGCGAATTTAATAGAGCTACCATTTCATGAATTTGAGATTATCTTGGGGATAGACTGGCTATCTGCATATGATGCAGATGTTAAATGTAAAAGGAAGCAATTAGTGCTTCAAGGACCGGATAGTGCTGAGGTGGTTGTAGTGGGAGAAAGAAATGATTGCCTAAACTCAGTAATCTCTGCAGCAATGACTTGAAGGATGTTAAATAATGGGTGTGAAGCGTATTTAGTTAATGTGGTGGATACGCAAGTATCGAACAAGAAATTGGAAGATATCCCAACTGTGCGAGAATTTCCAGATGAGTTGCTAAGATTACCTCCAGATAGAGAGGTACAATTCAGAATAGATGTGTACCCCGGAACAGAGCCGGTATCGATGGCACCAACATAATTAAGGGAGTTGAAAGCTCAATTATAAGAGTTATTAGATCAGGGATATATTCGACCAAGTGTGTCGCCATGGGGAGCCCTAATATTATTCGTAAAAAAGAGGGATGGATCTTTACGATTGAGTATATATTATCAACAATTGAATAAGGTGATGATAAAGAGTAAATATTCATTGCTAGGAATTGAAGATCTATTTATCAGCTTAGAGACGCTGTTGTATTTTCAAATATCGACCTTCGATTAAGTTATTATCATCTAAAAGTTAAGGAAGAAGATATATCAACGATAGCATTCAGGACATCGCTATAGACACTACGAGTTTTTAGTAATGCCGTTTAGACTCACAAATGCCCCTGCCGCATTTGTGGATTTGATGAATAAGGTGTTTCAACCCTACTTGGACCAGTTCATGGCGGTATTTATAGATGATATCTTGGTATATTCTAAGAATGAAGATGATCACAATCGATATCTCTGAGTAGTATTACAGACATTAAGAGATAAACAACTTTATGCGAAGTTTTCCAAATGTGAATTCTGGCTATTTGAAGTAACTTTTCTTGGACTTGTCGTATATGCTGATGGAATAAGAGTGGATCCCAAGAAGGTACAAGTTATTCTTGAATGGGAAGCACCAAAGAATGTCTCCGAAGTTAGAAGTTTCTTGGGATTAGCTAGATACTATAGACAATTTGTCCAAAACTTATTGCATCACCATGCCACTTACTCAACTGTTAAGAAAAGGTGTTTCTTTTGTTTGGACAGAGAAGTGTCAAGAGAGTTTCGAAAGATTAAAGAAAGTTTTTACAGAGGCACCAATATTAATTTAACCAGAGCCGGGAAGAGAGTACATTATGTATAGTGATGCATCCTATAATGGTTTGAGTTGTGTATTAATGCAAGAAGGACACATTGTAGCTTATGCATTGCGACAACTCAAAACTCATGAAAAGAATTATTCGACTCATGACTTGGAGATGGCAGCAGTGATTTTTGCATTGAAAATTTGAAGACATTATTTATATGGTGAAAAGTGTCATATCTACATTGATCACAAAAGTTTGAAGTACTTGATGACACAACGAGATTTAAACATGAGACAACGAACATGGGTCGAGTTTTAAAAGGATTATGACGTGGTTATTGATTATCACCCTGGAAAGGCTAACGTAGTAGCAGATGCTCTTAGCCGAAAAACATTTTCTGTTCTATGCGTAATGAATGCACAACTATCTTTAGGACAAGATGGTTCTTTAGTAGTAGAGTTTCAGCTTAAACCAAATTTTCTGGATCGGATCAAAGATTTACAGCTTTTGGATGAAGAATGCCTTCAAAAGAGGAAACAAGCTGAATCTAGGGAAGCACAAGACTATGAAATCAAGTCTGATGGTTGTTTATACTATTGAGGAAAAGTTTATATTCCTAAAATGGTGAATTGAAGAAAGAGAATTTAGCAGAAGCTCACTATTGTCCATTA
Source organism: Hibiscus mutabilis (assembly GCA_019671005.1). NCBI lineage: Eukaryota > Viridiplantae > Streptophyta > Magnoliopsida > Malvales > Malvaceae > Hibiscus > Hibiscus mutabilis. The sequence continues at coordinate 17,003,499 of CM033732.1, forward strand.
ACTATGCACCCAAGAAGTAATAAGATGTCAAGATTTGAAAACCCGTTATTGATGTCCGGGAATGAAAAGAGCAATCTCAGAGTTTGTAGCAAAATGATTGACATGTCAACAAGTTAAAGCAGAGCATCAAGTACCTTCTGGATTGTTACAGCCTATCTCTATTCCTCAATGGAAATAGGAAAAGTGACTATGGATTTTATAACAGGGCTACTAGTTATGCCCATAAAAAAGGATTCAATATGAGTCATTGTGGATCGTTTATCGAAGTCTGCACATTTTATTCCAGTTCGTGTGGATTATTCAATGGATACATATGCAGAATTGTATATCAGAGAATCGACAAAAGGCTTATGCAGACAAAAAGAGAAAGGATAGTGAATTTGAAGTTGGAGATAAAGTATTCCTGAAGGTCTCACCTTGGAAGAAAGTACTACGTTTTGGTCCAAAAGGGAAACTAAGTCCCAGATTCATTGGACCTTATGAAATTCTCAAAAGAGTTGGACCAGTGGCTTATCAGTTGGCCTTACCTTCAGAGATGAGCAAGATCCATGATGTATTTCATATATCTATGTTGCGAAGGTATCGATCAGATCCCTCGCATGTTATCACTCCATAAGAGATTGAATTGCAACCTGATTTAACATATAAAGAATAACCAGTGGAGATTTTATCATATGGAGTCAAAGAATTGAGAAATAAAAATATTCCATTGGTCAAAGTCCTTTGGAGGAACCATAAAATGGAAGAGACAACTTGGGAGGCCGAGGAGAAAATGAGAAAGCAGTACCCGAAACTATTTAAATCAGGTTCGTTTTAAAATTCGAGGATGAATTTTCTTAAGGGGAGAATTGTAATACCCCAAAAAATTGCTAAGTTGTTTAAGAGTCATTTAGTACTAAAATAAGGGCTCAAAAGCTAACTTAGTGACTAAAATGACAAAAATGCAAAAGTTACGATTTCTTTAATTATGGATTCTAGAGAAGGAATTTATGAGAATTAAGAGTACCATGAGATAGAGGATAAGCAAATTAGAGTACTCATAAACTTTGGTAATAATTCAAGGAAAATTTGGAAGGGGAATTCAAGACTAAAGTTTAGTAACCATAATAATAAGTTTTCAAAACTTGTATGGTACAAGTCGAAATATGAAAAGTTGAAGGACCAAAGTTGTAATTTCCCAAAACTTAGGTGTTTTATTTCATAAATAGATAGAGAACCTATTGGAATGGACCGAATGTAAAATTACTGGTTTGATTCGATATTTCAAATATTTGGAAATCACAATTAAAGTTTAAATGGAATTCGAATTCCCGGATCGAACTGTAAAGTTAAGCGTGCTCAGGCTAGAGTAACACTAGGATGGGTGACCTATTGGGAAGGTCTCATGTCAGTACTTGAGACTGATAAAAAGGAATCTGTTTGAGTTGATATTATTTGTACGGATATCTGATAAAGGATTATTAAGAGAAATTTATCCGATAAAGATTTCGGGTAAGTTCTCAGTATATTGGACCGAGTCAAAATTTCAAGATTTTGATTTTTACAAAATTATGGAATATTTTGTAGGTCAACAATATTTATTTATGGAAATTAGAAATATGAAAATTTCATAATTTTACCCGATAGTTCGAAAAATGGAAAATCGTAGTAAGTGATTATCGGGTAATCGGATCGAATTGGAATTTTAAAGACAGCTCCATAAGCCATTGAAAATTCATAAAATGTTATTTTATGAATATTTTAATGTTCTAGTTGGATTCTAACTAGATTTGGTTATACTTTTATTGGAAGGAAAATTAGAAAATAAAAATTAGTTGGAGGGTTATTGGAATTAAGTAATTAAATGAATTTAGCTTTCATTTAATTTGAAACACTTGGCATAAAAATGAAAAAGACGAACAAAAATTAGTTCATCTCTCTCTCCTCCATTTCGAAACAAAGAAAAAAGAAAGGGAAAAATACACAATTTTTTCCTAGGCATTTTGAAGGCTCCAAAGTTAGAATCAAGGTGTGTTGCTTTGGAAAAAAATGATCTATGCTTAATGCTTTTTCTATTGATACTAATTTTGCATAGTAATTTGAAGAATTGTTCATGATATTGATGAGAGAGAAAATAGGGTTTCATGTTCTATGTTGAGATTGAAGTTTGATTTAAGTAAATCAAGTATTGTGGAGTTGAAATCAAGCTTAGATTTAGATTCATTTCTTGTTTGAAGACATAAACCCTAACCCTAGAATTTGGGGTTTTATTTAGGGTTTTGAAATTGATGATGAAAATGAAAGATTGATGATATTAGAAGCTTGATTTTGATGTTAGAATGAAAAATCCTCAACTAGTTTTCTAAGTGCCTATTTTGGCATGCTTGGTAAATTAAGGAAAATAATCTAAAAATTATTTTTGTGGTGGATTTGAAGAGATTATGAAATTACAAGCTTGATATGGAATTAGGACTAAAATAAAGTCCTTGAAAAGTTTAGACACACAATTTGCCAAGTAGGAAGAATTTGGGGTCGTAAGTGTCAATTCTTGAAAATGAAGATAATATGTTGGAAAAATTATTTTGAGCATATTAGAATGTTGCTTGAATGAAAAACAACATTGGAAAGGTTTAGTGACCAATTCGGCCAAGGGTTGAAATAGAAGGGAAAATCTGAGAACATTGTAAAATTGTTGGATTGAACAATTAGTACAAGTTTGCAAACTTTTGGGTGGAATTAATGACTAAAATGTCACTTTAACAAAGGTTAGTTGGGTAAATTATCAATATATTGTACCGAGCTAAATTTTCAAGATTTTTATTTTTACAAAATTATGGAATATTTTGTAGGTCAAAAATATTTATTTATGGAAATTAGTAATATGAGAATTTTAGAATTTTACCCGATAGTTCGAAAAATTGAAAATCGTAGTAAATGATTATCGGGTAATCGGATCGAATTGGAATTTTAAGGACAGTTCCATAAGCCATGGAAAATTCATAAAATATTATTTTATGAATATTTTAATGTTCTAGTTGGATTCTAACTAGATTTGGTTCTACTTTTATTGGATGGCAAATTAGAAAATAAAATTTAGTTGGAAGGTTATTGGAATTATGTAATTAAATGAAATTAATATTCATTTAAATAGAAACACTTGGAATAAAAATGAAAAAGTCAAACAAAAATTAGTTCATCTCTCTCTCCACCATTTCGAAACCAAGAGAAAAGAAAGGGGAAAAATACACAAATTTTTCCTAAGCATTTTGAAGGCTCCAAAGTTAGAATCAAGGTATGTTGCTTTGGAAAAAATTGATCTATGCTTAATGCTCTTTCTATTGATAGTAATTTTGCATAGTAATTTGAAGAATTGTTCATGATATTGATGAGAGAGAAAATAGGGTTTCATGTTCTATGTTGAGATTGAAGTTTGATTTAAGTAAATCAGGTGTTTTCGAGTTGAAATCAAGCTTAAATTTAGATTAATTTCATGTTTGAAGACATAAACCCTAACCATAGAATTTGGGGTTTTGTTTAGTCTTTTTGAAATTGATGATGAAAATGAAAGATTGATGATATTAAAAGCTTGATTTCGATGTTAGAATGAAAAATCTTCAACTAGTTTTCTAAGTGACTATTTTTGCATGCTTGGTAAATTAAGGAAAATAATCTAAAAATTATTTTTGTGGTGGATTTGAAGAGATTATGAAATTACAAGCTTGATTATGGCATTAGGACTAAAATAAAGTCCTTTAAAAGTTTAGACACCCAATTTGCCAAGTAGGAAGAATTTGGGGTCTTAAGTGTCAATTCTTGAAAATGAAGATTATATGTTGGATAAATTATTTTGAGCATATTAGAATGTTGCTTGAATGAAAAAACAACATTGGAAAGGTTTAGTGACCAATTCGGCCAAGGGTTAAAATAGAAGGGAAAATCTGAGAAAATTGTAAAATTCTTGGATTGAATAATTAGTACAGGTTTGCAAACTTTTAGGTGGAATTAGTGACTAAAATGTCACTTTAACAAAGGTTAGTGGATTGAAGGGCATTGAGTAAAAGTTAATGGAAAATGTTAGAATTATGGAGTAATTGTGATTCGGGCTTGAATAAATTGCAAAAGTTGCAAAATGGTCACTAGGGACCAAAATAAACTTTTCGGCTACTAAGGGAGAAAAGAGAGAAAATTTTTGGAAAAATTTTATATTCTAATAATTATACTAGTATTTTATAGTTAAGCAATGTTAGATTAAAAATCTAACATGAATATTGTTATATATGATCAAATGGTACTGTACAACTATTGATGAGGCTAGGGGTACCAGATCAAAAGAAAGCAAAGAAAAAGTATCGAAATAGCTTAGTGAGGCTAATATCGTGCATGGCCCAGGTGAGTGTATTTTTATTTATTTATTATATATATGTAAGATGAATGAGTGCATTTTTATCTGTTATATATATATATATGATAAAGACGTGCAATAAGTCAACTTTGATAATATTGAAAATGTATGTTGATCAAAGAATTATAATAAATGGCATATGTGATAAATGGTTATGGCATAATGATTTATCTAAGATAAATCGAATTTCAAATTTTGGGAATGAAATGCCATTATCGAATTATGGTTGATAGCATTGATGAATTGGATATGGAAGGTGAAAATATTTTATTGCTATGCCCAAGTACTAGTGTGATAGTCTTTGGTATAATTGGATATCCAAAGAGTCATAGCAGTTGCAATCTAGCACTAGGGTGCGTTCTAGACACTACGGTGTTGTTTAGACACTACGGTGTCGACTAGCACAAAGAGGTGCGATAATGAGAAGCAAAGGGCGTCCTCGAGTACGTACTCACCATCAGATGCTACGACGTTACAGACGCTACGGCGTTGTAGACACGACAGTGTCGTTATGATGACTCATATACCATAGGTTCACATCAGAATCTTTGGTATAGTTAGATATCCATAGACCTAGCAGCTGGGTCATAGCACTACGGTGCGAGATAGACTCTTCGAGTTCGAGATAGACTCTTCAGGGTCTAGATAGACTCTACGAAATCGGTTCAAACACTATGGTGTTACATAGCACAAAATTGTGCGAGTATGAGAAGCAAAGGGCGTCCTCGAGTACGTACTCATCTTAGTCGCTTCGGTGATGCAGATGCTAAAGCGTCGTAGACACTACGGTGTCGTGATGACTCGCGTACCATAGCATCACAAGATTATGTACTTTGGGCTATAAAATTTGAAGTGTGTTTATGCAGGTAGTTAAGCTAAAAAGCTTATCGTACACAAGACTAGTAAGACGGATCGAATCCTATGATTTGAATATTATATTGGTTTAATGAACTATACATGTAAGGTAGTTCTATGCAAGATAAAATGTTATCAACTGCAACTGGAAATCGCTTGCCATTTTGCAGGAATTGTATTGCACTGTTATATAACTTGATACTTACTTTGGGCCATAAGATTTTACAGTACAATATATGACTTTATAGTACAGAATTATTGCAGTACAAATTTCTTGCATGAGTATTCCTGCATTACAGATTAATAACCATTGTTTACATTGTTATGATTATGCCTCACTAAGTTATACTTAGCGTGTGTTTTGTATCACACGTAGGTACCTCAGACTAGATAGCAGAGGAAGAGCTACACATCATTGGATCAAGTTAGCCTGCATTATAAGTAAGTATCACCACATCCTAGTCTAGTGGGGCATGTATAGATATTTAATAAGTGGCTATTTTGTATAATCTAGAAACATGACTTACTTTGAGGAAATAAGAATATTAGAAAAGATGCTTCAAACGATTTTAAATTTAGTTGGTTGTTTATCGTGTAGTGATTTTAAAATCAAGGAAGGGTCTAGGCAGCACACATAGTTTTCACCCTGAATTATATTTTCTTTTTAATAACTTCTTAAAGTATTTTATAAACCAATTAAGGGTCGAACCTAGGTGACTCTAGGTAGATTTGTAATTTAGCAGAAACTGAGAAAGGGCCAACCACTGGACTAGATAAGTAAGAATACTATAAAAAAATTTACAAGTCTAAAAATCAGTGTAAATTAGTTAGTAACATCTTTAATGTGTATTCAAATATCAAATATACGTTGAGGGTGTTACATTTAGTGGTATCAGAGAAAAGGTTTAGCCGATTCTAGAGGTTAAACCGAGTCCAATATGATTTTGCTAAAGTGTACATGCCCCTAGGATGTGATGTTACTGATTTATTACTTGCATTACTTGATGTAGTTCCTAGATAGTATGAAAAAGAATCTAATGGCTACAAGAAAAATAAAATCTTGTTAGATTTCGTCAGTTGACAAATTTTGAGGGATAAGAAAAGACCCATAGTGGATACAACATAGTGAAATAAATATGGTAGTTAACTCCTATCCAGGATGAGTTATCTGTATAATATACGCACAGATGATGACAAGTATGATTCGGATAATATAGCAGGAACTTTCCAATTTTTTTAGTGAATTTGTGTTTGTTTAATTTGATCCTGGTTCTACTCATTCGTATATTAGCTCTAAACTAGTTACTAAAAGAATAATTTTTATGGATACTTTTAGTAGTGATGTGATTGCTAGTAATCTGCTTGGTCATAGTGCTATAGTGACTCGAATATGTAAGAATTGCCCCTTAGTGAATCAAGATATTAAATTTCTAGCGAATTTAATGGAGCTACCATTCCATGAATTTGATATTATCTTGGGGATGGACTGGCTATCTACATATGATGCAGATGTTAATGTAAAAAGAAGCAATTAGTACTTCAACGACCGGATGGTGCTAAGGTGGTTGTAGTAGGAGAAAGAAATGATTGCCTAAACTCAGTAATCTCTGCAGCAATGACTCGTATGATGTTAAATAATGGGTGTGAAGCGTATTTAGTTAATGTGGTGGATGCGCAAGTATCAAACAAGAAATTGGAAGATATCCCAACTGTTCGAGAATTTCCATATGAGTTGCTAGGATTACCTCCAAATAGGGAGGTACAATTTGGAATAGATGTGTACCGTGGAACAGAGTCTGTATCGATGGCACCTTATAGGATGGCGCCAACAGAATTAAAGGAGCTGAAAGATCAATTATAAGAGCTATTAGATCGGGGCTATATTCGACCAAGTGTGTCTCTATGGGGAGCCCCAATATTATTCGTAAAGAAGAAGGATGGATCTTTACGGTTGAGTATAGATTATCGACAATTGAATAAGGTAACTATAAAGAATAAATATTCATTACCAAGAATTAAAGATCTATTTGATCAGCTTAGAGACGTTGCTGTATTTTCAAATATCGACCTTCATTTAGGTTATTATCAGCTAAAATTTAACGAAGAAGATATATCAAAGATAGTATTCAGGACATCGTTATAAACACTACGAGTTTTTAGTAATGCTGTTTGGACTCACAAACGCCCATGCCGCATTTATGGATTTGATGAATAGGGTGTTTCAACCCTACTTGGACCAGTTTGTGGTGGTATTTATAGATGATATCTTGGTATATTCTAAGACTGAAGATGATTATGATCGATATCTTTTAGTAGTATTACAGACATTAAGAGATAAACAGCTTTATGCGAAGTTTTCCAAATGTGAATTCTGGCTATTTGAAGTAACTTTTCTTGGACTTATCGTATCTGCTGATGGAATAAGAGTGGATCCCAAGAAGGTAAAAGCTATTCTTGAATGGGAAGCACCAAAGAATGTCTCTGAAGTCAGAAGTTTCTTGGGATTAGCTAGATAATATAGACGATTTGTCCAAAACTTATCTAACATCACCATGCCACTTACTCAACTGTTAAGAAAAGGTGTTTCTTTTGTTTGGACAGAGAAGTGTCAAGAGAGTTTCGAAAGATTAAAGAAAGTTTTTACAGAGGCACCAGTATTAATTTAACCAGAGCTGGGAAGAGAGTACATTCTGTATAGTGATGCATCCTATAATGGTTTGAGTTGTGTATTAATGCAAGAAAGACGCGTTGTAGCTTATGCATTGCGACAACTCAAAACTCATGAAAAGAATTATTCGACTCATGACTTGGAGATGGCAGCAGTGATTTTTGCACTGAAAATTGGAAGACATTATTTATATGGTGAAAAGTGTCATATCTATATTGATCACAAAAGTTTGAAGTACTTGATGACACAACGAGACTTAAATCTGAGATAACGAAGATGGGTCGGGTTTTTAAATGATTATGGCGTGGTTATTGATTATCACCCTGGAAAGGCTAACGTAGTAGCAGATGCTCTTAGCTGGAAAACATACTGCAAAGTTAAGCGTGCTCACGCTGGAGTAGCACCAGGATGGGTGACCTATTGGGAAGATCTCATGTCAGTACATGAGACTGATAAAAAGAAATCAGTTCGAGTTGATATTATTTGATGGATATCTGATAAAGGATTATTAAGAGAAATTTATCCAATAAAGATTTCGGGTAAATTATCAGTATATTGGACCGAGTCAAAATTTCAAGATTTTGATTTTTACAAAATTATGGAATATTTTGTAGGTCAACAATATTTATTTATGGAAATTAGAAATAATAGAATTTCTAAATTTTACCCGATAGTTCGAAAAATGGAAAATCGTAGTAAGTGATTATCGGGTAATCGAATCGAATTGGAATTTTAAAGACAGTTCCATAAGCCATGGAAAATTCATAAAATATTATTTTATAAATATTTAATGTTCTATTTGGATTCTAACTATATTTGGTTCTACTTTTATGGGATGGCAAATTAGAAAATAAAAATTAGTTGGAGGGTTATTGGAATTAAGTAATTAAATGAATTTAATATTCATTTAATTAGAAACATTTGGCATAAAAATGAAAAAGATGAACAAAAATTAGTTCATCTCTTTCTCCTCCATTTCGAATCCAAGAAAAAAGAAAGGAGAAAATACACAAAATTTTCCTAGGCATTTTGAAGGCTCCGAAGTTAGAATCAAGGTGTGTTGCTTTGGGAAAAAATGATCTATGCTTAATGCTCTTTCTATTGATAGTAATTTTGCATAGTAATTTGAAGAATTGTTCATGATATTGATGAGAGAGACAATAGTGTTTCATGTTCTATGTTGAGATTGAAGTTTGATTTAAGTAAATCAAGTGTTGTGGAGTTGAAATCAAGCTTAGATTTAGATTAATTTCAAGTTTGAAGACATAAATCCTAACCCTAGAATTTGGGTTTTTATTTAGGGTTTTGAAATTGATGATGAAAATGAAAGATTGATGATATTAGAAGCTTGATTTTGATGTTAGAATGAAAATTCCTCAACTCGTTTTCTAAGTGGCTATTTTGGCATGCTTAGTAAATTAAGGAAAATAATCTGAAAATTATTTTGTGGTGGATTTGAAGAGATTATGAAATTACAAGCTTGATTATGGCATTATGACTAAAATAAAGTCCTTGAAAAGTTTAGACACCCAATTTGCCAAGTAGGAAGAATTTGGGGTCTTAAGTGTCAATTCTTGAAAATGAAGATTATATGTTGGAAAAATTATTTTGAGCATATTAGAATGTTGTTTGGATGAAAAACCACATTAGAAAGGTTTAGTGACCAATTCAACCAAGGGTTAAAATAGAAGAGAAAATCTAAGAAAATTGTAAAATTGTTGGATTGAATAATTAGTATAAGTTTGCAAACTTTTGGGTGGAATTATTGACTAAAATGTCACTTTAACAAAGGTTAGTGGATTAAAGGGCATTGAGTAAAAGTTAATGGAAAATGTTAGAATTATGGAGTAATTGTGATTCGGGCTTGAATAAATTGCAAAAGTTGCAAAATGGTCACTAGGGACCAAAATAGAATTTTCGGCTACTAAGGGAGAAAAGAGAGAAAATTTTTGGAAAAATTTTATATTCGAATAATTATACTAGTATTTTATTGTTAAGCAATGTTAGATTAAAAATTTAACATGAGTATTGTTATATATGTTCAAATGGTACTGTACAATTATTGATGAGGCTAGGGGTACCAGATCAAAAGAAAGCAAGGAAAAGTATCGAAATAGCTTTGTGAGGCTAATATCATGCATGGCCCGGGTGAGTGTATTTTTATTTATTTATTATATATATGTGAGATGAATGTGTGCATTTTTATCTGTTATATATATATATGATATGATATGAGGAAGACTTGCAATAAGTCAACTTTGATAATAATGAAAATGTATGTTGATCAAAGAAATAATAAATGGCATATGTGATACATGGATATGGCATAATAATTTATCTAAGATAAATCGGATTTCAGATTTTGGGAATGAAATGCCTATTATCGAATTATGGTTGATAGTATTGATGAAGTGGATATTGAAGGTGAAAATATTATATTGTTATGCCCAAGCACTAGTGTGATAGTCTTTGGTGTAATTGGATATACAAAGAGTCATAGCAGCTGCAATCCAGCACTACGATGCGTTCTAGACACTACGGTGTCGACTAGCACAAAGAGGTGCGATAATGAGGAGCAAAAGGCGTCCTCGAGTACGTACTTACCATCAGACGCTACGGCGTTGCAGGCACTACGGTGTCATTATGATGACTCGTATACCATATGTTCACATGATAATCTTTGGTATAGTTGGATATCCGTAGAGTTCTAGCAGCTGCGTCATAGCTCTACGGTGTGAGATGGACTCTTCGGGGTCGAGATAGACTCTTTAGGGTCGAGATAGACTCTACGGAGTCGGTTCAAACACTACGGTGTTACATAGCACAAAATGTGCGAGTATGAGGAGCAAAGGATGTCCTCGAGTATGTACTCATCTCAGTCGATTTGGCGATGCAGACGTTACAGCGTCGTAGACACTACGGTGTCGTGATGACTCGCGTACCATAGCATCACATGATTTTATACTTTGGGCTATAAAATTTGAAATGCATTTATGCAGGTAGTTAAGCTTAAAAGATTATCGTACACAAGACTAGTAAGACGGATCGAATCCTATCATTTGAATATTATATTGGTTTAATGAACTATACATGTAAGGTAGTTCTATGCAAGATAAAATGTTATCAACTGCAACTGAAAATCGCTTGCCATTTTGCAGGAATTGTATTGCACTGTTATATGACTTGATACTTACTTTGGGCCATAAGATTTACATTGTAATATCCCAATTCTTGCTTAGTGACTAAAATGTAATTTTTAAAAATTTAGGGGTTAAAGTGTAAACTTTTGAAAAATTTAGAGACCCAAGTGTAATTTTAAGAAGTTATGTAATTTAACCACGTAAATAGATAGTTCACCCCCAAGAGTGGTATTTCTGTGTTATCGGATTTTTCATACGAGGCTTATATTATTCAAATTTAGATCGAATAAAATTGTTAAGCGTGCTCAGGCCAGGGAAATATTAGGATGGGTGACTTCTGGGAAGGTCCCATAAAAGTGTTTCTGATCGATATTTTGGACTCAATAAGAGTAAAGAAAATTCGTATGGATTATCGATAAAGGAATTCTAAGAGAAATTTTATTCTATGAAGATTTTCGATAATTATTGGAATAATAGACTGAGTTAGGAAAATCCAGTCTAAGTCCTTGAAAAGGGAAGTTTTATGGGAAAATAGAGTTTATTTTCCGAATATGGAAATATAGAATTTTCGGAATAAATCCAATAGCTCGGAAAAGGTAAAATTGTAGTAGAAGTATTTTATGGATATCGGTATATCGGATCGAATTGAAATTTTAAAGATAGTTCCAAGAATTATGGAAAATTCATAAAATATTATTTTATGAATATTTTATTACATTTGGTTGGATTCTAACTAGATTTATTTAGATGATGATGGAATGGCAATTCTTAAATCTTGTTAGTAAATAAAGTCTAGTGTGAGGGCAAATTGGACATTTGCCATAGATGGCATTTTTGAAATATTTTGAAACTTTAAGGGTAATTTTGGATGAAGATTTACACATGGATTAAATCATGGCCATTGATTTTAATGAGATTGGGTCTTGGCCATTCTAATAAAAGGGCAAAATGGTAAATTCACTGATTAAATGAATTTTAAATATATTTGATTAGAAACATGGATTAAATAGGTTAAAAGATGATAAAAAATCATCCCCATCTTCAGCTTGCTGTTCGAATACACGAAAAAAAAAGGGGAAAGAATTTTTTAAACTTTCAAGCCAAATTTTGAAGAATTCAATACTAGTTTCAAGCAAAGTTTATTTAGTAATTTGTTAAACACTTGATTCTCTTCAATTTGATAGTATTTTTGCATGATAAAAGTCAAGAATGAGTTATGTTATGGATGAAGAGTGATTGTGGAAATTAAAGTTGATGATGGAATTAGACTAGTAGATAGTTGAATTGATGATTTAAACATGGAGTTAAGGTTAAAATTGGATAAATCCCAAGTTAGAGATCATAAACCCTAACCCTAAAATTTGGGGGTTTTGGTTAGAAAGCTAAATTAAGGATGGAATTGATTGAATTATGATCTTAGCAGACCTATTTTGATGATATGTTGAATAATTTCCAAAGTTGTAAATTTAGGGACCATTTTGAAAATTGGAAAAATTTAAGGGAAATTATTGTAAATTTTATTTTAGCATGGCAATCATTGGATTATGGTGAAATTAGCTTGAATTGGTGATTAGGGACCAAAATGATTTTTTTTGAAAATTTAAGGTCCAATTTGGCAATTTAGTAAAAGTTAGAGATTGGTATTGATTTTATGGAAAATTTATATAATTGAAGATTTAAGCATGTTATGAAAGTTGAAGGATTGAAATGTCAAGAAAGAAAACATAAGGGACCAAATTCGAAAAGAAAGATTGATTAGGGACTAAATTGAATAAAGTTTGGAAGTTAAAGGAAAATGTAAAAGGAAGTTAGAATTAAGTGAAAGGTTTAATTGTACATTAATTTAATGTACAAAAGCCATGTAGTGACCAAAATGTCACTTTTATAAAGTTTGAGGACTAAAAAGGTAATAGTCCAAAATGAGTACTAAGTTATGGAAATTGTTCAAAATGGGTTTGAACAAGTGTTTAATGTCCAAATTGGTCACTAAGGACCTAGGGACTAATTCGGAAACTTTGAAGAATATTGGGGAAATTTTCAGAAAAATTTTATATTCGAATAGTTATGTTTAAGAATCAAGTTAACAATGTTAGATTTAAGTCGAATACGAGAATGATAATGTATATGTTCGATTGGTCTTATATAGTTCTAAAAGAGATCGAAAGAAAACCAGTGATAAAAAGAAAGATAAGAACCTCGAGTAAGCTTAGTGAGGCATACTATTCATGGCCCAAGTGAGTGCATTTATATGTTTTAAAATGCAATTAGGAAGACTTGCGAGTAGTCGACCTTAAATTAAAATTATATTGCATTTCTATAAGATTTCATTATGTTGAAAATGGCATTGTATCTCTCTATAATACGTGATATAATTCATTGCACGAGATGGCAAGATTGATGGAATACTAGGTAAGAATGATTATTTGCATAAATGATGATGGTCTATGTTTGCCATGACTATTTATGATGGAACATGAAATATGAAATGTCTATTTATATGATTAGTTGTGATATTGAGTTGATGAAGAAAGTAATGCCCAAGTACTGAGTATGCGAGTCCATGGTATAGTTAGCATGCCATAGAGTCCTTAGCAGCTGCACCCTCATGTTCATGTTATCAAAAAGATATTATGATAAAATGATTGTGTCACATGCACCCTGGGGATCCACGCCCACTGTGCCCGAGTGCACTGTCGAGGTGCTTCATGTTTATGGGGAGCAAAGAGCGTCCCCGAGTACGTACTCATCTTCACGTTCACGTTTGACACTACGGTGTCACTTCAAGATGACTCGCGTACCTCGATCTCATATAGCATACTTTGGGCAGTGATAAAAGAATCATGTTACGGAAATGAATCATGTCACGTAAATGAATCATGTCATGTAAATGAATCATGTTACGTATATGAAACATTTCATGAATATAAGCCATGCTATGTATATGGAATAAGTCAAGTATATGAATCATGCCACGTATATGAATCATGACATGTATATGAATTATGCAAGTATATGAATCATGCCAAGTACATGAATTATGCCAAGTATACGAAGTATGTCACATATATATATGAATTATGCTATGTACACGTATCATGTTATGTATATGAATTAAGTCATGTATTTGAATGAAAACATGTATATGAATCATGCCATGTATGAAAATCATGTCATGCAACTGAAATATGCCACGTATAAGAATCATGTTATATTAATGGATCATGTCATGTATATGAATCATGTCATGTATGTGTATCATGTTACTTAGGTGAATTATACCATGTATGTGAATTATGTTATGTATATGACTTATTTATGATGATAGAGTATTGGAATCATGAGTAAGTTAGGAACTTATGACATGCACATGAAAATCTAGTGACTATGGAAACCTTGATAGTACTACTCTATTTTAGGTAGAGAAGTTGTTATGATATCATATGATAAGTAATATTTTACTTTATGTTTATTAAATAAGATTATTGCCTCACTAAGTTCGTACTTAGCGTGTGTTATTTCACACGTAGGTTCTCCCACGTAGAATGGCAAGAAGGAGCTATTAAGTTGGAAATCAAGTTACATTAGTAATCACGGTATGCACATCTTAAATTATGGTTGATGTCTAGTAGGCATGTACATGTATGTATATGAGTTTTAAAGAAACTAATTGTTTTGTACGCTTAAGATTACAATGCGTTTATGCAATATTACAAATGTATGGATCTAGAAAATGGTTGCTATAAATTGTTATATTTTTTGATATAGTTAAATATAGTTTAACCCTAATCTCGTAATAATTTTAAAATAAAGAAAGGGTCTAGGCAGGATACATAGTTTTCTCCCTGAATTATATTTTTAATTCAATATCACATTCATAAATTTTATAAAACAATTCAGGGTCGAAACTAGCTGCTATAGAATGACGTAGTTTTTAATTCAAAACCGAGAAGAGTTAAACCATAAGATATGGTTTGGTATAAAAAAAATCAAGTCAAGTTTTTCCTTAACAACTCTGTAACATCTTTAGTGTATATTCGGTCTACGAGTATACGTTAAGGTTGTTACATTTATTGGTATCAGAGCTACAGGTTTAGCCGATTCTGAAGGCTAAATCGAGTTTAATGTGATTTAAAGTTAAGTACATGCCCTTAGGATATCATGTTATTGATGTACTATTTGTGTAACTTGATTATGCTCCTCAATAACATGAATAAGTTTTAGTAGAAATAGATGATGTTAAGTATTGATGGACTGCGATAAATGTTTAATTATGGGAATCAAAAGAAGGAAGAAGAATGCTTAAAGCTAAGTATATTGACAACTAGTTAAAAGAGAAATGTGCAACAGTCCTAAGTTTGAAACAAGGTACTTGTACCGTCTATGAGTACGAGTTAGATTTTAATAGACTGAGTCAGTACGTAGTTAAATTGATGCCAATCGAAAGGTCTCGATGTGAATGGTTTATCGAGAAGCTTTGTCCAAGCCCAATGAGATTCTTATAGGTATGAGCTTATCAAATTCCAAGAGGTTGTGAATAAAGCAAAGACCATGGAAAGAACTTGTGCTTATTTTATTTGAATCGGGATTATTATAAATTCAAGGAAATAAGTTCTCGGCAGATTTAAGGGAACTTCCCTTCAATGAATTTGAAGTCATTCTTGGAATGGATTGGTTATCTGCTTAGGATGCAGATGTAAAAGGTAAGAAGAAAAGTTTGATACTTCAATGACCCGATGGTTTTGAAGTAATCTTTGAGGGAGAAAGAACTAACTATTTAGAGTCAATAATAACGACAGCTCAAAGGCTGTTATGCAATGGATGTGAAATATGTTTGGTTTGTATGGAAGATATGCAAAAGTTACCTAAAGAGATTAAAGATATCCAAACTGTAAAGGAATTTCCTGATATATTTCTAGATGAGTTACCAGGGTTACCTCCGAATAGGGAAATACAGTTTGGGATCGATATTTATCCTGAAACTGAGCTGGTATCAACGGTACTATATAGGATGGCACCAACTGAGTTAAGAGAATTAAAAGTTCAATTACAAGAATTGCTAGACCGGGGTTACATTCGACTGAATGTATCACCATGGGATGCTCTAGTATTAATTGTAAAAAAAAGAAAGATGGTTCCCTATGATCATGTATATATTATCGACAATGGAATAAAGTAACCATTAAAAATAAGTATCCTCTACCAAAGATTGAGGATTTATTTGATCAACTTAAAGATTGTAGTAGTCTTTTCAAAGATAAATCTTCGATCAAGGTTATTATCAGATTAAGGTCAAGGAAAAAGATGTACCAAAAACGGCATTCAGAACTCGTTATGGACACTATGAGTTTCTGGTAATACCTTTTGGATTGACGAATTCTCCTGCTACATTCATGGACATGATGAATAGGGTATTCCAACCATATTTGGATCAGTTTGTTGTGGTCTTCATAGATAATATTTTGGTTTATTCGAAGACCGAAGTTGAACATGATTATCATCATCGTGTGGTACTGCAAACCTTAAGAGATAAGTAACTTTATGCCAAGTTTTCTAAATGCGAGTTCCGATTGTTAGAAGTAACTTTCCTTGGACATATAATGTCATCAGAAGGAATAAGAGTTGACCCCAAGAAAATGCAATCTATTCTTCAATGGGAAGAGCCGAAAAATGTCTCTGAAGTTCGAAGTTTCTTGGGATTAGCTGGATATTACAGGCATTTTGTGCAGAATTTTTCCATCATTGCTATGCCTCTTATCCGGCTGCTATAAAAAGGTATTCCATTTGCATGGATAGAAAAGTATCATGAAAGTTTTGAAAGATTAAAGGAAGCTCGGTTTGAAGCACCAGTTCTAGTTCAACCAGAGCCAGGAAAAGAATATACTCTATACAATGATGTATTTCTTTATTGTTTAAGTTGCGTGTTGATGCAAGAAGGTCGTGTCATAGCTTATGCATCAAGGCAGCTCAAAATTTATGAAAGGAACTAATCAATACATGATTTGGGAATGGCAGCTATGATTTTTGTTTAAAAAAAATCTGGTGACATTATTTATATGGTGAAAAGTATCTTTTTACACGGATCAAAAGAGTTTAAAGTATCTGATGATGCAAAAGGATCTGAATCTGCGACAACGAAGGTGGATTAAATTTTTAAAAGGATTGTGATGTGGTTATTGACTACCACCTTGGAAAGGCTAATGTAGTCGTAGATCTCTTAGCTGGAAGACATTATTTGCTCTGCGCATGATGAAAGTACAGTTGTCTGTGGGATGAGATGGTTCCTTAACAACAGAATGTTAGTTAAAGTCAATTTTATTGGAACAATTCAAAGATTTGCAGTCTATCTCTATTCCCTAATGGAAATGGGTACGAGTAGCAATGGATTTTAAAACGGGATTGTCAACTAAATCAAGTAAAAAGAATTCAATTTGAGACATGATGGATTGTTTAACAAGTTTGCTCACTTTATTCCAGTTTGAATGGATTATTCGCTGGATAAATATGCAAAACTTTATGTTCGAGAGACAGTAAGACTACATGGTGTCTCAGCATCGATAGTGTCAGACAGAGACCCAAGGTTTACTTCAAGGTATTGGGGTACATTATTCGAAGCTTTAGGTACTAAATTAAATTTAGTACAGTTTTTCATCCGCAAATAGATGGGCAATCTGAGCGGATCATACAGATTCTGAAGGATATGTTACGAGTTTGTGTAATTGAATTTGCGGGATCATGGGAAAGGTATTTATCTTTTGCTGAATTTGCTTACAACAATAATTATCAAGCAAGTATCAAGATGGTATATTGAAGAAAATACTGAATTTCTCTAAATCGGTTCGGGTTACAAGATAGAAATGTTCAGAATAACTCAAACATTGGAAGAGTTGATTTAACACAAGACATGGAGAATAAAGTAAAGATTATTTAGTAAAAAATTTAAGGCCGCCGTGAATTGACAAAAGGCCTATGCAAAAAAAAAAGAAAAATGATATTGAATATGAAGTTAGAGAAAAAATGTTTTTAAAGATTTCACCTTGGAAGAAGGTGTTACGTTTGGTTGAAGTAGAAAGATTAGTCCCAGATTTATTGAGCCATATGAGATTCTAAAAAGAAAGAAACCAATGGCTTATCAGTTGGTTTTACCTTCAGATAGGAACCAGACTCATTATGTGTTTCACATATTCGTGTTTCACAGGTATTGATCGGATTCTTCATATGTAATTACTTCTGAGGAGGTTGAACTGCAGCCAGGTTTGACGTATAAAGAAGAACCAGTGAAAATCCTAGCATACGGAGTCAAAGAATTAAAGAACAAGAAAATTCTACTGGTTAAAGTCATCTGGAGAAATCATAAAGTAGAGAAAGTCATTTGGGAAACTGAAGAGAGAATAAATAAGCAATATATGAGATTGTTTGAAACGGGTAAAGGTTGAAAATTCGAGGACGAATTTTCTTAAGGGGGAGGAATTGTAATATCTCAATTCTTGCTTAGTGACTAAAATGTAATTTTTGAAAATTTAGGGGTTAAAGTGTAAACTTTGAAAAAGTTCAGGGACCCAAGTGTAATTTTAAAAAGTTATGTAATTTAACCCCGTAAATGGATAGTTCACCCCCTAGAGTGGTATTTCTGTGTTATCGGGTTTTTCATACGAGGCTTATATTATTCGAATTTGGATCAAATAAAATTGTTAAGCGTGCTCAGGCTAGGAAAATATTAGGATGGGTGACCTCTGGGAAGGTTCCATAAAAGTGTTTCTGGTCGATATTTTGGACTCAATAAGAGTAGAGAAAATTTGTATGGATTATCGATAAAGGAATTCTAAGAGAAATTTTATTCTATGAAGATTTTCGATAATTATTGGAATAATAGACTGAGTTAGGAAAATTTAGTCTAAGTCCTTGAAAAATGAAGTTTTTATGGGAAAATAGAGTTTATTTTCCGAATATGGAAATATAGAAGTTTTAGAATAAATCCAATAGCTCGGAAAAGGTAAAATCGCAGTAGACGTATTTTATGGATATCGGTATATCGGATCGAATTGAAATTTTAAAGACAGTTCCAAGGATTATGGAAAATTCATAAAATATTATTTTATGAATATTTTATTACATTTGATTGGATTCTAACTAGATTTACTTAGATGGTGATGGAATGGCAATTCTTAAGTCTTGTTAGTAAATAAAGTCTAGTTAGAGGGCAAATTGGACATTTGCCATGTATGGTATTTTTGAAATATTTTGAAACTTTAAGGGTAATTTTGGAAGAATATTTACACATGTATTAAATCATGACCATTGATTTTAATGAGATTGAATCTTGGCCATTATAATAAAAGGGCAAAATGGTAAATTCATTGATTAAATGAATTTTAAATTCATTTAATTAGAAACATGGATTAAATAGGTTAAAAGATGATAAAAAAATCATCTCCATCTTCAGCTTGCAGTTCGAATACAAGAAAAACAAAAGGGGAAAGAATTTTTCAAACTTTCAAGCCAATTTTTGAAGAATTCAAGACTAGTTTCAAGCAAAGTTTATTTAGGTAATTTGTTCTACACTTGATTCTCTTCAATTTGATAGTATTTTTGCATGATAAAAGTCAAGTATGAGTTATGATATGGATGAAGAGTGATTGTGGAAATTAAAGTTGATGATGGAATTAGACTAGTAGATAGTTTAATTGATGACTTAAACATGGAATTAAGGTTGAAATTGGATAAATCTCGTGTTAGAGATCATAAACCCTAATCCTAAATTTTGGGGGGTTTGGTTAGAAAGCTAAATTAAGGATGGAATTGATTGAATTATGATGTTAGGATACATATTTTGATGATATGTTAAATAATTTCCCAAGTTGTAAAGTTAGGGACCATTTCGAAAATTGGAAAAATTTAAGGGAAATTATTGTAAATTTTATTTTAGCATGGGAATCATTGAATTATGGTGAAAATAGCTTGAATTGGTGATTAGGGACCAAAATGAAAATTTTTGAAAATTCAAGGACCAATTCGGCAATTTAGTAAAAGTTAGGGATTGTTCTTGAATTTATGGAAAATTTATAGAATTTAAGATTTAAGCATGTTATGAAAGTTGAAGGATTGAAATGTCAAGAAAAGAAACATAAGGGACCAAATTCGAAAAGAAAGATTGATTAGGGACTAAATTGAATAAAGTTTGGAAGTTAAGGGAAAATGTATAAGGATGTTAGAATTAAGTGAAAGGTTTAAATGTACATTAATTTAATGTACAAAAGCCATGTAGTGACCAAAATGACACTTTTATAAAGTTTAAAGACTAAAAAGGTAATAGTCCAAAATGAGTACTAAGTTATGGAAATTGTTCAAAAGTGGGTTTGAACAATTGTTTAATGTCCAAATTGGTCACTAAGGACTAATTCGACAACTTTGAAGAATATTGGGGAAATTTTCAAAAAAAAATTATATTCGAATAGTTATGTTTAAGAATCAAGTTAACAATGTTAGATTTAAGTCGAATACGAGAATGATAATGTATATGTTCGATTGGTCTTATACAGTTCTAAAAGAGATCGAAAGAGAACCAATGATAAAAAGAAAGATAAGAACCTCGAGTAAGCTTAGTGAGGCATACTATTCATGGCCCATGTGAGTGCATTTATATGTTTTAAAATGCAATTAGGAAGACTTGCGAGTAGTCAACCTTAAATTAAAATAATATTGCATTTCTATAAGATTTCATTATGTTGAAAATGGCATTGTATCTCTCTATAATACGTGATATAATACATTGCTCGACAGGATTGATGGAACACCAGGTACGAATGATTATTTGCATAAATGATGATGATTTATGTTTGCCGTGACTATTTATGATGGAACATGAAATATGAAATGTCTATTTATATGATTAATTATGATATTGAGTTGATGAAGAAAGTAATGCCCAAGTATTGAGTATGAGAGTCCATGGTATAGTTAGCATGCCATAGAGTCCTTAGCAGCTGCACCCTCATGTTCATGTTATCAAAAAGATATTGTGACAAAATGATTGTGTCACATGCACCCTGGGGATCCACGCCCACTGTGCCCAAGTGCACTGTCGAGGTGCTTCATGTTTATGGGGAGCAAATAGCGTCCTTGAGTACGTACTTATCTTCACGTTCACGTTTGACACTATGGTGTCATTTCAAGATGACTCGCGTACCTCGATCTCATATAGCATACTTTGGGCAATGATAAAAGAATCATGTTACGTAAATGAATCATGTCACGTAAATGAATCATGTCATGTAAATGAATCATGTTACGTATCTGAAACATGTCATAAATATAAACCATGCTATGTATATGGAATAAGTCAAGTATACGAATCATGCCACGTATATGAATCATTACATGTATATGAATTATGCCAAGTATATGAATCATGCCAAGTATACGAAGTATATCACATATATTTATGAATTATGCCATGTACATGTATCATGTTATGTATATGAATTAAGTCATGTATTTGAATGAAAACATGTATATGAATCATGCCATGTATGAAAATCATGCCATGCAAATGAAATATGCCACGTATAAGAATCATGTTATATAAATGGATCATGTCATGAATATGAATCATGTTATGTATATGAATCATGTCATGTATGTGTACCATGTTACTTAGGTGAATTATATCATGTATGTGAATTATGTTATGTATACGAAACATATCATGTATATGACTTATTTATGATGATAGAGTATTGGAACCATGAGTAAGTTAGGAACTTATGACATGCACATGAAAATCTAGTGACTATGGAAACCTTGATAGTACTGCTCTATTTTAGGTATAGAAGTTGTTATGATATCATATGATAAGAAATATTTTACTTTATGTTTATTAAATAAGATTATTGCCTCACTAAGTTCGTACTTAGCGTGTGTTATTTCACACGTAGGTTCTCCCACGTAGAATGGCCAGAATGAGCTATTAAGTTGGAAATCAAGTTACATTAGGAATCACGGTATGTACATCTTAAATTATGGTTGATATCTTGTGGGCATGTACATGTATGTATGACTTTTAAAGAAACTAATTGTTTTGTACGCTTAAGATTACAATGCGTTTATGCAGTATTACAAATGTATGAATCTAGAAAATGGTTTCTATAAATAGTTATATTTTTCGATATAGTTAAATATAGTTTAACCCTAATTGCGTAATAATTTTAAAATCAAGAAAGGGTCTAGGCAGGATACATAGTTTTCCCCTGAATTATATTTTTAATTCAATATCACATTCATAGATTTTATAAAACAATTTAGGGTCGAAACTAGTTGCTATAGACTGACTTGGTTTTTAATTCAAAACCGAGAAGGGTTAAACCATAAGATATGGTTTGGTAAAAAAAATCAAGTCAAGTTTTTCCTTAACAACTCTGTAACATCTTTAGTGTATATTCGGTCTACGAGTATACGTTAAGGGTGTTACAAGTACAGTATATGACTTTATAGTACAGAATTATTGCAGTGCAAATTTCTTACATGATTATTCCTGCATTACAGATTAATAATCTTTGTTTACATTGTTATGATTGTGCCTCACTAAGTTATACTTAGCGTGTGTTTTGTATCACACGTAGGTACCTCGGACTAGATACCAGAGGAGGAGCTACACATCATTGGATCAAGTTAGCCTGCATTATCAGTAAGTATCACCACATCCTAGTCTAGTGGGGCATGTATAGATATTAAATAAGTGGCTATTTTGTATGATCTAGAAACATGACTTAGTTTGAGGAAATAAGAATATTAGAAAATATGCTTCAAACAATTTTAAATTTAGTTGGTTGTTTATCGTGTAGTGATTTTAAAATCAAGGAAGGGTCTAGCAAGCACACATAGTTTTCACCCTGAATTATATTTTCTTTTTAATAACTGCTTAAAGTATTTTATAAACCAATTCAGGGTCGAAACTAGGTGACTCTAGGTAGATTTGTAATTTAGTAGAAACTGATAAAGGGCCAACCACTGGACTAGATAAGCAAGAATACTATAAAAAAAATTACAAGTCTGAAAATCAGTGTAAATCAGTTAGTAACATCTTTAATGTGTATTCAAATATCGAATATACGTTGAGGGTGTTACAATTTGGGTGTGCCTATTTTAACCACCGAATTAGGCAACTCGTCAATCAGACCATAAAACTTTTAAATTGGTCCTATTTGGATCACCACTGCTAAAAAACTAACAGAGGGGTGACATGACAGTTAACGTAAATTTATAAAATTATACATTTGGTCCCTGTAATTTACCAAGATTTGATCTATCATATGTAAAATACTGAAACAATTTCAATCATATTTTAATGGAGTCAACATGTAATCTATCTAATGATCTACCAAGAACAAGCAAGATAATTCATTAGAATCCAGTAAAGCTAGCACAACCGAAACACTAACTTATCCGCTTAAAACATGCCAAGGGAGAGAAGACGCCAAACGTAATGACAAAAAGGACAAAGGTTCGCCCATTCCATTAGTGTTCTCCGAACCACCCTTCGAGGACACCAGCATGGTGCACCCCGCTTGATGATGTTCCAGAAAGCGCATCACCTTAATAAAAACAACAAACCATCATAAGTTGAAAAGCAAATTCACACATCACAGAGCAATTAAGACTAGCAATTACAATAGTTCCAGAACTGGTTTACCCAAATTTCAGTTATTAGTTTAGGATAAACTACTCAAGTGACCACAAACTATTTGAGCGTACCTATTTTAATTATCGAACTAGGCAATTCGTCAATCAGACCATTAAACTTTTAAATGGTCCTATTTTGACCACCACTATTAAGAAACTAATAGAGGGGTGATGTGGCAGTTAACGTAAATTTGTAAAATTACATATTTGATCCTTGTTATTTACCTATTATATCAATTTGGTCCTAATTTTAATTTAATTAAATAAAATTAATCAACCAATTAGATGACGACATGTGTCACCATCTGATTGGACATAATTAAATGAAACAAGTAAAATGGGAGACAAATTGCAAGCAGTGGGATTTGATCCTACACCTAAGAGCATGAATGGTTAAAGCCTCAATCGCTAGCCTCAACCGCTATGCTAACCTTATCACTTATGAAAATTTGACTACATACAATATATCAATTTAATATCAGTTAATAAAATAATAAATATGATTAATTATGTTAATATTTTATTATATAAAATTATAATATTATTAAAAATAAAAATATTATATTATTAAATTTTATAATATTGAAAATATTTTTAATAATATAATAATTTTATATAATAAAATAGTAATATAATTAACTATATTTATTATTTTATTAACTGCTATTAAATTCATTTATTGTATGTAGTCAAATTTTCATAATTGATCAGATTAATTTAGTGGTTTAGCATTTTATTTTTATACAATTAATCCCGAGTTCGAATCTCATTAATTCTCTTTTATTCTCTATAATTTTCACTAACAAAGTAACTCTTTAAGAAAACAAGTTATCATTTTGTGTCATATAATTGGAGTTAGCCCAACAGTTGGGGTTTTAGCCCTTCGTGTGGGGTCAAATCCCACTACTTATAATTTGTCTCTTATTTTACTTGTTTCATTTGATTATGTCCAATCAGCTGTAACACGTGTCACCATCTGGTTGGTTGATTAAATCTATTAAACTAAATAAATTAAAATTAAAAAAAAGATGAGACATGTGTCATCATCTAATTAGTTGATTAATTTTATTTTATTAAATTAAAATTAAGACCAAATTGATATAATAGGCAAATAACAAGGACCAAATGTGTAATTTTATAAATTTTTATTAACTGTCACATCACCCCTCAATTAGTTTTTTAACGGCGGTGGTCAAAATATGACCATTTAGTAAGTTTGGTGGTCTGATTGATGAGTTGCCTAGTTCGGTGGTCAAAATAGGTACGATCAAATAGTTTGATGGTCACCTGAATAGTTTACCCATTAGTTGATGTCATTAAGACTAGCAATTACAATAGTTCCAGCACTATTATGTATGTATAATAGAATCATATAACTGGTTAACAAATGATGCTTTTCTCCCCATCCATTTGCTAGTGGGAGGTCCTTTATGTACTCATGAGCCTGCATTTAATATGTATAAACCAGAACATTGTCAAAGACAATTTATACATAATATATATATATATATATATGCACGCATGTGTGTTTGCATAAGTGTAAAATAAAATGTGCAGAAGAGAAACAAATAAAAACATACTGATTGTATTCAAGGAATGATAAATTTACCTAATGCCAGTATTTAACCATCTCACATGCTAGCCTCCTTTTCACTGCCAGTGTGGCCTTAATGCTATCACTTGTCATTCCCAGTTGAATCTCAACACCCTATAAATATTTCGAAATTAAAGGCAGCGATTTACTGTAGAGTTCGACAAGGAGCCTCCGATTTCTTTAATTAGACACTATGACCACCATAGTCCATGGTTGGATTTAAAGGGTGATATAGCCTTTGCCTAAAGGGTTCGATATTTTTTTATCCTTAACCAAAAGAAATGAATGTCAGCCTTACTGATTATAAAAATTACCTGGCCTAATGCTTGCAAACAAAGGGATTTGAGTACTCCCTCCGTCAAGTCTAACGGCAAATTATTCCAGCGATAAACAAAGTTTTGAGCACTGCTTAGTCATTTTTGTGAATTATGATACATAAGGAAAACAAAACAGATATTAGAATTCACTTCAGGAACACTATAGGCAGAAATCTTTTGAGCAAAACCTAAGCTCCAAGGGCAACTGGGGAAGAACTTTCTGCACGGCAAAATCCAGATATCCAGTTGCCTTTAAGAAAATGTCGATGGATGCTCGTTTGCAGTCTTAGAGAAATGAAGAAAATGGTAGATTTAGTCAGATTAAGTGCAAGGAAAGGAATAGAAAGAAATATCGAATGTATAGTCCCTGCATAACACCTTATAATTATCAACTTAAGAAAAGATATCGACATTTACCATTGCCCGAGGTACCAATGACCTAAGGATTGGTTGGAATTTCCCTTACTTAAAGTAAGAGGGCTCTTCAAGTGAATAAGGAATAAGGGAAGGCCACTCCTAGTTGTGGCACCAAATTAATTATCCAAAAGGAAGAAACCACTAAGATGGAAACGAAACTAAAGTTTTCTAAATATAAGTTCCGAGATGTTTGCTATAAGAAAATTTATCCTGTGATCTTTGTGTGGTGGCCTCATACATTTAGAAAGCTTACTTGTGTCAGCTATAAAAGATGGGTTGAAGCAGCCTTGCTTTTCGATGCTAGTAAATTAAAGCATTAACATCTTTCTTACAGAGACTAAGGGTCTAAGAAACTCGCGATGCATAACTAAATGCAACCTTTGGTACACAAAATTCTTGCTAAAACCTCACATGGCATCTGTCCGTACATGTCAAATATATAGAAGGCATTTATGATCTATGCCTTTCCACACTATTTTATAAAATGTCATAGAAAAATAATGTTGTTTGATGGCAACGAGCGTTGAAAGTGAAGAAAACAAACTTGTTACCACAGTAGATGCATCAAAAAGAACTAATTATCCTCACCTTCGAATGATGTATTCTGACTAGCAAATGGATGGGGACAGATGAGAAGTACAATATTTTCAGAAACACAAAGAAAAGCTCATTCCTTTCCAAGAGAAACAACATAATTGAATGAGGAAAATGACATACTTGAAACCAAACCAGGATTTTCAGTCTGGTTTTCCTTGAAAGAGTGAGATCGTTAAAATTTATAATCTTGAGAGACAAACAAATTTAGCAAAGAAAACAAAATGAACAGGCTAAAACTGAGGGGGTGGGGAAATTTGAATGGTCGACGATTTGAGAAAGGGCGCTCAGGTCCGAATTGTGGGTTTGATTAGGTGGAGAAACTGAGGTTGACGATGGAGGAAAGCTAGGGATTTTGGGTTTGATTTGGAGATTGGGTGAGGGAGAGTAACTGAGAGTGAGGGGTATATCTCTAAAATGAAACGGTGAGTTTACCTATTGTCGTGTTTCATTCACAAACGCCACTAAAATTATACATTGTGGCATTTTATTAACAAATGTCACTAAAAACCATATTGCGGCGTTTTATTCACAAATGCCACTAAAAGTACGACTTGTTGCTGCGTTTTTAAAACAAAGGCTGCGATTTTTGTCATTTGTGGTATTTGCTATGCAAACGCCGCTAGTTGTGCAATATTGGCAGCGTTTATTGCAAAAATGCCTTGGTGTAGTGTTGAAAGTATAAATTTCAATTGACTCACATATATCAACCAATTAATGTTATTTAATAATAAGTTTAAATTCAAATACCTATTTTCAAATAATTTATAATTTGTATTCTATCTTAAACAAATATTATAAATTTAAGCATTGAAATGATTTAATATTAATTTTATATAACTAAATAATTATTTAGTTAGTTAGTTAATTTATTTTATTCCCGAACGAAGTGAGAAAATAGTTTTAGTTTGATTTTTAATTTAATCATATTTTAATTTAAATATTATTTTGTTAAAACGACACTAATTGGATAGTATGGTTCAATGGTAAAATTAGGGGTGAGCAAAACTCGACACGAAAAAATTGATTTCTTTTCAATTTCGAGTTATTCGAGTCAAATCGAATAACTCGAAAAAAAATTCAATTTCGAGTTGAGTTCAAATTTTCAAATTTCGAGTTATTCGATTTTTCAAATAACTCAAAAATATCCCTTTAAATTATAGGGGCTATTGCACATTTAACCCCTGTAATTTTATTTTCAGTTTTATTTCAGTCTTGTCTTCTCTTTTTTCTCTTTTTCTATTTTTTCCTTTTAATCTTTACAATCTGGTCACTTTCTAGATTCATTTTTTTATTTTATTTAATGTAATTTTTATTTGTATCTTTTATATTATGCTATTTATTTTATGTTTTTAATTTCCGTATTTAATTTATCGCTTTGAATTTACCGCACCTTTAATTTCCCACATTTAAATTTCTGCAATTTAATTTACGTATTTTATTTTGTTCGTCCCGATCCGCTTCCGAAATTTTAGTTTATGCATTTTATTTCCGTTAATCCGGTCATTTTTGGATATTTTAATTTACGCATTTATTTTCTCTAAACATTTTCAAAATGTATTCGAAACAAAAAACCCCCGCCATAAAAAACCCCTATACCTCAAAATTTTAGTTATTACAACGATGCATTTTAAATTTATCAAATATTTCCCTAAACCCTAAACTAGAAAATATATTTTGGGGCACTCTTTTCTTTCTTCTGCTATCTTTGGTCTCGCCTTGGCCTTACCTAGATAAGAATGAGGCTTTTAACGAGGCTCGTAGTTTAATGAAATGACTCGAACTTATATGTATGTAGATCTTATATTATTAGATAAAGTCGTCTAAATTGGAACCAAAACATACGATAATATTATAAATAGTTACAATTAAGATTTATACATAAATTCGAAAACTTGACTCGACTCGAACTCGCTAAACTCGACTCGAATCGAAAAAATTTCAAATTAAGTTCAAGTTATAAAATTAGACTCGTCAACTCGAATAACTCGAAATTTTTGACTCAACTCTCTCAAACGCTCACCCCTAGCTAAAACATTGGACTTTCTACGTAAGAAACTCATGCTTAATTCACTTGTTGACTTTTGATACAATTTCAATATCTTATTATTTTAGTGGTTAAAATACAAACACGAAAATAAATGAAAAGCAAGTAAAAAGTGATTTAGTTTATTTTA
This sequence comes from Hibiscus mutabilis, assembly GCA_019671005.1. Lineage (NCBI taxonomy): Eukaryota > Viridiplantae > Streptophyta > Magnoliopsida > Malvales > Malvaceae > Hibiscus > Hibiscus mutabilis. The sequence continues at coordinate 17,032,317 of CM033732.1, forward strand.
TAATTTGTTATTATTTTTGTTTAGTCAATAAAACTATTTTCTTTGTCTCAATAAAATTGTTACATTTGTGTTTTAAAATTATATCACTTAAATTGTTAATTGAGAATGCCAACAACTTTTATAAGACATATTTACTTTTTCTATTTTTTTTTTAGTTTTTCAATAAAATCAAAAGTTAACTTTTTAAGGGCAAACTTGTTATTTAAATTATTTTACATCATACATCTTATATAAATTTTTTTCTTCTCAAAGCTCCATGAAAAGTCAACATGTGACGAGAAAATTAGGACGAAAGGAGTAATAAATAGGGAAAACTACATATTTAGTGCCACAACTATGATTGCGTTACTGTCTTCGTACCCAGACTATTATTTTTGGTAAAATAGTATTTAACATTACGTCTTTGTTTTGTTTTGGTAACCCGACCATTAAAAACTAACGGAGATGATGGTGTGGCTTGGTATAATCATAGTTTTAGTCCAAAACACTTATATATATTATCAATTTAGTCCAATATTCATCAATTTAAAACATTATCTTAATTTTGATATAATTTTGTCTCATCCCTTTCCACCCCTCGTATTCTCATCGGTATCCCGATCGTGGAGTTTGGGTCCTCCAATGGACCCCACATTAGCCCCCATTGATCCTCAAATCTGAAAGTTTTGATTGTCTCTATCATATTTTTTAAACTCTAAAACCTAAAAAAATGTTTGACTGGAATAAGAAAAGAAATTAGGAATTTACAATTTTAATCCGAAAATTAAAATAATATTTAAATTGATAGAATTTTAGATTAAATTGATAGATTGTATAAGTTTTTAGACTAAAACTGTTATTAACCCAAGTCTCGTCACTATTTCTGTTAATTTTAATCGGTAGGGTACAAAAACAGAACAAAACCGTAACGTTATATATTATTTTACCAAAAATAATAGTTGAATATTAAATAATTAAGCTTGATATAGTTGAAAAAGAACTCGCGTTTGAGAAGAGTAGTGGGAGAATTTGGGGATGAGATGGAATGCGATTTGCGAGAGATGCGAAGCTTGAAATAATGGATTGAGGAGCAAATAAGAAAATAGAAGTTAATAATAATGCTTTATCCAAAAAAAAAAAATAAGAAGTTAATAATAATGATGAAAAATGAAGGTAAGAATAAGATTAGAAAGAAGCTGGCGTGAAAGACAGGTAGGGCGCAACTTTAACTGTTTTCCTCTTCGGATTCAGACAGCGCACACACACACCAATTAGTAACCTACATTAATCCCTGTTCCTGTTTTGGACATGGTTTTAACTTTTTGGCCATAAACACACACCCAAACAACAACATACAATTCAACTCCACCAATCCCATCAAATTTGGGGAAACAGAACACCAAAAAAAAACTGTATTATCAAATATAGCATATTGAAAGACAGGGGAAAAGAAAAACAGGTTGCCAGCGGGAGAGGGAGAGGGAGAGGGAGTGGCCGTTCTCAAACAACTTCCGGTTGGTAGGCCGCTTTCCAATTGACTGTTTCCTCCCTTGAATCTCTATTTTCATTATTATGTTTTTTTCTTTCGACTTTCTCTCTATTTTATCGTAAAAAAAGTAAAAGAAAAAAAGAAAGGAAACAGCAGAAATCCCAGGGAAAAAATCCCCTTTCTTTGCTAATACCCAATTGAGCCTGCATTATCATTGTGTTGCCAGCATTTGTATTCTAAGTTGTGGTGTTTTGCAGGTGAATTTGTTTTATCCTTCTTTTTATTAGTTTTTTCAACACCCATTTTTAGATCTTTAATTTTCGTTTTGGGTGGCCTGAAACCTTGTTGATTTTTTTACTTTATTTTTGTACCATTGGAGAAATTCTTCCCTTTGATATTGACAGAGATGCATCGTAACAAATTCTCTACAATGCGTAGTTTAAAGGTTTTAGATAGATGTAAAGGCACTCAAGTTTATGCTCTTAACAGCACCGGTGGTGGTGATGTCAGTGAAAAGCTCTTCCACCAGCTTCAGGACCATCTTAGTGTTAATTCCGTTCGACCTAAATCTATTCACAAATACCAAGCTTCTAACGTGACCCTTGCTTTTGTAGATGATACCCTGCTTCCTTATGGCCTCCCTATCTCCCATCTCCTCGAGCCCCAGATCGATTCGTTGATTTTATAGAGACTCTTGCTGATGTGTACCGTAGGATTGAGAGATGTCCTCAATTTGAGAAATCCGGAATGTTTCTTGAGCAATGTGCAACTTTTAAGGGCTTGGCTGATCCGAAGCTGTTACGGAGGACTCTTCGAGCCGCCAGGCAGCATGCGGTTGATGTGCATTCCAAGATTGTGTTTGCTGCTTGGTTGAGGTATGAAAGGAGGGAGGATGAGCTTGTTGGTACAAATTCAATGAATTGTTGTGGAAGGAACATCGAGTGCCCTAAGGCTACCTTGATAGCTGGTTGTAACCCGGAAATTATTTATGATCCTTGTAATTGTTCCAATACTCCTCGAGGGGAAAGTGAGGATGATTTTTCAATTGAGGATGAGGAATGTTCCACTTGTGATGAATATGGGTATATGTCATTTTTCATTGGAGATGACGAGATTAGGTGTATACGATCCAGTATTGCGTTGTTATCAATACCGTTTAGGACAATGTTGTATGGAGGTTTCAAGGAGTCTAAAAGAGAGAAGATAAATTTTACCCTGAACGGTATTTCAGTAGAGTGTATGAAAGCAGCCGAATTATTTAGCAGGGTCAGAAGACTAGATTCTTTTCGTCCGCAGATTATTTTGGAGCTTCTTTCTTTTTCAAATAGGTTTTGTTGCGACAGTTTGAAGTCTGCTTGCGATTCTTATTTAGCATCGTCAGTAAATGATATGGAGGCTGCACTGTTGTTAATTGAGTATGGATTGGAGGAAAATGCATATCTTCTTGTGGCAGCTTGCTTGCAGGTCTTTTTAAGAGAGCTCCCAAATTCAATGCACAGTCCTCATGTGATGAAATATTTTTGTGGTCCGGATGCAAAGGAAAGATTGGCTCTAGCTGGGCATGCTTCCTTTTTGTTATATTTCTTCTTGAGTCAAATTGCAATGGAGGAAGATGTGAAAGCTAACACTACTGTGATGCTTCTAGAGAGGTTGGCAGAGTGCTCGACCGAAAGTTGGCAGAAACAACTTGCATATCACCAGCTAGGTGTTGTGGTGTTTGAGAGAAAAGAGTACAAAGATGCTCAAAGTTGGTTTGAGACAGCTTGTGAGTCTGGTCATATATATTCAAAAGTGGGTGTTGCAAGAGCCCAGTTCAAGCAGGGCCACAAGTATTCAGCTTACAAGATTATTAACTCACTCATCTCAGAATATAAGCCAGTTGGGTGGATGCATCAAGAACGTTCTCTGTATTGTGATGGGAAAGAGAAGCTGTCGGATCTAGAGATGGCTACTGAATTAGATCCAACACTTTCTTTTCCATACAAGTATCGAGCTGTTTCATTGTTGGAGAACAAAAAGATTGGAGCTGCCATCTCAGAAATCAGTAAAATAATCAGTTTCAAGGTATCCCCTGACTGCCTTGAGTTACGTGCCTGGATTTCAATTGCCATGGAGGACTACGAAAGAGCTCTTAGAGATGTTCGGGCGATTTTGACTCTGGAACCAAATTACATGATGTTTTATGCGAAAATGCATGGTGACCACTTGGTTGAGCTTCTGCGTCCTTTTGTTCAACAATGGAGTCAGGCTGATTGCTGGATGCAGTTGTATGACCGCTGGTCTTCTGTCGATGATCTTGGTTCCCTAGCTGTTGTACACCATATGTTGGAAAATGACCCTAGAAAGAGCCTTCTATGGTTCAGGCAGTCTCTCCTACTTTTAAGGTTACATGACAAACCCTTTCACTGCTCAAGTAAAATGTCCTTTTGCTGTTTCTGTTGAATGAAAAGTTCTTTATAGATTCGTTCTAATAGATCAAAATTTGTTTTTAGTGAAGATCAACTACTTTATGCCCTTGTATAAATGACTGATCATTTTCCTTTTCAAACTTAGATCTAAGATTAACACTATGAACATATGATAAGCCAAGCTATGTTTTCTTCTGTATTATTTTGAGATGTAGGTATCTGCCCATTTAAAGGCAGAGTGGATTCTGTATTACGTGTTAACTGCAGACAAGTTAAAATAAAATCTACTTGACATTATAATAAGTTTACTGTCGAGAGTTGAGAAAATGCCAGTCTGTTTGCCGTCAAGGTGATACCATATGGTATTATGGAAAATTTGTTTCATCGCTGTGTGCAGCCTAGTTACCACTATTACGAGATGTAAAGTAAAACAACCTCCATTCCGTTCTATTCATAATGGTTCTTGGTCTCAAAATATTCTATGGTAAATGTTTGAATTCCATTCATAATGGTTCTTGGTCTCAAAATAAAATCTACTGGATGCTGTAGGCTAAATTGTCAAAAGGCTGCAATGCATAGTCTACGGTTAGCTAGAAACCATTCTACTACAGAACATGAAAGGCTTGTCTATGAAGGATGGATATTGTATGACACTGGCCACTGTGAAGAAGCACTAGCTAAAGCAGAGGAGTCAATCTCCATCCAGAGGTCCTTTGAAGCTTTCTTCCTCAAAGCATATGCTTTAGCAGATACTAGTCTTGATCAAGAGTCCTCGGCATATGTTATCCAACTTCTTCTGGATGCTCTAAGATGCCCTTCAGATGGACTTCGGAAAGGACAAGTGAGTATTTTGGAGCAATTTAACTCTAGCTATATAATTCTGAGAAACAAAATCCTAACTATATTAGTACAATGAATTGGTTTTGTGTTCTGAGTGATTCCACGTTTCTGCAGGCACTGAATAATTTAGGTAGTGTGTATGTAGACTGTGAAAAGCTAGATCTTGCTGCTGATTGTTACATGAATGCACTGAACATTAAGCATACACGGACACATCAGGGTCTAACACATGTATTTCATCTAAAAAATCAGCGTAAAGCTGCATATGATGAGATGACTAAGCTGATAGAGAAGGCACGCAACAATGCTTCAGCTTATGAGAAGCGTTCAGAATATTCTGACCGGGACATGGCGAAGAGTGATCTTGCTATGGCTACACAATTAGATCCCTTGAGGACATATCCATACAGATACAGAGCAGCAGGTAAATTCCTTGACCACAGTTGTGGCTACTTTTCCCCAACAATTTTGTTTGTAAACTGCTGCATTTGACCTTGGTTTTGATTAGGCATTGCAGAATTGTAAAGCATTGTGACTCTTACGCATTTTTGCTACATTTGGTTACTTAAGTATTAACACAAGAAAAATCTTAATTATATTACATGAGTTTAATATAATTTTTCATAGTATAAGGAAGGATTAGTAGAAATCTAAACTTGAAATTAGAAAGATAAGTAAAAACTCAAGTAAAATATAATACCTCTTCAAAATAAGCGATATGTTTTTAGTAGTTAACAATTTCCAAATGAAGTTACTTTATTGTTAAGACATGTACTCAAACATGAGTGAAAGAACCAAACGTAGCATTAGATTGCTAGTAACTGTAGCGGTAGACGCAACTCAATAGACGTTTATGCTTCATTTGGTTACATACGTATTAACATAAGGGAAAACTTAATTATTACGTAAGTATTAGTTTGTCATAACATAAAGAAGAATTAGTACAAATTTAAACTTGAAATAGGAAGGATGTGTGGCTAACCAAAGTGAAATTAGTTATTGGTGTCTCATATACTTAAAACATGAGGATGAAATAATACTCCTACCAAACTTAGCATTAGTTAATTCTTGATAAGTATGAAGATTGAATAAACTAATTTTCCCATGGCTTTACATCTTTTTTACCTTCTTTTAAGCTCTTCTTTTCCATCAGCTCAGCTCATTGTTTCATTTCTATATCTTTGGTCATATTGAAGCCTTGATCTTTAATGTTTGAGAGTTACATTTCTTTCCGTGTGCTGTATTTTCAGTTTTCTTATTGGTATAAAAGCATAGGGTTATCAGTTCTCAGATTTAAGGAATAAAATGTTCAAATGTTATTGATCCACATGGAAAGACGAGAAAAAGAAATTATTGAATAAAATTAAGAAGTTGGTTCCTTGTCTTATGCTATTGTAGCGATGTCTTTTTTTGTTCGCTAAAAAAACGGGTTTTAAGGAGTTTGGAGTATTTCGGGTATTACAAATATTTTCTGTGGGTTTTAGGAAAAATCATATTTTATTTAAAAATGGAGTCGCCACCGGCCACTTAGGTAGGCCGGACACCTAAAACCAGAGATTTTAAAAAATATGGGGTTCGGGAGTTGGTTACGGATGAGGAAGGATTATCACCCGACACCGCCCAAAATTGGTACTTTAATAATTATCGCTTTATTAATATTAGATTTTTCGGATTAAAGTGTCGATTAAATTAAAATTTGGTTATAAGTGCGAGTAAATTTTAAAAGCCCGTTATCCGAAAGTAAACGTCCAACCACCATCACTACGCCTGATACTGGCTTCATTTACGCTCGGATAAAAGGGCACCGCATTGACATTATATATTTCATTATGCAACCTTAGAAAGAATTGGATAAATAAAAAAACACTCATATTGACATGGTACAAAGATAAAAACATGGATATTGTAAAATTGAACAAGAATAGTAAAATGCATGAGCATAATTTACATGACATTATAACAACAACAAAATAAAGCATAAACAAGTAAAAAAACTACTTCCAAATTGAAACAAAAGAAAACATACTTCAAAGATAAATTAATAAATCAAGTATTTACATGTTAAAATGCATAAAAAATGCAAAAATATGCATGGCATATATGTGTAATATGGCACTAAAATAGCAACACGACACTACCACAATATAATACATAATGATTATCATGTAAAAACATGTGCACATATTATAAACATATCATGGCATTAGCGCAACGAAATAATTTCCCATTTATAACATGAACCTAAGATGCAACATAATAAAAATAAAACACATATATACATCTTAAAATATAAAACATGATGCAACATACGCACGATGTATGCGTAACATGATATTAAACGAACAAATCAAAGTAAAAGGCGAACATATACCTAACACTTAACATGTGATATAATTTATATGCATAGATAAAAACATGGTATTACAAGTAACCAACCAAAAACACACTAACACATAACCTAAGAAAACAAAAATGACATGGGAATTTACCTTAGCAAACAAGAACATATTACACGCCAAGGAAATAAGACGACATTTAAAATAACCATATATGCACGATGAACAAAAGAAAATAAAAGGCAAAAACATGATATCACAAAGAAACGAAACAAAACGAACAAAAAGCATGCTAACAGGTGAACATGATACACTAATTAAGCTAAAACACATGAAATAGGCGTGTATGAACAAACCAAATTAAATCAAGAAGTATGATACCGAAAACATATACCATAAAATACGAATATACATGTAATGAAACAAGCATGAAAACATTAAACAAAACACACTAAGAAACAAAACATATTAGAAACTTAAAATAAAAGAACAAACATAAGTAAATAAAACATAAAGAGGGGACTATAATGAAACAAAATGAAACTAAAATGGCAGAAATCGGAGCAATACAAACACGATTTAAGGATGAAAATGCGGGTCCAATGAGACTTGGAAGGATCTATTTTGTAAAATGCCCAAGGGGCAGGCTCAAAACGCAAAATACCGAAATGTGGAATGTCTAAATGCGTAATTTCACCATTCCAACTCAGAATTTGTTCAATTCAGGGACCAGATTGAAAGGTTAAGCAAAGAAAGGAGGATTAGTGACGAAAATATACTAAGGGGAATGCCCAAAATGAGAAATTTGGAGGCAATGGAGGGTTTATGAGATTATTTGACCAAAAATAACTTATTTTCAAACTATAAAACACAAAAATCAGCCCCCTCTACATTTTTTCATTTTCCCTAACCCTAAAGAGAGAGCTTCCCCCCTTTTTCGATTTTCCAAAAAACGACAGCCCTAAAGACATGAACCGCCGCACTCCGCCGGTCTCAGGCGAGGTTTGGCCGTACGACCACCTCAAGCCATCCCCGACCGCGACGGTTTAATGGCGAACCCCAAAAAACAAAGATCTTTCTCGTTTTAAAACCAAAAGAAAAGCAGAACCCTTTTTTGTTATTTCAAAACAAAACGTGGCTCATCCCTTCAGGGCTTATTGCCGGCGAAACTTGAACCACTCAGGTATATGACTCCATTTTTATTCTATGTTTTTTCTTTTTACTTTTCATGCATGCATAAGTGAGAGAAAATGAGAGAAAATTACCAATGAAAATTTGCGTTTTTTTTTTTAAACTGGTAACTTGATAACGGTCTTACAAAATTTTTGTGTTTCATACATATATCCTGCCTTTCGTTTGGTAGAAAGTACTATAAAAATACATATTTTTTAGATCTGAAATAATACTGACATAGCCTCTTTTTTGGTGATTTTTCTGATGCATCTGGCAACCTTGAGTGCGGTGGTTGAAGGCCGACATGGTGGAGGTATGGTGGCAGTGTGAGGGGAGATGTCCGTTCGGCCAGAAGGGATCCTTGCCGTTGGATCAGATTTGATCCAACGGTCAGGATTTCTCGAAGTTTAAACGGCCGGGATTCAATCTTGAAGATGGGAAGACTACATCAGATCATGACGCGTGGTAGATGGCAGATGAGGGGTCTGGTGCGTGCTCCACACGCGAGGGTGGAAGGTTGAAGGGTCCGCGTGTGGCAGTCGAACGGCCTGGGCGTGTGATGCATGCGGCCAGCTGGCTAGCTTTCCTCTTTCGATCGTGGCCGTTGGATCAAAATTTGATCCAACGACCCTTGATTGGCTGCACACAAAGAGACCAAAGTTAGATATTTTTTAGGGTTTAGATTACCTGATGTGTATTAGGGCTTTGGGCCAAACGAGCTTTGTAAATTTAATAGGGTTTGTAATATAGATTGGACTGGACTTACTTATTTATTCTGGGTTTTAATTAATCTGCGAATTTCATTTTAACCTAGCCCAGCTCTAATAATTACAATAATAATAATAATAATAATAGCAATCACACACACATGCATATGTATACGTATAAACATACATATGATGTACCTTATATGAACATATGTAAACACATACATACTAATGGCCTATTAATAATAACTTATATAATGTATATACGGCATGCACCTATTAATACATACATACAAACACATAACATATGTGCGCATACATTATATAACATGCAATATTAATAACAATTAATAAATAATAAATAAACACACACACTTAAATACACAATACAAACATATGTATTTGATCGCACATAATTATTCTAAATATACATACATTGTACATATACAAACAATGCATACGTGACATGCACATATACCACACACATGCCACATACATATTAGTCACACGCACATAACAAACACATATAATAATACTATATGTATACACGCAATAATAATAATATATTAATAATTATACTAATACCACATTGATAAAAATGAGTGATTACAACTATATTTTATCCATAAGAAATTCAATTTTAGAGTACGGTAATTGCTCGTTATTTGTTCTCAGTCCCGAATACTGAGGCTATATTTGCATACGGGGCTAGCTTTTTTCAGCCTCTAACTTGAAGTTTCTGTCTTTTCCAGTTCTAATGGAAGATCACAAAGAAAATGAAGCTATTGCAGAGCTCACCAAACCACTAGCTTTCAAGCCAGACCTGCAGCTCCTACATCTTCGAGCTGCTTTCCATGACTCGATGAGTAACTATATGTCTGCTGTTAGAGACTGTCAAGCAGCCCTATGTCTTGATCCCGACCATGCAGATACTCTCGATCTGTATAATAAAGTCTGTGAGCAGGTTAAAGAGCAAAAGTAAGAAAGAATCCCCATAATCATTTCCTCTCTTCATTGACCTCTGGGGGCAACCTGATTTTTGCCACCATTTTTCTTTCAAGTAGATTTGTTTGATTACAAGGAAGGGACAACATAATTGTTGAATAGGTCCTGGGAATTTCAGAAGCACTGCCATGGAGATATGGAACCTAGGAGGAAAGAAAAAGGATAGTGTTTGGTGTGATAGAAAAGGAGAAAAGGGAAAATTAATGGACAAGGTAGCTTGTAAATATTTGTTTTCTGTATTAAGGATTGGAACAGTATATATGTAAACCATTCGGGCATGCGATTGATGCTGCTACTGCTACTGCGTGCTGCCCTTTGTATTATTTCTGAAGGGGCCTTTGCCAATGCTATAATCAAAAGAACAATGTAAATGAAACTGCAGAAGTCAATCCAGTCTGGGAGATCTTACGCTGTGTTATTCTTACTCTTATCCTGAATGTCGTTATTGTTATTTAAGCTTGAAATTCTAACAGGTTTAATTCTTTATTTTTAACCCATATAAAAAGTCCAGGAGCAATTAAACTAAGAAATTAACATCGAAGGGATCATAAAAAGAAATTTGTCCTTTCTCTTCCCAAAGCTACGGACTTTAGTCGTTGAAGCTTCTGCCACACGGTTTTTGGATGATTCCAGAGTTGCAGCAAATGTTAACTTCATGCTTCACTTTATCAATTCAGCATAGAAGGGCAAGGGCCTTTTCCATCCAACCTGTGACCCTTATAAAGTGAAAATATCGGTTTTAATACACTGCACGAGATCCCCATAATTTCATACAACCACTCCTTTATCATGTCTCCATTCATATGCATCTCAAGTCACCTATTCCCTTTCCCCCCACCTACTCCAATGAATTCTTCTCTTCCACAACCATATTTCTGTGTACGGAACAAGGAATGAATGAAGCAATGGAAAGGAAACGCCCCAGAAAGCTCAACTTATATGCGCCACTCTTATCAACAAGGCGACCTGCTTCTGGATACATTAGCGATGAAGTTTCATGCACGAATTCCCTTGCCGGATGCAAAGATTCGAGTAATGGGATTCCCTTCTGCTGGGAACAGGCTCCTGGCAAGCCCAAGAACTCGGAGAGAAGTAACAATGTAGACGAGGCCGAAACGCCACGTCCGAAACCCCCACCAGGCAGATGGCTTCCACCAAAAAAGGAAACTAATGGGAACTATTATCACAATCATGATCACCATGATGAAGGTTGTGACGCAGATGTGGATGGCACCGATGATGTATTCTCAGATGCCGTGGAAGTTCTGTCACTGACTGAAGCAATAGATATGGTTGAGAAAACAGAGAAGTTCAATGGATCAAGAAGGAGCTTAGAGCCTAGTGATTTGGATGGCTTGAACTTAGCTATGAGTTTAGTGCACAGTGATTGTCCATCTCCAAGTTTCATAATCGAACGCTTTCTTCCAGATGCCATAGCACTGGCTGCATCATCTGCGCTAAACATGTCCAAAACAAAGCTTCCATACCTCTGTAATTACACGGATGAATCACCATGTGTTTCCCAAGCAGTGATAAAGCGATCATCACTGTCTTCCCCAAAGGGTTGTGGGCTTGAGATGTTTCTGCCTTGGCGGATGAAGCACAAACTTTGTAGTGTAAGAAATCCAATCAAGGAGAAGTCATTGAATATTGTACAACCAAAAGCTAGTGCAAAGCAGAAGAAGTTGCTTTCATCAATTGTAGCGGCTTCTGCAGAATGGAGAAGTAAATAATAGAGGTTTGCTTTTGCTACATATAGACATATAGTGAATGAGAAGACATGATTAGATAGATGTACCTTCCGGATCTCATTTATTTTTAATGATTAGCTGTACTCTTTTTTTCCCTGAATAAATTTGTTAGTTTTAAAAATTATTTCAGGGTATCCATTTTAAGTTTTCAAGTATTCATTCAACCTATAGAAAAGAAGGGTTAACAGATCATTTGATTTTACTTCCAAAAAATGTTGTTTTTATTCATTCAACCTCCTTGTCTCGGGTAAGATTGGTTTCATTTGCATTGAATCCATAGAAGATGATTAAGCAGATTGAGGAAGAGCAAGTAGAGGGGAAAAGCAGCAAAGTACAGTTTTAAAGAAAGCTGATGAGCCATTGAATTATTAGAGCTAGGGGTGTTCATAATCGGGTATCTGGATTATCGGGTACTAAAAATATCGACCCGTGACCCGGCCCATTAACATTGGGTACCCGTAAATTTGGGTCACAAGATACCCAAATTAAATTTATACATTTTTTTTTACAAATCATACAAGTAATTCAAAAGGACATAATTAAAATTTAGAAGTTCAAATCACATAATGACATAATCCAAACATAAAGTTTAAATCCAAATTACATAATCAAAATATAAAATTTGAAAGTCTAAAAAAATACAACTAAATAAAACATAAAATCATGTACTCATCATCGACATGCGATATTTAAAAGTGAGATTTGAAAGTTAGTGTAAAATATTTAGGAATAAAATATTTTATTTTTTAACTAAAAAGCCTTAGTAATAGAAAAATAAAGATAGATAATTGGGCCGGGTACTTGTATAATTCAAAATTTGAGGCCCAGACCTGACTCGTGACTTGAAGAAATTTAACGGGCCGAAAAACTGACCCGAAAATGTTTTTGAAAAGAAAAATATTTGTTTTATTTTTCATCGGGTCAACTAGTCAACAGATCAGGTAATTTTTGGTGCCCCTATATATGCCCAACACTAAAAAAAATAAGATTTAGGGTTTAAGATTATGGTTTAGGTTTATATTTTAGGGGTTTGGAGTTTAGGGTTTAAGGTGTATGATTTAGTTTTTAGAATTTAAGGTTTAAAAATTAAGGTTCGAATGTAGGGTTTAGTTTTTTAGTGCTGGGGCATAGATAGGAGCACCAAAACGAGGCATTTGATTTTTGGTCAAGCACAAGAGAGACAAATAAAAAGAGAATTATGTTTTATATTCTTATTATGAAGTGTGTATAATACCTTCTCCAAACTCTATATTTATAGGCATAAGAAGAAAATTGTAATTTTAATCGACATTAAAGCCTTACAAATAAAGTAGATTAAAGTATTATCCACAAAAGTAAATATTAATAACACTCCCTCTTAAATGTCCATAAAGATAATGTGTATCGTTCAAACTCTACTAAGATAAAAATCTCGCGGGAAAAAATTCTTATTGAAGGAAAAAAAATGTATGCATATATTTGATACGCATAATATTGTGCCTCATTAAAAACCTTATTAGGAAAACTCGCTGAGATAAAATCTCAATTAAGGAGAAAAGAGTGCAGTGCATATTTACTCTACTCGTGAAAACATCGCATAAGATCTTTGAATCTTCATAATTCAATCTTGAATACAATCTTCAAATGTTGAAGTAAACAATGCACTTGTGAATAGATCTTCCAAATGATCAATTGGATGAGTTCGCCAAATATTTATATTACTATTCTTCTTGAAGATCATGAGAAAGAAAAACTCTGGGGAAATATGTTTTATTCTGTCTCCTTTAATGTCCACCTTTCAATTAAGATGTAAATTTTACATTATATTTATATAAGATAGTTTGCATTTTATCTTGTGAATGCAAATCACATATTTTCTAGATATGTTGGGTTAATAGTCTTAGCCAAACACATTTTCAACATGTCTTGTGGATAATAATTATTTCTACACAATTTGGAGATGCATCGAGTTTTAAGATCTAAAGGTAATAATCTTGTAGAACTTAGATAGTACTTTTGGATCACCTACGATCTCATGCTTCTAGATCAATTAAGATAAGTACAATGATTCTAGACCAATTAAGATATGATACTTTTGGACCAACTAAGATATGATGCTTCTGTACCAAGCATTTCTTTATATTTCTTTTGAAGACAAAATGTGTGAATTCATTTAACAATCTTACAACTATTGGGGTACTCAATATATTCAATTTATTCATATTAAATCATTTTAAGATTTTTTTAGTATGTGTCCATTCATAAACAAAAATTCATATTTAATTGTTCGATCTTCAAGTTGAGATAGAACTTAATTTCAAGATTCTTTATCTCAAATACTTTCTTTATTTAATCAAATGCTTTTAAATCTCTTCATGAGTTTTTAATTTGTAGTTCTTCATGAGTTCCATTAATATTTGAATTATCAATATATATAGTAATTATAACACATCTTATCCAAATCTCTTTATAAAATGCACATGGAAATAAGATCATTCTTATAGTATTTCCTCAATAAGCAATCATTAAGACTGTTTTATCAAATGCGCCCAAATTGTTTTGATACATATAAATATTTAAGTAGATATATTTGAATAAATTTTCTCGAGAATTATCATGCTTTTGACATTTTAATTCTTTCAGGGATAAATTTTAATATATAAGAATCTACAAAATAATTAGATGCGTATAAAATATTTTATAATTGCAAAACAATTAAGTAATTGTACTTACCATGAAGTAATTAAAAATTCTTCATAATTCAAGTCATGTTTTATATCTCACGACTACTTATTTGTACCTCATTTTCGTTACACATTAAGGTGTTTGGACTTTTGGTCAAAAAATTTCACATATTTTAAGTTCACAACACATTTTTACATTGACCAATCATGTTTATACTCATGGATGGATTTATATACAAAATTCTCATATTATTTTTTTACTTCTATAGAAATTATATGTAAAATTGTTATCGATAATTTTTCTGCTTTCAGTTCTATTTTCTTTTTGTAGTGACATAATTTATCGAGATTTTCTCATCATTTCAATCTTCATTTAAGGTACCCACCTCAATTATTTGATCATATTAACTACTTTTTTATGAGAGTTTTAACCTTTGAAACTAATTCAACTATCATGCTCCAAGCATGATAAACATTCATTTGCTCCAAAATGATTTAGGCATGGTTTAGATTCATTTGCTTTAAAATGTTATCCTTTTGAGATTTTAATTTTAATTTAGAGGATTTTCAACTAGTATATGAAACTTGTTTATTCTCATTATGTAAGCAGAAAATTTTTGTTGTTGAATTTTCATGAATTACCTTTTGAACTTCTGGTTCATATACAAGGATCAAAATAATTATATTCATTTAGCCGATTATTCTCTCTCATGATGTTGAGAAAACTATCTAATCTAAAGATACTGGATAAATAATATAATAAACGAATCTATAATTAATGTTCAAGATATTCATTAATAAAAGGACTCATACTCAATACATATTCTCAACATTTTCATACACTCATTTTGTGTGTTGTGGTGGAGCAATTCAAATATATATCGCACATCTAAATTCTAAAATTAGAAATATATAGCTTCTAACCAAAAGCCAATCATAATAGGGTGTATTTACTATAAATTATTGTCTTGATACGTATAAGTGTTGTTATATGTGAAAGAACATATAGATACTAAAAGTTTGTTCTCATAGTTAAACTATTAAAAGAAGACATTCAATCAAAATTCTGCTAAACTGTTTTGTACTTAAATAACATGCTTTGTAAAAGTTATTTCAGCTAATACACAATATAAGTTTTAAAACCTTAAAATATAAACCAATTAATTTTAGCAAGATGAATAGTCTTAATTGTATAATCTGAAATTTCTTTTTTACTATTTTTTGTGTAAGCAATCTCACAAACTACAGGTTGTGAGTTGATGATACATATGTGATTATCTTCTAGGTGCATCTACTTAAAATCATATCAAAACTTTCAACATTGTAGATAAATGAACCCATATTTCATTAAGATATGGAAGACTGCCGGTCTCAACTTTAACACAAGAATTTCAAGTTCTTTAAATGGGGTTCTAAAAAAATCACTTTGTTAGAGAACATGGAGCACAAGAACTTTATGTTCTTTTTAAAAAATGCTCATGTGAATCTCAATAAGTTTTTCGCATTATTATTGATCGTGATGATCTAACGAATCAGGTCAATTAATAAAAATCTTGAACTTGTAAATTCTCGTATATCGTAACATGTGATTCAACTTTAATATATATGTAACATGTGATTTAACATAACATGTGACTTGTAAACTTATGGTTTACCATATCACGTATTTTAATTACACTAATTTTTGTATAGTACAATCCGGGGGAGAGTGCATACAATTTTTCAAGACTTTTTTATTTCCATGAGCTATACTCGTAATTTGGAGATATTCAGAATCTCTTCACTAACAGTCTCACTATGATATCCATTATGAAAAATATCTTTAAAATTCAATAATTGTTTTTGCGACTTTGGAAAGTGTAATTGTAACGACCTGAATTTCGAAATACGAAAGCTGGGTTAACCTGAGGTATGAGCTTTGCGTTCGGGCCGAGATATTGGTCCTTGAGAGCCTTTTTGGGCTAGCCTAGTGTTGTTGAGCTTGCCTTGATGGTTTTAGATCAGTTTGGGATGGATATTGTGAGGGTTAAAATGGTAAAAATAGTTTGGATGAAAGAGAGAGCTGGTGGGGTTTAATTTTTCTATAGAAAAAAGGATTAGGAGATCATTCTTGTTCCCTTGTCTCTTCTTTCTCATACCCTCATTTCTTCTTTCAAACTTTGATAGTTTAAGGTCCAATCTTTAGAAGTTTGAGGGTGAATCTCGGATTGTGAGTGACGAGGAAGTTGTATAGCAGTTTAAAGGCTATCATTCAAGGTAGATATTGTTTGAAATGGTGGAAGAATATGTTTAGAGGGGTTTTAAGAGGAAGAATGGGATTGAGTAGTTGGAGGCTTCTTCATTAGTTTTAATCCAAGGTTAGTACACTACTAACTCCTATAGCTTTCTGGAAATCATGAAAATATATCTTGTTGCATGTTTATGGTGTTTTTGGTTGAGAATAAACCTTGGTTGCCATTTAATGTCAAATTGTGAAATTGATGTTAATAAGGCTTAAAATTGATAGTTGTAGGTTGAGTTTTAAGGGTTACCAAGTTGGTTTGGGGGTTAAAGATGAGAAATTCGAACCTTAGACCTGGAAATCTGGGTTTGCGTACCGGTACAGATTGTTTAGTATCAATACCTCTCTCTATGAAGGGAGGCAAAACATGAAAGGCGTACCAGTATAGCTTCCCCAGTATCAACACCCCTATTATATATAAAATTTAGTAACATTTTTATGTACCAGTACGCTAGGGGGCGTACCGATACCTATGTAGGAGTATCGATACTCATTGGGCAATCTGTCCAAGTAATTTGAGTTTGCATTCGGGGGTTCTATAATTCGAGGAAAAGGGCTCGAATGGTCTTCTAAGGTATAAAATGAACACTGAAAATGAGAAATTGGTGTTTAAACCCCGTAAGTGGAATAAGTGGCTAATAACTTTGTAAATATTAGAGGAGTTGCTTGTGTTAGTACCCTATAGGGAGCCTGGGTGAATCAAATAATGTTTTATGGTAATTAGGATCCTTTTTGTGCACTCAAAGGGCATCTATACAGTTGAGTTACCTTGAGTAATAAGACAATATGGATTAATGAGTCAAATAATGGGATTAATTGAATACTTATCCATAATGTACTAACAACTAAGTAATGTAAAATATTGATGTGTTGTCGCTTAGCAACAATAAGGGATTCTTGGGATCGTGTTGCTTGTATGCCGGATAGGCATTGGTTGGGTTATTTTTTGATGTGTCATTCCATGTATTGATGGGATCTGGATACCCAGTGAAGAGTGTTGCAACAACACAGTTTAAGATATCAAATAGAGGTTATCGATGATATGTGACCCGCGCCTTATTCGAAGATACTCGAGGGAGTATTCCAAATATGGATGTATGATCTAATGCTATATGACTCGGCCTCACCCAAGGTGTATGTTTCAATGCTAGGTGACCTAGCCTCACCAGAGTGTCGATGCTCGATGGAGGATTTCTTGCAGGGTGTATGTTCTAGTGCTATGTGACCCGGCCTCACCCAGGGTATATGATCTGATGCTACGTGACCCAGCCTCACCCAGAGTGTATGTTTTGATGCTACATGACCTAGCCTCACTCTAGAATTGTTGTTGATGTTGTTATTGCCTAGGTGATCTATTGAGATCTCAGGCTTGGTTAGACCTTGTGTGCCATGATTGATGATTGCTTTGTTGAGGCATATGTTCAGGTGACTAGTGGTAGCGCCATTGTTATCTTGCCATGATATCATATCTTGTAGCATCATTATTATTTATGATTTACATGAAGCATGGTTGAGTGGTGCGTATCCACTGAGCTATGTTAGCTTAGCGTTCAAAATTGTTGTTTCTATTCGCAAGTTAGTAGGTTGACATGTTACTTGGAGGAGCACCATCATTGAAGAATTCTAGTGCCTCGTCTCTCTGGAGTACAACATTTAGGTCTTTGGGCTATGTATTCGTAGAAACCTATTGTACATTGTATTTGGATTTTCAAACGATCGAGTCAAAGGTTTTATAATGAAATTTTTAAAAAGAGCTCTATTATATATGTTCAAACATTATTTATACTTTACTAGATTGAAATAAAATGGGTTTTGGAAATTTATTGTGGATTGGGCTAAACTAGGTTAGAAATTTTATGGTTGGGTTTTGGCTTGAGGCCCAAATATGACATCCAAGTCGAGGGTGTTACATTTAGTGGTATCAGAGCCTAGGTTTAGCCAGTTCTAGGAAAACCGTGGGGTGGTTAAAAGTCATGAATAGGTGTCTAGCGAATACAAGCCCTTGTGTCTAAGTTGTACTCTTTCAAGACTAAAATCTAGATGGTGTGCCCTGTGTTCACATGTGTCGCTGGTTGCGACATTAAGATAGATTCAATTGCGATCGTGAGGGCCATAATGATGGCTGATTTCTTTGAGGATGATTCTGAGATCGGAGTTATCTCACATGTTAAGCTTGAGTACATGAAAGAATAGAAGAGTTGAGGGCGTGCCCTTCTCCCATCACTCGAATAATAATCATGGCTATGTGACATAAGCTACTTTGAAGTCTTGAGTTCATAGTGAGAACCTCTAGTGGCAAGATTCCATGAGTTGGTGGGCAACCTTTATGGAACAGATAAGATGACTTGCTTTCGATCGACTAGTGGTAGAGTGTCAATCTGGATCCTTTTATCCATAGTAAATGATCCCTGATAGTAGGGTACCATATGATGGGGATGTAGCACACCTGACATATATGTATTTTCATTTAATGTTGGGAGGTACTTGGTGGCTATGAGGTCCCAAGTGCGCTCTTAGAAGCTGAATGCTTTGAGATCTCAAGCAAGGTATGCTTGTTGCAAATTGTTTATAGAAGTGGCTGGAAGGACATCGTGGGTATTGTGCAAGGTAATATTTAAGTAAAGTTTGAGGATGTGGGTTTAACAGATTTAGTGGGGTTGTCCTTTTTAAGGAGTTGATAGGGTCTTATCCATTGGATATTGTCCGATCATGAGCTAGCTTGAGATATCAAGCGTAGTGTTAGAAGCTTCGAGGTTCTGAGGAACCAAGCCTATGGTAATGGAAATGATGAACTACCACCTTCTTAATGTAGTTCAGACTAGTTTAGGTTAGGTGGTGCGGGACACGACCAGGGAAGTTGTGAATAGAGCCATGTTTCTCAAATGAGAGATGTATCATTGTTATGGACCTAAGGATATTAAAACGTTAGGAGAGGATAACCCAATCGAGTAGATCGGTGGTTAAAAAACACTTAAAGGATTCTAAGGTAGGTGTAGGGTAGTTCTGAAAGTTATCCTAATTGTATTGTCTTTTTTCTAAAAGGTAATGCATACGAATGGTGAGAGACTGTTGAGTTGGGGCCATAGCCTGTACTCTCAACATGGGATGTTTCCTTGTATGAGTCAGGAAAAAGCACGTCAGTGAAGCTTTTATGAAGGAGATGAGAGATCAGTTCTTGCAGTTGGTTCAAGGTGTTAGAATAGTGTTGAGTATGAGTAAGATTTTCTATGGTTAAGTAGATTTGCTCAGAGTTTTTTTTCTATCGAAGGGTAGAGATGTTGAGGTTTAGACTTGGATTCAAGTTGACATATTAATGCACAGGACAACGGGTTCTCTTGGGGAATTTTTTGAGTTAGTCGTTAGTGCGAAGACACTCAAATGACTTCAATGCCAACATTGAGTCAGTCTGAGGATTCTATAGACCGTGTTGTGGGGACCCAAAACATTATAATATTTTTCTCAGGCTTCATGAGAGGTTTCATGCTTTGAGGGGATCAAAGAGAATTGTTACAGATCAATTACTAAGGGTTGGTTAGAAATCTAGATTGAGGGTTTGTAGGGGCTTCTCGATTTATGTTATAATGGGGAGTGTTGATGGTTCGGCCCTAGCATATTTTTTATCGGTTCGTAAGCATTATGGTTGACATCACCTTGGGTATGCTTTTTGCTTGGGGGATTTGTTATGAGTGTCAAACATTGGGTCACATGGTAAAGGACTGCCCATTTGTGGATGAGTGTTCACCGGCTTAGTCTCTGAGGTTGATTCCTTCTTGGCATAGTCAAAGTTCTTTATGAGGTCAGGGTGGTGGTTACGTGAGATCTGCCGTCAAAGTTGACGTGTAAGCTTTTGCCAGATGGCCTGTTGTTCATGCCATGGATGCCAACCTTGCTGCCAAGAATATTTGATTTTCAGTCGCTCCCTTGATAACAGTTTGATTTCTTGTTCCTACCATGACAGTGATTTTTTGAGTGAGATTTCTGTTAAGTTCCTCAAGAATTTATGTTGGCTTGGTTAAAATTGTTGGATTTGTAAGTGCTAGCAGGTAAGGGTTTCACCGTATGTGGTGAATATGAATTGAAAGTAACAGTCCTTGTGGACTTGTTAGACTTATCCTTGGTATAGGTTGGTCGTATGAATACAAGGTGTTCTTTGGTGTCTGAGCTAAAGTCTCAAAGTTGGGGTTTAAAATGACCAGTCTGTTGGTGTCGTGCGCAAAGAATTATTAGCTCTTCAGGTTGTGTGTCGTGTTTCTATGATGTTAGCTGAGGAGAACCTTGTAGGTTGCGAGGCATTCTTAGTTCGCGTAGTTGATGCAAGGTTGAGAGTCTGCGATTTTAGAGCGGTGGACGTGTAAGTGGATTTTGAGGTGCTCTTCGAGGATTGAGTAGGTTATCCTCTTGATCGTGGAATAGGACCCATGATAGGGGATGTGTCGAGTTTGGTATTAGTGTCCATCACCTTGTGGTCTTGTATCTACCGAGCCTCTCGTGTGAGGACTTCTTGGTAGAAGAGTGGATGCGGGTGATGTCACCAAGGGGTTCACCTTGGGACTTGGCTGTGTTGGTATAGCAAGAGTGGTGGCGTTGGATATTGTGAGTCAATGTGTAACGATAGAGGACCGTTACCCGTTTCTTGGGGTTTGATGATCTTGTAAATGGTTGAAGAAGCTCGATGTTACCTTACGATCTTTCAGGGATCGAGTATTGTAAGTTGAAGGTTAAAGAGAGGTTGTGATAAATATTGTGTTTGAAGTGATGTTTGGACCTTAAGGACAAGTCCTGAGATGGAAATCTTAAGCTCAATGTTTTGAGAGTTGCTTTATTGGGTTTGAGATGGATTGTTTTCATGCATGGTGAAGTAAGATAAAGATTTCTATGTAGCTTAGTGAAATTGTGGGTTTTGGCTACGGTGGTGTGGAATCAGATTCTCATGTTGCAATGGATTTTGTTGGAACAACATTTGGAAATCCTTGAGGTCTTCCAGAGTTCAACACATCTAATAGTTGGAATTGCGAGTGTTGATAAAAAAGGGTTTGGTAACCGAGATAAAAGATATCTGGAGTGAGCTTTTAGATCTGAGGTGAGTGTTGTTTTAAATCGTATGCATTTCTAGAGAGAGAATTCGATTAGTGGTTTATTGTTTAGCCTCACCTCCGAATATGGCACATATCTATGATGTTTTCCACGTGCCTATGTTGAGACGGTATCTTTCCGATCCTTCGTATGTGATCTCGCGAAAGGGTTTGATATCAACACAGGTTTAAAGTACGAAGATGAGCCAATTAGAGTGCCTGACAAGGGAGTAAAAAATCTTTGCAATAAGTTCATACTCATGTGAAAGTGTAGTGGAGGAACTTCGAAAGTCGAATATGTTATGGTGGATTTCTAACTGCATCTATTTCCACCAGGTAAATTTCAAGGACGAAATTTTCTTTGAGGAGGAGAGAGTTGTAACTACCTGAATTTCAGAATATAAAAGCAGGTTAACCCGAGCATGGACTTCGCATTTGGGCTGAGATATTGGGCCTTGAGAGCCTTTTGGGCTAGCCTAGTGTTGTTGGGCTTGCCTTGATGGTTTTAGATTGGTTTGGGATGGATATTGTGAGGGTTAAAATGGTAAAAATAGTTTGGATGTAACTACCTGAATATTCTTGTCCCCTTGTCTCTTATTTCTCATACCCTTATTTCTTCCTTCAAACTTTGATAGTTCAAGGTCCAATCTTTAAAAGTTTGAGGGTGAGTCTCGGATTGTGAGTGATGAGGAAGTTGTATAGCAGTTTAAGGGCTATCATTCAAGGTAGATATTGTTCGAAATGGTTGAAAAAGATGTTTAGAGGGGTTTCAAGAGGAAGAATGAGATTGAGTAGTTGAAGGCTTCTTCATTAGTATTAATCCAAGGTAAGTACACTAATAACTTTTATAGCTTCTTGGAAATCATAAAAATAGATTTTAAGATGTTTAGAGGGGTTTCAAGAGGAAGAACGAGATTGGGCAGTTTATGGTGTTTTTGGTTGAGAATGAACATTGGTTGCTCTTTAATGGCAAATTGTGAAATTGATGTTAATAAGGCTTAAGATTGATATAAATCAACCCTAAACACCTTCCATAAGTTGTAGGTTGAGACCAAGTTGGTTTGAGGGTTAAAGATGAGAAATTCGAACCCTAGACCTAGAAATCTAGGTTCTCGTATCAGTACAGGTGGTTCAGTACCTGTACCCCTCTCTATGAAGAAAGGCAAAACATGAAGGGCGTACCGATATAGCTTCCCGAGTATCGGTACCACTGTTATAAATGAAATTCCAATAACATTTTCATGTACCGGTACGCTAGGGGGTGTATCAGTACTACTATTCTATTACGTGAGAAAGGCTTTCATGTACCAGTACACAAGCATGGGAGTACCGGTACGGGTAGGGATCAGTACAGGGTGGTTCACGTACCTATACTAAGTACCGATACTGGGGTGAGCATATCAGTACGACTTGAGAACCCATTTCTTTCGAACCTAATTTGAGTATCGGTACTAGAGGTAGAGTACTGGTACCTAGAGGGGTGTACCAATACCCATATAAGAGTATCGGTACTCGCTAGGCAATCTGTCCAAGTAATTTGAGTTTGCGTTCAGGGTTCGATAATTCAAGGAAAAGGACTCGAATGGTCTCCTAAGGTATAAAATGAATACTAAAACTGAGAAATTGGTGTTTAAACCCTACAAGTGTAATAAATGGCTAATAACTTGGTAAATATTGGATGAGTTGATTGTGTTAGTACCCTATAGGGAGCCTGGGTAAATCAAATAATATTATGTGGTAATTAGGATCCTTGATGTGCGCTCAAGGGACGCCTATATAGTTGAGTTGCCTTGAGTAATAAGACAATATAGATTAATGAGTCCAATAATGGGATCAATTGAATACTTCTCCATAATGTACTAAACAACTCAGTAATGTAAAATATTGGTGTGCTGTCGCTTAGCAACAATAGGGGATCCTTGGGATCACGTTGCTTGTAAGTCGGATAGGCATTGGTTGGGTTATTTTTTGATGTGTCGTACTATGTGGGCACTTGATTGATAGGATCCGAATACCCAGCGAAGAGTGTTGCAACACCATAGTTTGAGATACTAAATGGAGGTTATCGATACTACGTGACCCGGGTCTCATTCAAAGATACTCGAGGGAGCATTCCGAGAATGTACTAACAACTCAGTAATGTAAAATATTGATGTACTGTCGCTTAGCAACAATATGGGATCCTTGGGATCGCGTTGCTTGTAAGTCAGATAGGCATTGGTTGGGTTATTTTTTGATGTGTCGTACTATGTGGGCACTTGATTGATGGGATTCAGATACCAAGTGAAGAGTGTTGCAACACCACAGTTTGAGATATCGAATGGAGGTTATCGATGCTACGTGACTCGGGCCTTATTCGAAGATACTCGAGGGAGCATTCCGAGTATGGGTGTATGTTCTGATGCTAGGTAACCCAGCCTCACCCATAGTGTAGATGCTCGATGGAGGATTTCGAGCAGGGTGTATGTTTCGATGCTATGTGACCCAACCTCACCCAGTGTAACATCTCAAAATCAGGCTAAGTCGAAATTCAATTCCGGCACCCCAAAATTTCGCACCGAAAAGTCAAATTATGGTATCAACCTTTGACCAAGTGGTCAATTGTTGAATTATTGAATCCCAATTAAGTATTGATATTGTTTAAGAACCCCATTGTAAACTTTGAAACTTGTCTTAGTGACTAAATTGAGAAAATTGGAATTTTGAGGGTAAAAGTGTAGAAAAGGAAGAGTTGATGGACTAACCTTGTGATTAGCCCATCCTCAAGCCTAATCACCACATGGGTGGGATGTTAAGCTTGGCTTCCTTCATAGGAAGGAAAGCTTTGGCCCTTGGAAAATTAAAAAGAAAGAATTAAAGAAGGAAAGCTTACCTGGTAAAGCTTTAAGCAAGCACCCCACCTTCATCTTCTCCCAAGCACACACCTCCATTAAAGCTTTAGTAAAGCTTTATTTTTCTTCAAGTTACCATTTCCAAGTTATAGATATTGATCGAGTAAGCAATATTCCTCATTTGATTTATCGATTCCACGGCTAAAACTTTATTTAAATCTAAGTTTAAAAAATTAAGAACCCTAGAGTTTTCTAGGGATATCAAGTTCGATCCTTATTGCTTTTCATAGCTATTAAGTTGCTATGAATCTATTATCGATAGTGAAATCCTTGTAATTCCTATTTCCTTGTAGCTTAAGAGAATCAAGGAGATGAATCACCAACTCACTCTAATTCCAACAAGCTCAAGAACAAGGGAATTGTCATCCAGGAGCCTTGAAAGCCTTGGAAGTATCAGTGAGTGTAGTCAGAGTCTAGGGATTGGGTAGGTGCCTTTCCCGAATTTATTGATATTGATTTATTGCATCATCATTATTGATGAAGGTATGAATATAAGAAAAACCTTGTTAAAGGTATCATTGGTAAGCATTGGTAAGCTTATTACATTGTCAAGTTAATTATTGAATCATTGCATCGTTATTGATATCATTGAAACTTTGAGAAATGCCATATTGATTATGCTATATTGTTATTGTTATTGCCACCGTTATTGTCATTGTTATTGCTATTGTTGTTGATATTGTCCTAAGTATTGAATCCTTGGATACGAATAGACATGGGATACAATTGGCATGCCATAGAATTCATGAGATCATTGGTACGGAGTGGACTACGGTATTTGAGCTAAAGCTCTAATTGGCGATGTTGGCAGGGTGTGGTAGTGTGGGTCTTATTAGCATTGTTGGAGGATATTGACCATTTATTGTTGGCGATGTTGGTTGGGAATTCACGTATCCACATTTACATGTCGATCCAAGGAATTAAGATATGAAAATTATTGTTAAAACTTGACTTGAGATGCATTTACATTGATATACATATTATTGATATTATTGAAATTCAAGTTATTGTTATTGACTACCTCACTAGGCTATGTAAGCCTAATGCATCTCATTTCCATGCATTTTCAGGTTGAAAGATAGTTGAATCAAGGATCAGAGCAAAGACATTTTTGAAGCAAGTCACCAAGTTGCATGTAATATAAACTTTGTCCTTAAACTCCTAGAAGGGTGGCATAGGGTTTGGACATGTTAGTTTAGGACCATTTTGTGTGTATATAATGCTCACCATATTAAGAAAGTTCAAGCAAAAGTGTGGCATGTTGAATATTGAAAAAATTGCTAAAAGTGGGCTATACTGCACTAATATATGAAAACATGGTAAATGGATTCAAAATGGCATGGAATTCGACATGTGTATCGATTAAGTGGCTAAAAACTTACCTGTAAAATTTGGTAACAATTGGAAAAGGTTAAGGCTCTTAATTTTATTAAAAACCAGATAAAATCTGTTATTACAGGTCTTCTCGCACCGATACGGGCGGTGGCGTATCTGTACGGCCTTGCATTTTTTGTTAATTTAGCCTTGGCGTATCAATACGGAATTAGGCGTATCGGTATGGGTCTTAGCCACTGGAAAAAATTATTACCTCACCGTATCGACACTGTATCGATACAGATAGTTGACTTTTGAGCATTCACCATGCGTACCGATACCCAATATCGGTACGGGCTTAAGTATCGGTACGGGGTTAAGAAAAATAACCGTTTTAACGGTCAGAACATGCATACTAATACGGCCCTAGGTGTTTTAGTACGACTGGTCGGTTCTGGAATTTGATTTTACTTAAGACATTATAGTATACCGGTACAGTTAGATACATATCGTTACGACCCCTAAAGTCGTAATTATTATTAAAGTTAGTAACAAAGGTGTACCGATACGACCTCTTCGAGTATAGGTACGAAGGTAGGTAATTTGGTTAAAAGATGTTTTAAAAGGTTTCAACATGTTATAATTTAGTCACTAAATCTCTCAAGATTTAATTGATGTCATAAACGAACTCTGATTAAGGTGTAAATTTGAATATGAGATATTTATGCAATGAATTTCACATTGGTAATCCAATCTTTAGACAAAACCTTGTATTTTATCAAATTTAAAATTTAGTCCCTAAACTTTAATAAGTTTTAATTTGGCCCCAAATCAGAAATTGAGTAAATCCTATCAATTAATAATTATTATCCTTTTGTACTATAGATAAATTACACATGACTTATTGCATACACTATTGTAATCATCGATCCGATCATCGTAAAGTTCTTTAGTAACACTTTTCGACTCAGTTTTTCTATCGAATCGGGAAGGGGTGTTACATTTGTGGTATCAGAGCTAGAGTTTAGTCGATTCCAGGACTAAACTGAAGTCTATTATATTGTTATTACATTTCATATGCCACCTAGGAGTTTATTATTGTGTATATTATGACTTGTGATTAATTTGATCATTTTTCCTTTTATAGTATATGATGTCTTACTCCGAGAAAGCTCACGAAGAAGTTGAGCATACCACCAACTCCTCGACAAATGGTGAGGAGAAAAGGGGGAAGACCCTTCGAATTCACAAATTCCTCTACAAGAACCTTCAAATCCTGAACTCATACTGCAGACTGCTCAATTCGAATGTTACAAGAACATGACTGGGATGTTCAAGTACTTCATGGCTACCCTTAAGTCCGAGCAGTCTGCACAATCTTCCATAGCTGCTAGTTCTATGTCATGGGCCCCTATTGATAAATTAGCTCAACATCGAGCCACTACCTTTAGGTAAGGCTGGTGAGGATCCTGAAGCAACGAAATACTGGTTGGACAGCATGATAAGAATTTTGACTAAGCAGTTGCAGTGTTTGGATGAGCATAAGCTCGAGTGTGACTTAGCCTTGTTGGAAGAAGAGGCTTTGCATGGATGGGAAACCACTATACTTACTGCTCCCAAGGAAGCTGTAACCTAGGAGTTCTTCCTGCGAGAGTTCAGGAAAAAGTGCATCAGTGAATAC
The DNA here is from genome assembly GCA_019671005.1 of Hibiscus mutabilis. Taxonomy (NCBI): domain Eukaryota; kingdom Viridiplantae; phylum Streptophyta; class Magnoliopsida; order Malvales; family Malvaceae; genus Hibiscus; species Hibiscus mutabilis. The sequence continues at coordinate 17,059,907 of CM033732.1, forward strand.
TATTTGGCAGAAAGGTAGGATAACTTCCTGCATTTTAAGCAAGGTGGAAGGCCGTAGAACAATACATCTATGACTTCTGCAAGTAATGCAAGTACGAAATGAAGTACATCAAAAAAGAAGAGGAAAAGTGTGGAATATTTATAGCTGGGTTAAGTGATGAACTTCGACCCTTGTTCACTACCTCGGGAATCATAGATTTCCAAGAACTTGTGAATCGAGTGACATCTACTAAAGCTGCTCAGAGGTCGCATAGGTTTAGTGGGCTGACACGATCTGAGAATAGGCCTGAAGATGATTCTCGCCCACCTTTACCATATAAGAAGGGCAAACAGCAAGGATTCAAGCAACAATATCACAACAATCCTATCGATCAGTCAATTTTGCTAAGTCGCAAACTATGTCTCAATCTGCTTCAAGGAAAATCTCCATCGAGAGTACTAAAGGTTCAGGTCGAGAGTTTTAACATCCTATTTGTAATTTCTGTCAGATGAGGCATCCTACAGGACAATGTCGCAGACAATCGAGTGCTTATTTCTTATATGGTGAGAAAGGCCACTATATCAAAGATTGTCCGATGAACACATCCAAGTCTGCAGCACCGGTAGGTACAATATCCCCTGCTCAATCCTTTAAGGGAAAGGGACAGAAGCAAGTTGCATCGGAAGCTTCTGGGAGACCTGATGGCTCTACAAGGACTCCAAGCCGACAAGAATCCAAAGCTTTAGCTCAAGTTTATCACGTTAGGAGAAGAGAAGATGATCCAAACATTATTGCAAGTATTGTTGAATTGTATGCTCACCCTATTTATGCGTTGATTGATCCTGGATCCACACATTCCTTTATTAATATTGTATTGATTAAAAGATTTAAGTTGACATCTGAGCCTATAGTCTCCAAAATCATCGTAATCAATCCTTTAGAGGATAATGTTGTAGTGGGGTTAATATGTAAGAATGGTCCCCTCATGATACAAGTGATACCTTTTTCATCCAACCTCACGACCCTCTCTATTCATGAGTTTGATGTAATATTGGGGCTTGATTGGCTTAGAGAGCATCAAGCTTGGGTGGATTGTTCGAAGAATAAATTGTACCTTAGAGGTCTCGACAAGGAGAGTGTAACTCTTATAGACTCTAGGAGTGGGAAATCATTGCTATATGCTGCTATAGCAAGGGAAAAGCTTAGTTGCAAGATATAGATACTGTGCAAGAGTTTCCTGATGTGTTTCTCGATTAGCTTCTAGGTTTACCACCCAACCGTAAAGTTGAATTTAGGATTGAAGTGCAATTTGGAACTACTCTGGTTTCTATTACACCTTATCAAATGCACCGATTGAACACACGGAGCTTAAGGTACAGATTCAAGACCTGTTAGACAAAGGCTTTATTCGACCAAGTTTTTCGCCTTGGGGAACTTCAATTCTTTTTGTCAAGAAGAAGGACAGATCAATGCACATCTGTATTGATTACCGATAATTAAACAAGCTCACCATTAAGAATAAATATCCCCTACGTAGAATTGATGAATTGTTTGATCAACTTAAAGATGCAACCGTCTTTTCTAAGATTGACCTAAGGTCTGGGTATTATCAAATGAGAGTTAAAGAATATGATGTGCCCAAAACAACTTTCTGTACAAGGTATGGCCACTATGAATTATTGGTTATGCCCTTCGGGTTAACCAATGCACCAACTGCTTTTATGGATCTTATGGATTGGGTTTTGAGGACCTATCTTGACAAATTTGCAGTAGTGGTCATAGATGACATATTGATCCATTCCAAGAATCAGGCTGAACATCGCGATCATCTTCACGTTGTACTCTAAACCTTCAGGAGAAGCAGCTGTATGCCAAGTTCAGTAAGTGTGAGTTTTGGCTCACCCGAGTTCTGTTTTTGGGTCATGTAGTTTTTGCTAAAGGTATTCAAGTAGATCCGAAGACGATTCAAGCCATAGTAAAGTGGAGGCCACCGAAGAATGTTGGTGAAATTTATAGTCTTCTCGGTCTTACTGGCTATTACAGAAGATTCGTTAAAGAATTTTCTATAATAGCAGTACCATTAACCAAACTTTTACGGAAATACATTCATTTTGATGAGTAGACTAAGAAACAACAATGCAGTTTTGACCAGCTTAAGCAAGTGTTTACTCACGCTTTATATAGTGATGAATCACATCAAGGGTTATGATATGTTTTGATGCAAGAAGGCAAGGTTGTTGCGTATGTATCGAGACAACTTAGGCCACATAAAATGAACTACCCTATTCATGATCTTGAGTTGGCTGTGGTTGTCTTTGCCTTAAAAATTTGGAGACATTATATCTAAGGAGAAAAATGCTACCTATATACCGATCACAAAAGGCTTAAATATTTGTTGACCCAAAAAGAGCTCAACCTTCGTCAAATGAGATGGATGGAACTTCACAAAGACTACGATCTTGTAATTGATTATCATCTGGGCAAGGCCAACGTTGTAGCTGATGCACTCAGTCGCAAACCTTCGTCTGGTAAGTATCAATATTGAATATTGAACCTCAAGTATTGACAATTATAGTAGAATTACAATATCGTTATTGCATTGTAGCTCCTCGAGCTATCAACCCTCATTTCAAGTTATTGAAACATCAACCTTTAGTAGCTGAACTCCAAGTTTAGTCTACCATTGTGACAAGAATCAAGTCATTGCAAGATCAAGACCCTGAATTGCAAGCTATTGTTTCCAAATTTCAGAGTAATCCTGATCATGATTTCAAAGTTAATCCTGAAGGACTCTTGTGCTTCCATGATATAATTTGTATACCAAGTGATGAATCTCTTCATGATGACATTCTTAAAGAAGCTTATTACAGCCCTTTTTTGGTTCACCCAGGGTCGATAAAGATGTATAAAGACCTGTGGGAATTGTACTGGTGGCCTGGTATGAAGAAGGCTATTACAGTTTTTGTATCAAGATGTCTTATGTGTCAGCGAGTCAAGGCCGAGCATCGTGTTTCCACGGGATTATTGCAACCCATTAAATTTCCTCAATAGAAGTGAGAAAGAATAGCATAGACTTTGTCAGTGGTCTACCGTTGACTCCAACTAAACATGATGATATTTGGGTCATTGTAGACCGTTTTACCAAGACAACTCATTTCTTACCTGTCAGAATAGACTACGATCTTCCTAAGTTAGCTGACTTGTACATCAAGGAAGTGATTAGACTCTACGAAGTACCTAAGTCAATCATCTCTGACCGAGATCCTCATTTCGCTTCACAATTCTGGAAAGCACTATAGGGAGCTCTAGGCACCTGAGTCAATCTAAGTACAGCCTTTTACCCTCAGTCTGATGGCAAATCAGAAAAGGGTAATTCAAGTATTCGAGGATATGCTTCGTTCATGTCTTATTGACTTTGAAGGAACTTGGGAGAGGTCCTTACCTCTCATCGAGTTTGCTTACAATAATAGTCATCAATCATCTATCAGATTGGCACCGTATGAAGCATTGTATGGCAGAAAGTGTAGAACACTGTTGTGTTGGTCTAAACTCGGTGAAGGCAAGATGTTGGGCCCTAATTTACTTTGGGAAACTGAAGAACGGGTTACCATCATTTATGACCGTCTAAAGGTCGCATTTCATCGACAGAAGGCCTATGCTGATCTTAAGAAGAAATATATACAATTTGAAATTGGTGAAAAGTATTTCTGAAAGTCTCTCAGTGGAAGAAGATTCATCGATTTGGTAAAAATGAGAAGTTAAGTCCTCGATTCATTGGACCTTTTAAGGTGATTGAAAGAGTTGGTCTTGTGGCTTATAGAATAGCTCTGCCTCAGGAGTTGAGCAAGATTCATGATGTATTCAATGTATCGATGCTTTGTAAGTACAGATCTGATCCGTCTTATGTTATTGAACCCGAATCAGTAGAATTCCAGTCCAACCTGACGCATGAGGAGGAACCAGTACAAGTATTGGCAAGAGAAGTCAAGAGACTTCGAAACAAGAACGTCCCTCTAGTTAAGGTGCTTTGGAGAAGCTATAAGATCAAAGAAGCTATGGGAACCGGAAGAGACCATGAGGAATCAATACCCACATCTCTTCGGTTTAGGTAAAATTCAGGGATGAATTTTACTTAAGGGGGAAGAGTTGTAACACCTAAAACTGGGCTTAGTCAGAATTTAATTCCGAAAACCAAAAATTTCACACCAAAAAGTCAAATTATAGCATCGACCATTGTCCAAGTGGTCAATTGTTGGATTATTGAATCCCAACTAAGTATTGATATTGTTTAAGGACCCCATTGTAAACTTTGCAACTTGTCTTAGTGACTAAATTGAGAAAATTAAAAGTTTGAGGGTAAAAGTATAGCAAAGGAAGAGTTGAGGGACTAACCTTGCGATTAGCCCCTCCTCAAGCCTAATCACCACATACGTGGTAAAAATTTAAGGAAAGAATTAAGGAAAGAAAGCTTACTGGGTAAAACTTTAAGCAAGCACCTCACCTTCATCTTCATCTTCTCCCAAGCACACACCTCCATTAAAGCTTTAGTGAATCTTTACTTTTCTTCAAGTTACCATTTCCACGCTATAGATATTGATCGGGTAAGCAATATTCCTCAATTGATTTATCGATTCCATGGCTAAAACCTTGTTTAAATCCAAGTTTAAGAAATTAAGAACCCTAGAATTTTCTAGGGATATCAAGTTCGATCCTTATTGCTTTTTATAGCTATTAAGTTGCTATCAATCTATTATCGATATTGAAATCCTTGCAATTCCTATTTCCTTGTAGCTCAAGAGAATCAAGGTGAAGAATCACCAAATTCCTCTAATTCCAACAAGCTTAAGAACAAGGATTTATCATCCGGGAGCCTTGAAAGCCTCAGAAGTATCAGTAAGAGTAGTTAGAGTCTAGGGATTGGCTAGATGCCTTTTCTAAATTCATTGATATTGATTTATTGCATCATCATCATTGATCGAGGTATGAATATAAGAAAACCCTATTAAAGGTATCATTGGCAAGCTTTGGTAAGCTTATTAGATTATCAAGTCCGTATTGATATCATTGAAACATTGAGAAAGTTCGTATTGATTATGCTATATTGTTATTGCCACCGTTATTGTCATTGTCATTATTATTTCTATTGTTATTGATATTGACCTAAGTATTGAATCCTTGGATATGAATGGATATGGGATGCAATTGGCATGCCATAGAATTCATGAGCTCATTGGTACGGAGTGGACTACGGTCCTTGAGCTAAGGCTCTAATTGGCGATGTTGGCGGGATGTGTTAATGTGGGTCTTATTGGCAATGTTGGAGGATATTGACCATTTATTGTTGGTGATGTTGGTTGGGAATTCCGGTATCCACATTTACATGTCGATCCAAGGAATTAAGATATATAAATTATTGTTAAAACTTGACTTGAGATGCATTTACATTGATATACATATTATTGATATCATTCACATTCATGTTATTGTTATTGAATACTTCACTAGGCTATGTAAGCCTAATGCATCTTATTTCCGTGCATTTTTAGGTTGAAAGATAGTCGGATCAAGGATCGGAGCAAGGACGTTTTTGAAGCAAGTCATCAAGTTGCATGTAATGTAAACTTTGTCCTTAAACTCCTAGAAGGGTGGCATATGGTCTAGACATGTTAGTTTAGCCCATTTTGTGTGTATATAATGCTCACCATATTAAGAAAGTTTAAGCAAAAAGTGTGGCATGTTGAATATTGATAAAATTGCTAAAAGTGGGCTATAATGACTAATATATGTAAACATGGTAAATGGATTTGAAATGACATAAAATTTGACATGTGTATAGATTAACTGGCTAAGAACTTACCTGTAAAATTTGGTAACAATTGAACAAGGTTAAGGCTCTTAATTTGATTAAAAACCAGATAAAATATATCATTATTGGTCTTGTCGTACCGATATAGGTGGTGGCGTATCGGTACGGCCTTGCATTTTTGTTCGGTTTAGTTTTGGCGTATCAATACACAATTAGGCGTATCGGTATGGATCTTAGCCACTGGAAAAAATTATTGCCTCACCGTATCGACACCATATCGATACAAATAGTTGACTTTTGAGCATTGACCATGCGTACGGATACCCAGTATCAGTACGAGCTTAAGAAAAATAACCGTTTTAGCTGTCAGAACACGTGTACCGATACGGACGTAGGTGTTTCGGTACGAATGGTCGATTCTGGAATCTAATTTTACTTAAGACGTTATAGCGTACTGATATAGGTAGATATGTATCGATATGACCCCTAAAGTCGTAATTTTTATTAAAGTCAGTAACAAATGCGTACCGATACGGCCTCTTCGAGTATAGGTACGGAGGTAGGTAATTTAGTTAAAAGATGTTTTAAAAGGTTTCAACATGTTATAATTTAGTCACCGAATCTCTCAAGATTTAATTGATGTCATAAACGAACTCTGATTAGGCTGTAAATTTGTATATGAGATATTTATGCAATTAATTTCACATTGTTAATCCAATCATTAGACAAAACCTTGTAATTTATCGAATTTACAATTTAGTCCCTAAACTTTAATAAGTTTCAACTGGCCCCAAATCAAAAATTGAGTAAATCTTATCGATTAATAATGATTATCCTTTTTTACTATAGATAAATTGCACATGATTTATTGCATACTCTATTGTAATCATTGATCCGATCATCGTAAAGTTCTTTGGTAACACTTTTCAACCCAGTTTCCTATTGGACCGAGAATGGAGTGTTACACCCAGGGTGTATGATCCAATGCTACGTGACCCGGCCTCACCTAGAGTTTATGTTACGATGCTACGTGACCTAGCCTCACTCCAGAGTTGTTGTTGATGTTGTTATTTCCTAGGTGATCTATTGAGATCTTGAGCTTGGTTGGGCCTTGTGTGCCATGATTAATGATTGCTTTGTTGAGGCATGTGTTTAGGCAACTAGTGGTACCACCATTGTTATATTGTCCTGATGTCATATCTTGTAGCATCGTTCTTATTTATGATTTTCTTGAAGCATGGTTGAGTGGTTGTCTATCCACTGAGCTTTCTTAGCTTATCGTTCGGAATCATTGTTTCTATTCGTAGGTTAGTAGGTTGACATGTTGCTTGGAGGAGCACCATCATCGAAGGATTCCAGTGCCCCGTCTCTCTAGAGTACAACACTTAGGTCTTTGGGCTATGTATTCATAGGAACCTATTGTACATTGTAAATTGTATTTGGATTTCCAAACGATCGAGTCAAAGGTTTTATAATGAAAATTTTAAAAGGAACTCTATTGTATATGTTCAAACATTATTTATACTTTATTAGATTGAAATAAAATGGGTTTTGGAAATTTATTGTGGATGGGGCTAAACTAGGTTGGAAATTTTATGCTGGGTTTCAGGCTTAAGGCCCAAATATAACATTCGGGTCGAGGGTGTTACAGTAACACATTATCAATTTGGAATATATTTTCATTTGACAATAATATATTTGATCATCCGGAGCATTCTATGATATTGGTACTTCTACATATAATACTCACATTAGCCTTTTGCATTGTCAAAGAAAATAAAATAAGGCGTAATATCAAAAAATGTCATTAACGTTTGACTGAATAGTCATTTTAGCCCATGTTCTTTTTTATTGAAGCAATTTAACCCTCAACATTTTATTTTGGGTCAAAATGACCCCTCTGCGGATGAAAACTATTAGTCAACTAACATTATATGCTTTGAAATAGCGTGATTTGTACCACCGCATCAATACATAAATATGCTAACTTTATAGATGCTTCGGTGTACGACAAGTATGAGTCCAACGATTTGTACCACCTCATCAATAACATAAATCTTCACTTTCTTAAACTGATCTTTATCACTCTTGTCATCCATATAATCATTTATAGTGGATATAAGTGTTCTTAAAATGACCACTTTTTTCGCGTCCTCGACCGTGATAACGACCACAACCGCGTCCATAACTACATCCAAAGTTGTTGACGTGACCTTTATTTTTTTTTCATCATAAAATGTTGCATTTATGTCAAGAAATGGAGTTGAGCCAGTAAGACGAGACTCATAATTTTTTTCATTAACAATTCATTATTTTGCTCAGTCACAAGAGGACAAGATATTAACTCAAAATATTTAAGTATCTGTAGGACAACATTATTTGCGTGAAAAATTGAGTATTTTTTTCTAACATATCATCATCAATAATGTTCTAATCGCATAATTTTAATTGTAAAGTAATTCAAAACAAAGCTAAGTTATATTCACTAACCTAAGAATGATTTATCATGCTAACATTCACATCAAGGAATGAAATAGATCCAATAACATATATTTATTCGATACATCAAAACTCGGTGCAATGAAATTAAGGCTCAATCACAAAATTAAATTACCATTTGCGCCGTTCCTTTACAGTTGCTATATGGATATTGAACTAAGTTTGGGCCGAGAGTTTGTAACCTTCATTTTTATCACTTTGATGCTCTAAAAAATAAAAGTATTAATATGTAATAATAGAATACACTCTTAGATCTAGAAGTATTTAACATTAAACTATAAAATACTAGAACAAAATAATAACCATAATAACCAAATAAAAGATTAAAATACACTAATCTTAATTTAAGAGTGTTTAACTAATCTCTGTATTGATATATAAATAAGCAACACATATCAACCTTTTCAAGCTGAGCTGAATATAATGAAGATACATACACCAATATCAAATTGAAATTCTTTTTGAGAATCACCAACAAGAATCACGGTAATTGAGCTAGCTCGCGCTGATAATGTGTTATAAATAAAGTAAAAGAAGGACAAGAACAAGGGAGAGATAAGAGAGAATTATGTATTGTATTCTCAATATAAAGTGTGTACAATGTCTTCCCCAAACTCTATATTTATAGGCATAAAAATAAAATCCTAATTCTAGTGGACTTTAAAACCTTACTAATAAAGTCTTATTTAATACATGCATATCTAGATAAATAAGTATTAGGGGGCTAATTTACAAGGAAATTAGTTTATGAGTAAAGTACACAAAAGGTCACTAAACTATCGTAAATAATACAATATGGTCAACAAATTTTTGAAAGTTACATAATGAACATTAAACTTTAATTTGTTATAAAGTGGTCACTGAGTCATTAACTGTCGTTAAAAGGATGATGTGACATTTAAGAAAATTTGTATGATAGCACATTTAGTCCTCCAAGTTTTTTACATTCAAATAATTTAATCCTAATTTGAAAAAATTAATAAATTTAGCCCTCACTATTTACATATTCTTTCAATTTGATTTTATTTTTTATTAGAAATAATTTAATATTTTTATTAGAAAATCTTCGTATCTAAACCTGTGAATTAAATAAGGAAGTAGATAATATATATACTTGCAGTCCCAAAACTCAATCACTATTGCAGCAAATATAAATGCATGGGCTGAAGCGAAAACACGATAGCTACAATATTATTCAAAGGCCAAACCATGACTTTTCCTTTTCGACTGTAAAAAAACCATTTCCAGATCTCCATTATTCTTTGTTAGAAAAAAACGTCAAAAATCCAAGAAAAATAAAATAATAAAAAATAAAATAAATACTGATTTTATTTTTTATATTAACATATCATAAAATTAAATACAAGAATACTTGAAAAATAAATCAAATATTAAAACAGTAAATTAAAACCATTTACTTGTATACCGATAACAATTCGGATGAATAAATTTGTAGAGGTCTGTGAAATCATAGTTTCCTTAAGACATATTCGTCTGCTCCTATGGTGCTTGAGAAACGTACAGTAGCACGTCTTCAGTGATTAGTGAATCATAACCTCGTCTTCCTCTATCACCGAAAACACTTTTGAAAATCACAGAGTAAAAATAGTAGAAAAATCTCAGTATTTTTTGTTGTTGTGCTAAATCTAGTAGGTTTACATGACATTTATAGGGGTAGGAGTTTCATTGGAAATAAAATTTGTGAATTATCTGAATTTTATTTGAAATAAAATTCATTAATTAAATATCATTGTCACAATAATATCTGAATCAAAAGATAATATTTTATCATATATTTATCATTTTAATTCCAGAATATTCAAAAAATAATATTTGATCATTTATCCTTTTTTGGGGATATTAAAAATGCTATATTTAAGGAAAAATTATCTCGTAATGGATTAAAATATCTGCAGGCCCATTAAGGGCCCAATCTGTAACACCCTCAACGTATATTTGTAAGTTATCCAAGAAGTGTTAGAGCTTGAGGGGGAATGTAAGCTGACGAGAAGTGTTAGAGTTTAATTTAGTATGTAATTAGAGTTTATTTCTAAGTCAGTAGTTTAGATTTATTAAAAGTCTTATTTAAATTATGGATAAATATTATTTAAATTATAGATAAAAGTATAATTCTAGTTATATTAAAACTCTGTAATTGCCTATTTAAAGGCTCACCTTATACACATTTGATTAAGAAGAATAAGAGAAAATACAGAGAAACACATTGTTCTCTATTAAAAATACTATTTTTGTTCTATCGTTAAATTCTAGCTTTTATATTTTATTGTTCATTGTTCACCGGCGTTCATCTTCTCCGGCCACCATGGCCCCTTTCTCACATGGTATCATGAGCCAACAACGATCTTGATATCGTCACCACTGATGTCATCTCTAATCTGAAACAGATCGACGATCTAATTTTTCGATGCACGGCGGTTTTTCTTTTCTGCTGCTATCATTAGGCCACACTCGTTCCTTGGCTTCTCTCTCGTTGGAATCTTACATATATGGTGAAATTTCTACTCTTTTAATTTTGTTATTTTGTTCTCTATTTAATGGTTCTATCTTAGCCAATCAAAAAGATATATGAAAAGGTTATAGTTTAGCCTTAAAAACTATTTGGTTCTATCTTAGCCATCCATTGTAAAAGATAGGGAAATGTTATAGTTTAGCCTTAAAAACTATCTGGTTCTATCTCAACCATCAATTATAAAAGATAGGGGAAGATATTCTAGTTTAGCCTTAAAAACTAGATAATATTTTTTAAGGAATTCTACATCAAAGATCCAAGCTGGAATTCTAGTTTGTGCAACTACCAGCTTGAAGGGAGTGTAGATTCCTGTGATCATTGTTGAATGGAAGCAGCTACTTAGTCCGTGAATGACAGAAAAAGCTGGAAGACATCTCAAAAGATGCAAAAATCTGAAAAATATCGTCACTGACAGAGAAAAGCTGGAAGACATCTAAGGAGGGTGCAGAAACCAATAACAACAGTAAAGTTAGTAGACATCTCAAGAATGATGCAGAAACCAGTAACATCGTTTGCAAATTTTCAACAATGGTTGTTCAAAGAACAACATGATTATGTCCTAGTTGTTCAACACAATGGCTCCCAAAAAAGGGGAGATTCTTTCTCTAAGAAACAGCAGAAGAAATATGAGTAGGGCGTCACATCCAAGATCCAAGCTGGTGCTCTACTACGTTTGCTCACCAGCTTGAGGGGGAGTGTAAGTTATCCAAGAAGTGTTAGAGCTTGAGGGGGAATGTAAGCTGACGAGAATGTTAGAGTTTAATTTAGTATGTAATTAGAGTTTATTTCTAAGTCAGTAGTTTAGATTTATTAAAAGTCTTATTTAAATTATGGATAAATATTATTTAAATTATAGATAAAAGTATAATTTTAGTTATATTAAAACTCTGTAATTGCCTATTTAAAGGCTCACCTTATACACATTTGATTAAGAAGAATAAGAGAAAATACAGAGAAACACATTGTTCTCTGTTAAAAATACTATTTTTGTTCTATCGTTCAATTCTAGCTTTTATATTTTATTGTTCATTGTTCACCGGCGTTCATCTTCTCCGGCCACCATGGCCCCTTTCTCACAATATTCGATATTCGAATACACATTAGAGATGTTACTAATTGATTTACACTGATTTTCAGACTTGTAATTTTTTTAATGAAAAACTAATTTGATTAAACAACATTTTCTCGGTTTTCATTAAATTACAAATCTGTCTAGAGTCACCTAGTTTCAACCCTTAATTAGTTTATAAAATACTTTAAGCGGTTATTAAAATGAAAATATAATTCAGGGTGAAAACTATGTGTGCTGCCTAGACCTTTTCTTGATTTTAAAATCACTACGTGATAAAAGACCAACTAAGTTTAAAATCGTTTGAAGCATCTTTTTCTAATATTCTTAATTCCTCAAACTAAGTCATGTTTCAAGATCATACATCCAAATTAACTTATAAGTAGAGTACAAAAATTTAGACATACAAAATAGCTACTTATTTAATATCTATACATGCCACATTAGACTAGGATGTGGTGATACTGACAATGTAGGCTAACTTGATCCAGTGATGTGCAGCTCCTCCTCTACTATCTAGTCTGAACTACCTACGTGTGATACGAAACACACGCTAAGTATAACTTAGTGAGGCATAATCATAACAATGTAAAACAATGATTATAAATAACTCAACCCTGCAAAATGGCAAGCGATTTCCAATTGCAGTTGATAACATTTTATCATGCATAAAACTACCTTACATGTATAGTTCATTAAACCAATATAATATTCAAATCATAGGATCCGATCTGTCTTACCAGTCTTGAGTACATTAAGCTTTTTAGCTTAACTACCTGCATAAATGCATTTCAAGTATTATAGCCCAAAGTACAAAATCATGTGATGCTATGGTACGCGAGTCATCACGACACCGTAGTTCTACGACGCCGTAACGTCTGCTTCACCGAAGCGACTGAGATGAGTACGTACTCGAGGATGCTTTTTGCTCCTCATAATCGCACAATTTGTGCTAACAACACCGAAGTGTCTAAATAACGCCGTAGCGTCTAAGTCGACACCGAAGTGTCTAAACATAACCGAAGTGACTAAAACGCACCGTAGTGCTAGGACGCAGCTGCTAAGACTCTATGGATATCCAACTATACCAAAGATTCTCATGTTTTAATACTTGGGCATTCAGTGGCCTAACCACCTGCATAAAAGCATTTCATAAATTATAGGCCAAAGTACAATTTCATGTGAACCTATGGTATACGAATCATCATAGCGACACCGTAGTGTCTGCAACGTCATAGCGTCTAATGGTGAGTACGTACTCGAGGATGCCCTTTGCTCTTCATTATCGCACCTTTTTGTGCTAGTCGACACCGTAGTGTCTAAACAACACCGTAGTGTCTGCAACACCGTAGCGTCAATGTCAACACCAAAGTGTCTGCAATGCCGTAGCGTCTAATGTCAACACCGAAGTGTCTGGAACGCACTGTAGTGATGGAATGCAGCTGCTATGACTCTATGGATATCCAATTATACCAAAGAGTCTCACACTAGTACTTGGGCATAACAATATAATATTTTCACATTCAATATCCAATTCATCAATACTATCATCCATAATTCGATAATGGGCAGTTCATACCCAAATATCTAAAATTCGATTTACCTTGAGTAAATCATTATGCTACAATCATTGTATAATTATGCTATTTAATATTTCATGCTATTTGCATAAATAAGCCATCATACATTTTTATTTATACCAAGGCCGACTCATCACAAGTCGTCATATTTAACAGCATGTCATAAATACATATAATGCACCCACTCATATCACATATGTAATAAATAAGTAAAAATGCACTCACCTGGGCCATGCATGATATTAGCCTCACTAAGCTATTTCAATACTTTTTCCTTGCTTTCTTTTGATCTAGTACCCTTAGCCTCGTCAATAGCTGTACAGTACCATTTGAACATACATAACAATATTCATGTTAGATTTTTAATCGAACATTGCTTAACTATACTATACTAGTGTAATTATCCGAATATAAAATATTTCCAAAATTTTTCACTTTTTCCTTTAATAATGCTGAATTGTTCATTATGGTCCCTAGTGACCATTTTGCACATTTTGCAATTTATTCAAGCTTGAATCACAATTATTCAACAATTCCATCATTTTTCACTAACTCTTATTCAATACCCTTCATCCACTAACTTTTACCAAAGTGACATTTTAGTCACTAATTTTACACATAAACTTGCAAACTTGTATCGAATAATTAATCCAACATTTCTATAATTTTTCTCACATTTTCACCTTACTTTTAGACCAAAACTGAATTGGTCCTTGAACTAATCAGGGCTGTCAAAACGGTCCCTTGTAATTTTTCTTTCTTGTCAATTTAATCCCTTGGATTTTAATTTCATTTCTAACTTCGTACAACATATTCAAATCATAAAATCTCATAATCATAATAATTTCAAAATATTTTTCCCATAATTTCTCTATAAGCCGGAATGGGTATCTATATTTTTCTATGACTTTATTTTAGTCCAAACGCCATAATCAAGCTTCTAAGTTCATAATCGCTTCAAATCCATCACTAGGATAATTTTCACAATATTTCTCCAAATTTCCCCATGTATGCCGAAACGGTCACTTAAAGGACTAGTTGAGGATTTTTCATTCTAACAACAAAATCAAGATTATAATATCATCAATATTTCATTTTCATCATCAATTTCAAAACCCTAAATAAAATCCCAAATTCTAGGGTTAGGGTTTTTAATCCTTAAACATGAAATTAATCACAATCTAAGCTTGATTTCATCTCTACAACATTAGATTTGCATAGATCAAGCTTCAATCTAAATATGGAACATGAAACCCTATTTTCTCTCTCTTAAAGAACATAATCAAATCTTAATAACTCTTGGTAAATTACTATCAAATGAAAGAGAATTGAAAATAGATCAACTTTCTACCAAAAATATACCTTAAATCTTGTTCGAGAACCTTCAAAAAGCCTAAGATTTTTTTTATATTTTCCCCTTCTCTCTATGGTATTTTTGAAATGGAGGGGGTAGAATATGAACATTTTGTTCTTATTTTATTAATTTATGCCACATGTAATTGATAAATTGATTTTTTTTATTCAATTTAGTCCTTATTCCAAAATTAACCTCCAACTGAATCGTAATTTACAAGTTGCCATTCTAGTTCAATTCCAACCAAATTCCATTCAAATCTAACCAAACTAGAGTAATGCTTCAACATGGGAGATTACCATATTACCCATGGTACTTTCAAAATATTTCAAAATCGCCATTGTGACAAATTACCAAAACTAGTCACTTAAATCACTAATTTTGCCATTTTGTAAAAATCCAACTATTCTAGTTAGATCACAATCAACCAATTAATAACTTATTCATAAAATAATATTTTATGAATTTTCCGTGACTTATGGAATAGCCTCTAAAATTTTGATTCGATCCGATTTCTTAATATTCACTTACTACTTCTACTGCGATTTCCTCTTTACTCGGCTATCAAATAAATTCTAAAAATTCCTTATTTCCATATCTGAAAAATAAATAATATTATCAAATAAAATATTCCATATTTATGAAGTCAAACTTAAAATTTTGACTCAGTCCAAATATACCGATAATTAACCAAAATCTTTATCGGATACAATTTCTCTTAATATTTCTTAATCGGCTATCCATATGAATAATATTAACTCGGACTGATTCCTTTTTTATCAATCTAAAGTACTGACATGGGACCTTCCCTTCCACAATGAATTTTATCTTTTTAGAGTCGACGTGGATCCCTTCGGTTAAAACAATGTGACCCCAAGAAAGCCACTTATGATAACCAAACTCACATTTCGAGAGTTTTGCATAAAACCTTTCTCTATCATGTGGTAAAATTTCATAATTTTTTAGTTTGATTTGGATATCTGAATTCCACTTAAACTTTGACTGTGATTTCCCAATAATCAAAATATCAGATCAAACCAGTAATTTCACATTCGGTCCACACCAATAGGTGCTTTATCTATTTATAAAATAAAACACCTAACTTTTGGGAAATTACAACTTTGGTCCTTCAACTTTTCATATTTTGACTTGTACCATACAAGTTTTGAAAACTTATCATTTTGGTCACTAAACTTTAACCTTGAATTCCTATTACAATTTTCCTTGGATTATTACCAAACTTTGCGAGTACCCTAATTTTCTTATACCCTATCTCATGGTACTCTGAATTCTTGGAAATTCCTTCTCTAGAATCCATAATTAAAGAAATTGTAACTTTTTCATTTTTGTCATTTTAATCACTAAGTTAGCTTTTAAGCCCTTATCTTAGTGCTAAATGACCCTTAAACAGTACTGTAAATTTTTGGGTATTACAATTCTTCCCCCTTAAGAAAATTCATCCTCGAATTTTCAAGATATACTTGTTTCGAATAAATGTGAGTACTACTTTTCCATTGTATCCTTAGCTTCCCATGTTGCCTCTTCAACTTAGTGGTTGTGCCAAAGGACCTTCACAACGGTATCTGCTTGTTCCTTAATTCTTTGACACCATAAGCCAGTATCTTTACTGGTTTCTCTTCGTAAGTCAAATCTGATTGCAAATCTATCTCTTTCAGTATAATCACGTGTGAAGGATCCGATCTGTATATTTAGAGCATCGAGACCTAGAAAACATTATGGATTTTACTCATCTCTGGTGGAAGAGCTAGTTGATACGCCACAAGGCCAACTTTCTTTAGAATTTTATAAGGTCCAATACACCTGGGACTTAGTTTTCCTTTGTGCCCGAAACATATTATTTTCTTCCATTTCTTGCAACAAATATGGCTTAATCAGCTTGCGATCATATAACTGAAACCAATTTAATGGCGATTTGTACTTTCAGCCATAGAGGGTTTCATAGGGTGCCATCTATATACTTGTCTGATAACTGTTATCGTAGGTAAATTCTGCTAGTGGTAAATGCTTTTCCCATGATCCCTCAAACTCAATCATGCAAGCTCTTAGCATATCTTTTAGTATTCCAACTTTTCTTTCAGATTGGTCATATGTTTGAGGATGAATCACAGTACTAAAGTTCAGTTGTGTCCCCAAAGCTCTGTGTAGTGCATTCCAAAAGCTTGATGTGAACTTTGGATTTCGATCCAATACTATAGATATTGGCACTCCACTTGTTTCACCTTTGCTATATAGTCTTCATCTTGTTGCTGACTTTCTTTATTTTGACTTGGCAATAAAGATCTTGATGTGAGCGCATTTTTACTGTCTTCTGATTTAATGTATCGATTACTACATTTGCTCGGTCTGGATAGTAATTAATGATCAGGTCATAATCCTTTATTAGTTCCAACCATCTTTGTTTCTGTAGATTTAACCCTTTTTGTGTCATCAAATATTTTAAACTTTTATGATCAGTATACACATGGTAGCATTCACCATTGAGATAATGTCTCCACACTTTTAGAGTAAAAACTATAGCCGCAAGTTCCAGATCATGAGTCGGATAATTTCTTTCATGTGGATTTAGTTGTCGAGAAGCATACGTGATCACCTTCCCATCTTGCATCAACACGCACCCTATTCCATTATAGGATGCGTTACAGTACATATTAAACTCTTTTCAAGACTCTGATTGTAGCAAAATCGGAGCTTTTGTTAAAATTTTCTTTAACTGATCAAAGCTTTCTTAACACTTCTCAGTCCATACGAATAGAACATTCTTTCTCAATAGCTTTGTAAGTGGAGCAGCTATCATCGAAAAGTTGTTCACAAACCTTCGATAATATCTAGCAAGTCTAAAGAAACTGCAAACCTCGTTAACATTATTGGGAACCTTTCATTCTATACTAAGATTTTCATCGGTTCTTCTTCATACGTCAAATATCGGGTTGTAATTCAACTTCCTTTGGGTTGATAACGTAGAAAGATCTGATTGATACCTTGTTTCTGAATTTAAACTTAATATCCCTTTTTTATCCGCATATGCCTATTGTCGATCTACAGCTACTTTAGGATTATTTTAAAGAATCCTCACTTTGTCTTCTATTTCTCGAGTCAGATCAACTCCTTCCACTTTTGGATCATTCTGAACATTTCAATCCTTTCCCACAATCCTGTGTTCTCAATAATATTGGCTCGTAACTTATCTTCAAAGATCAGAATTGTCCAACTGACTGTCCTTCTATTAGAATTTCTTTCTTCATTTCACCATTATAAACTTTTCCTCAATAGCAATCCATCAGATTTGCTTTCATAATCTTAGGCTTCTCTAGATTCAACTTGCTTTCTGTTTTCAAGGCATTCTTCATCTTCCACTTGCAAATCTTTAATTGGATCTAACAAGGTTGGTTAAAGTTGTAACTTTGTACTTAGTTTACCATTCATTCTCAAAGACAATTAAGCGTATAGCTTATCTTAAGTAGGCTGTCATTCCCAAAGAACATTTTCCAGCTAAGAGCATTAGCTACTACATTAGACTTTCCTAATCAGTAATATCATCTCTTAACTTACTCCCATCATACTCTAAATTTTCATATTTTCAGCCTATAGCTTATCTTAAGCAGGTTGTCAGATTACATCTGGAGTAATTTCCAACAATTTCATGTTTAGCCATTTAACAAATGTCATAATTATCTTGTAAGAGTCTTTCAATGAAACTAGAGAGATAATCTATACAAAAGTGATGCCTTCTTTTTGAGTATATCCTTTAGATACAAGAGGTGCCTTATACTAATCCACATTACCATTTGCATCCCTCTTAGTTTTAAATATCCATTTACAACCAATTGATTTGCACCTTCAGATAATGTGACAAGTTCTTAAACTTTATTGTCTTGCTTAAAATTATACTCTTCTCGTATTACAACAAACCACTTTTGAGAGTTAGAACTTATATGGCCCAATAAAAAATGATTGGGTCATTTTTTGTCATTCCATTATTATCCTTATTATCTTGAATAAATATAATATAATAAGTTGGAATAGTATTTCTTCTTTCTCTCGTGGACCTCTTTAATGACACTTATTTTTTTAAGGTTGTTGAGTATATCCTTATGAAACAATTACCTTATCTTGAATCAGAGTTGTTCAACACTGTCTTGTTGAGGTTTTGAATTCAGTTCTTGATCAATGATAGGTGTGAAAACCTAAACATTGTCAAAGGTGATAGTAGGAATTAAATTATAATCTAATTCCTCCTTAAAAGCAATGTATCTAACCTTATTTCTTCCTTTCCAAACTCAACATCCTAAAAAAGGAATTTGTTGCCAAGCAGAATGCCAAGGAAGAGGACTGGCATGGGGCGCTAAGAACAATTCAGAGAGGAGATTTACCTTAGCTGCCCAAGGCTTGATGAAGCTTGGCCCAAGAGAGACTGGATTTTTTTCTAAGTATTGAATTTGACCCTAGCCGCCCAAGGTGAAAAGTTGAAATTCAAATTTTAACCTAATCACCTTATATTCCTCGCACCGTCTTATCACTTTACCCCTTATCACATCACTGTTTATTTTCCCCAAACATGTTAAACCCTTATCATTATCCCTATTCAATCGGCCAAATTAAAAACACCATTTAAAATACTCAACCGTTTTAGCCCTTTATCTACTTAAACCCTAACCGATACTTAGCTAAAGACTTTTCACTCTTCCTTTTATTGTCTTTATCAAAAAATAAAGGCAAGATTTACTTCTTGAGTTTTCAAAAGAGTTCCATGGCGTCTTCTTCAACATCCTTCAAGATCTTTTTCAATGAAGAGATCTGCAAAAAATATAAAGAGAATTTTGCATCAAGAACCTTCTGCTATGAGAAGGGTTTCGAGTTTAAGAACAAACCCAACTTGGGCTATTCCCCAGAGTTTGTCAAGGTGATAAAGACGCACAAGTGGGAGAAATTCTAACAAAGACTCACCCTTCTTAATGGTGCGGGGTAAGTGTTTTCGTTTTGATGAAGGTTATATAAATGATATGTTTTCTTTGAATGTAACAGATGACGAACACACCAAGTTTGCAGAATCTTTGAACGATGCTAAGAGGAAGACGATATTGAAGGAACTGTGTGAGGTTGGCACCCAATGGAATGTGTCATCAAAAGGACATCATACTATAAAACGGTTGGCATTAAAGTCCCAGCCACGGGGTTAGAATCACTTCTTGAAGGCAAACCTGATACCGACTACCCACAATGAGACAATTTTAGAGGAAAGATTGGAACTACTACACTCTATCATGATTGGTCGCAAGATTAATGTTAGACAACTTATCATTGAAGAGACTTTTAAGTGTGCTGATAAGAGCAATGGAAGTTTACTTTTTTCCTTTCTAATCTCTGCCATTTGCATGCAGCACAACGTGCCACAGCTCAAGTTAGATAGCATTCAAAAGAGTATGGGGAACACCATAAGTCTTGCCCTGTGGAGACAGTTGACTGCCACAGAGGCAAAAGAGAAAGGCAAGCAAAAGATTGCCAAGTTTGTGCCAAAGACAAAGGTGCGAAAGGCAAAACCTGTGACTTCAAAGCCAACTAGATCAATGGCAATGCATTCCCAGATCTACGAATGCCTGAAGATCATCCTCTAAAAGATAGAGAAAGCCGAGGAGCTTAACTCTATGTTTTGGCAGTATGTTTATGCTAGAGACTGTGCCATAAAGCAAACACTTGAAGGCATATATGCACATACATTGCCAGTGTTCCCTAAGTTCCCTATCGACCTTCTTGCCAAGGATGACATACCAGCCAGTCCTCACTTTGTCCACACTTTGATAGAATCTGATGCCACCATCCCAGTCTCTCCAGTACAAGTTGAATCTGCCAGAACTGATACACCACCACGCCTGCAACACCTACCTCATTTGTTTCCACTGATGTCCTGGCCGCCTCTAAGCCGGTGAAGATCGTTGAAGAAGTTATCCATGACCTTAGAGCTTCTACAGTAACATCAAAGCCCAACCTTAAGCACAAGAAGCATATGGCTCCCAGTCAAGGGTTCTTTATCAAAAGGAAACCAGGTGTTTCACGGCCAGAACCCTCCGAAGGGGAGTCCTCATCAGCTTAAACTCCTTCCATTTCATTTCATTTTTATTCACATGTTAATGCATTTTAAATTTTATTTGTATATATGTTTTGATTTCATGCATTGAGGACAATGCACACCTTAGGTTTGGGGGTTTGGGTTGCCTTACATTTATTGCTATGACATTCATGTTTATAATTCGGTTTGTATTATGTTTGCCATGTAGGATTTAACACATGCATACCAAACCGCTAATTTTTTTCCTCGGTCAATTTTATACTTGTTACCAACACTGCTAGTTTAGGTGAAGTTATGCTAGATTGTTTGTCCAATGAAGAAACTAGAATTTATAACTTCTATGCCAGAAGGTTAGCATAGCCAAGTAGCTTGGCAATTGAACTCTAGTTTTGGGAACTTTAGTTTCACTCTACAAGCGGTATGTATCTAGTCTGCGAAACAAACTTAGGTTTACTTGAAACTAAACTCAGAAAAAAGAGACAAAATACCAGGGTTGAAAGGAAGAATAAGGCAACAATGTTTTGCCAAAAACTAAGTTTTTTTAGAACACTCCTTTGCCTTAGGGAAAATAATTAACTGGGGTCTTCGTGGTTTACTCCTTCTTAGTTCTCAAGCCAACATAACTCTAGGGTATGAGTGTAATGGGTTAGCTTAGGGATGTAATTTGGATTAACGTGGGTATTCATGGTTTGCTCTTTTTTATATCTCACGCCAAATAGTACATGACACGACCATAATTAAATGCCAGCATAAAAATACCCTTGGCAAATAAAGAAAAAAAATATAAATAAAAATTCTGAGTTTGGGTAGTAAAGTTGGCTAAGGGAGTCAAGTAAACTTGATGCATATTGCCCGCGCTTTTTATACACTGGATGACCTTATACTAGAACTTTATTGTTGCACTTGAATTTTTTATTTGCTTGGCATTGATACATTGAATATCCGAGGATAGACCTAGGATAATATTTTGCTAACTAGTAGGTGTTAGGAACATGATAATTTTTGCTGAGGTACTTTTCTTTTTTTTTCTATAGATTTTTAGTTGCATTACCTGAGGACAAGCAATGAGCTAGGTTTGAGGGTGTGCTAACTCCTCGAAAGTACTGGTTTTTATGCTTCTTTCACAATGTTTTTGCTTGCCTTTAAGTAGATATGTTTGCATTTAGTTGTAAAAATTCATGCATTTGCATAAGGAGTTAGTAGTTATTTTGTTGCCAGGGTGAAAGGTTGTTTTGATGGCTTTGATGCAAGACACAGGTAGGCAGGCATGGCAGAGAGGCGCTAGCAGAAAACACAGGAGAGGAAGCAAGAAAATTATCGAGTAGCAGTTGGCTTAGATGGACCAAGCAATGCCAAGCTTAGTTGGCAAAGGATTGATGTCTGATGACCAGTCAAAGTAGTCATTGGACCTTATACACATCAACCATGGGATTCAAATCGGGATAAGAGGATACCACATCTTATCCCTTCGCGCATTCAAAATTCAAACTCCAAAGCTTATCATAGGGTTTCCACGCAAGCCTATTTAAAGGAGCTCAAGCCACCACTTGAGGGTGATCGGATTGGAAGAGAGGTTGCACCTTGGTGAACCGAGAGGCGACGTGGTCCAACCAGCTAAGATCGAGAGCTCTGGAGCAATCGAAGGGTTGCATCGACGGATCTCCTTATTGCCCATTCTCTTAGTTTTATTTTTATTCGAATAATGATGTCAAGATACGATAATATTTTGTGGATGAACCCTCAACCATGAACTAAGCTTTTACAGTTGGTTAGGGATGTTTGCGATGTACGCTGTTTTTATGTTTGATTTTTAATAATTTAAATGTCTTGGCATTATTTTCTATCTGCTAGTACTAACTTTCTCAAATCCTTTGTCATACGACAATTTGGCATAATGTGCTTATTGCACCTTAATATCTTAACAGACTTAAGGGGCAACGATCAGTTGCCACATACTAAGGCGAGAAGCTTCGACAAAAGATATTCAAGTAGATAAACTTACTTCGGAAGTGAGTCTACCCCTTAGGAGTAAAGGTTGACACTTAATCGAGTTAATTAATGAAAAGCTTCACTATAGACATATTAGGGTTTTATCATGGTTAACTTATGGTATTGCCATCGATAGAGGCAATACTACCTTTAATCTGCTCGACAATAAAAACAAGACAGGATATTATTAAAAGCTGGCACTTTTATTTTCTTACAAACAAGTAAACATTAAGCAAATAAGTTCTTGGTCAATCCCTGTAGATTCAATACTCAACTTATTGCTGTATTACTTGCTAATCGTGTATACTTGCACGCATAAGACTCACCTTGGCTTTTTTTCTTGCACTTTTACACTAAATATTCAATCGTTTGCCAAGTGTTAGAAAAAGTCGACAAGGGTTTTATGTTGCAAATTTACCCTTGGGAGAAAAGTGGACTGATTTCCCGTTTATTTTCTTGTCTCTTACATGGGAAGAGAAGAAAAAGACAAACCACCCCTTTTCCTTTTCATCTTTCTTTCCTAACCGACACCCCCATTTTTAACCTTTGTTTCAAAAAGCTAAAAATTCAAACTTTACCAATCAATTATTCCACCCAAGGTCTAAGATTCAAGTATGTTAACATCCTCATCAAGAGCTTCAAGAAAAAGCATAATATTGAGGCAATAAGGTAAGGTTTTCAATTATGGTTTTTTTAAGAGGTTTAAGCTTTGGGGGGGGGGTTCCATGAAGCTTTCCCAAGATTTTAAGGTCGTAATTTAGTAGCTAAGCTTACCGTGATGGTTAGTTCATGCTTTGATTCGATTTTCATGTTTGGTTACCAAAGGAAAGTGGTTGGGAGGCTTGTTCAAGCTTGAGACAAAGATGAGGGTTTAAGGAAGCTAAGGGTAAGAGTACATTATGGGATTTTTGCCTTAAGGTCAGTATATCTCTGACTCCTATGTTTCTTGAGGATCATAAGTTAATAGCCTTGCTTGAGGTTATGGTTTAGAGTTGTTACATTTCGTGATTATAGTTGTTTGGATGCATTTTGGGTGAATGAGACTTTAAAATGGTAAAACTCGTTTTTTGTTAATAATGTGTAAAAAGGCATTAAACCACCCTAAACAACTCCCATAAGGTGTAGGATCAAGTTAAAGGTTTGTAGGTTGCATTTTGGGGTCTTCGGATCCGGATCGGGGTGTTACAAAATCAATATATAATTTGTAGATAAAAAAGAACTCAACAAGTGGTTCCAGTGGAAAAAGCGGATAATATTCATCCAAGGAGACCCGAGTTCAATCGCTCTGTCTACAAAATGTGTGTGAATTGTCAAAGGGTTAAGAATATGTATGAACAGATACTATCTTCTAATCATCTTTAGACTATTCAAAAAAATACTAATAATATTTAGATAAAAAATAAAATTTGTTAATATTCTAAGGTAAGATGAATTGAATTAAAATATGTTATCAGTTTTTTATTTCTTAAAAATAAATGATAAAAATATTTATTTTCAATTTTTCAAAAAATGATTTTTAGCTGAAAATGATAAATTTTTATTTTCCATTATTCTTATATATTTATTTTTCAAAAATTATTTTCAGTTTTTCAAACAAATGATTTTTTATATATAAGAAAGGTCTATTTTAAGAGAGAAAATAACTCAATCATTAGTGTTTTTTTCAATATTTCCAATTTATATATTTTTGTTTTTTAATTTATTTTGGGTAACCGTGCTACTCCCTTTGTTGTTGATGAAAATGACTTGCTCAATGGGCAGGCAAAGTGGATGGACATGCTGGAAAATTTTCGGAAAGAGAAAATTGGGATTTTAGTAATGATAATATATTTCAATATTTGTGGCTAATGTTGAGATGTTGTGGTTTCAGTTAGTCAAATAAGTATGTGAACTTTTAGGTTAGGGTTGTTGGCACATCACTACATCTCTTTTCCAATTCGTTGCCTTCAAGTTACCTCAAGAACTTCCACAAGACTGTGTCTGATTTTCTGCACGGTTCTGCTTGGCCCTTTTGTTTTTAATTACCACGCATCCTTATATCCTAAATATCTAACTCCGTTTGCCGTTTTGGCTATTGAATTGAAAATTTATATTTCTTTCTAAGAATAGGCTCTGATGTATTTTTTTTATTTTGATCACTTATCATTAATTTTGACTATTAACTTAACGAGGATGGTAAGTGATAATATATAATAATATTTTTTTCATCGAAATCTATATATTCTAACCGTTTTAATTAAATCTCAATATTTAAAATTCAATCAACTCGATTAACATTTTAATTCTAAATTGTTTAATAAATTAAACTCTAAAATAAAATGACTGTATAGCTATCATATTGATGGCAAAATAAAAGGAAAACGTTTGGTGTGGGGTGAATCAAAACCAAGACCGAGGCAAAGGTCTAGTGCTTAACTATTTGACCAAATTGTGTTATTTATTGTAAACAAAATTAATTAAGCTGGACAATACTATGAATCCAAGTAATCCCCTACTCCGAACCAATACCAAACTGTGTTGCTGTGACTTTTCACGCACCGAGGGCAGCGTTTCGAGAAGCTGGTAGTGGTGGCCCTTGGGTTGTCGTTTCAATTTTTGTTTCTTTCCTTTTAGGTTTCCTCTGCGTATTTCTCTTGTTTGCTTATTGGTGTGTCATTCTCCAAATCCTCAAACAACCATTATGATATTCTTTCTCGCACTCATCCATAATGATTAAAAATAAAGAAAAAAATGTGCAAATTGTTAGATTAAAATTCGTAATTGTGGGCACATACGTATAATATATGATGTTATTATTAAGTATGATACAAAATTGTAAATACCTAATAATTATATAGAGAGGTAGTGGTCTCCAAAAAATAAGTTAATTTGTATTATTCTTGTCCCTGTTGGAGAGTTTTTACGGCGAGAAGTAACATATCTTCTTAGAGGATCGCAACCACCTTCTAAGCGATCTCCTTCAAATGATTCTAAGTTTTCATTCCATCAATGAATTCATGTACGCTTCTGCATTTAGTTTATTGTTCTTGATGATTTAGCATGATAAATGTTGTATTAGATTTTATATGTACTTATGATTTGGTTCTAACAAGTGGCATCAGAGTCTCGTTATTTCAAATCTTTAAAAATTTATCGATTTCTATTTCTTGAATGAATTCAGTTTCAACTTCGCTTGTCGAGTATATTCGTGCTCTATATGTTTTGGCCCTATATACGACTGATTATGCTTTGTACGATTGAGAAACTTTCAAAATTTTGCTATTGGATTTTGGGTTTTTCAATTCTGATAAATATTTGTGCCTTATAACCATTATCTTTAAGATGCAAGAATAAGTTTTTGGTTCAATTTAAGTGATTGAAGTTAGCTACTGGGAGATTGTACGAAGAGGAAAATTGATAGTAATATTTTTTTCTTCTACAATTTATTATTTAAATTCAGTATATTATTAATTATAATTTATATATGAATCCATATTTGTTATTGAGCATATACGGTTAATGATACTCGATATATGTATTTGAATTTATATATGGAATATATATTTATTTTAAAATATATATTGAATTCGGTTTGATCAAAATTGAGTTTTGATAGTTAGTTATTAAGAAAGAAAAAATGTTTAACTTGGGCTTTTCCTTAGTGCAAAATCTATGTCCATACATTCAAATATTATATGTAAGTGTTTTTTCTATTCCTTAAAATTAGTTTCACTAAAAATGAATAGAGGATGTAAAATAAAATATATTGTGACATCATGAGATAAATTGGATAAATATAGAACAAAATAAATAAATAACATAAAAACAAGCTCACGTCAGTAGTCATAAATAAACAATAAATTCAAAATAATAGCTAGTTCCCCTCAAGATGACAAGCACACCATTAATATCGAGTCTTCGGACAATAATATTAACTGTAAGTGATACTCTTACTGTAGCAATCAAACATTGACAATAAACTATGTCAAAAAATAGATTAATCTTTGGACTAAAGTATTGCTCACATAAAATACCATATAGTTGTCACACATTTATCACCACAGTTGTCGTTGTAATTCTGCCAAATACTAACTTTTCTTTGGGTCAATTTATAAATGCTTGAATTAGAAAAAGCCATAGTCATCTTGATATTTTAAATAAATTAATCTACACAAAAGATGTCACTTTGGTGACATTATGTTTCAACTAACCCATTAAAATATTAGACATTCGAAGCTAAAATATGAATTT
The DNA here is from genome assembly GCA_019671005.1 of Hibiscus mutabilis. Taxonomy (NCBI): domain Eukaryota; kingdom Viridiplantae; phylum Streptophyta; class Magnoliopsida; order Malvales; family Malvaceae; genus Hibiscus; species Hibiscus mutabilis. Next base: position 17,087,028 of record CM033732.1, read on the forward strand.
ATTGTTTCAAAATATTTTCCTTAATTTATCTTTCAATCAAATTAAAAGATACTAAAAAATAATAAATTTAAATAAAGATAAACATTATCTCAAGATATGAGACACTTCATTAATATTTCATCATTTGACAGAACATTAACTTGCAAGTTTTATCTTGGTACAATAATCAAACATTGATAATAAGAACATGTCAAACAGAAATCTTCCTTTGAGCCAATTAATACTAACATAAGCTGAATTACATGTGCAAAATTTTCTATATTTTTAAATAAAATAATTTCCACAATAGAGGTCACTTTGGTAACGTAATACTTCGGTTAATTTATCTCAAAATATATAATATAAATATACCGATATTCAAATTTTAAATTTTGTAGTAGTCAAAACTGAAAATTTTGATAACACTTAAGTTTTCGAAATAACCCAAAATAAGGTTGTCTTAACCAAAATTTTTTATTGTTTCTCAAAAATTCCTTAAACATGCATTTACAATATTTTCGCTTTAAACTTAAAGGCAAGATTCATAAATGATAAACTAATGCATCCAATACTTAAATTCATAAATCACAAAAAAATTGAGTTCAAAATAATTAATATTTAACCAGAAGTCAGAACCAAAGTATCATACTAAAAAAATTGAATTCAGAATAACCAATATTTAACCAGAAGTCATAATCAAAGTATCATACTAAAAAAATTGAATTCAGAATAATCAATATTTAATCAGAAGTCAGAATCAAAGTATCATACTAAAAAAATTGAATTCAAAATAATCAATATTTAACCAGAAGTCAAAATCAAAGTATCATACTAAAGAATTCAATAATTATCAAATGAAACTTTAATATTAATGTACGTTTTTTTTTCCAAAGATCAAAACCAAATGTGATTCAACAATTCAAGCATGAATTATTAGAGATAACCTGGATATAAAGTTTGGAGAGTTAACATGATTATAAAGTTTTCAAGTCACGGTCAAGGATGAGTTGATTCCTTCCAAAACTATTATCGAGTGGAGAGTGTGCATGGACTATAGGAAGTTGAATAATGCCACCAAGAAAGACCACTTCCCACTGCTCTTCATCGATCAAATGTTGGACAGACTAGCAGGTAAGGCATACTATTGCTTCTTAGACAGCTATTCAGGTTATAATCAGATTACCATCGCTCTAGAGGACCAGAAGAAAACCATATTCACTTGTCCATATGGGACATTTGCCTTTAGGAGAATGCCCTTTGGACTGTGTAATGCTCCGTCAACATTCCAACAATGTATGATGTCTATTTTCTTTAACATTATTGAGAACAACCTAGAAGTTTTCATGGATGACTTCTCAGTGTTTGGCAAAACATTCGAGGAATACCTTCAGAGTCTAGAGCTTGTTTTGAAGAGATGTATTGAGACTAACCTGGTCTTGAACTGGTAAAAATTCCATTTCATGGTGAAGGAAGGCATAGTTCTCGGTCACAGAGTAACCAAGAGAGGCTTGGAAGTAGACAAGGCAAAGGTGGAGGTAATCAAACAGTTTCCACCTCCTACAAGTGTAAAAGGTATCAGAAGTTTTTAGGACATGTAGGTTTTTATCATCTTTTCATTAAAGATTTCTCAAAATTTTCTAAACCTTTATGCTTGCTTTTAGAACAAAATGCCACTTTTGCGTTTGATGATTCTTGTTTAAAAGCGTTTTAAGAACTTAAGGACAGATTGATTAATGTCCACATAGTCATGGCACTAGCCTAGAATGAGCCTTTCGAGCTCATGTGTGATGGCAGCGATTATGCTATTGGAGTTGTGTTAGGACAAAGGCATGGCAAGATTTTTCATACTATTTACTATGCCAGCCGGACATTGAATGAAGCCTAACTCAACTATACCACTACCAAAAAGGAATTTCTTGCGATTGTATTTGCATTTGATAAGTTCATAACTTACTTAGTAGGTAATAAAGTTGTGGTGTATATAGATCACTCGGCATTAAAGTACCTCTTGGCAAAAAAGGATGCCAAGCCTGGACTAATCTAATGGACGCTTTTGCTACAAGAATTTGATCTCGAGATTCGAGACAAGAAGGGGAGTGAAAACTTGGTAGCTAACCATTTATCACGATTAGATCATCACCTTAAGGAATGAAGAGCCACTACCATTAGAGATGAATTCCCTGATGAATACTTACTTGCAGTCGATTCTATGCCATGGTACGTGATAAGTGTTCAAAAGTACTATTTTTCTTACCCTTTTTACTCATATTATTGTTAGACTTAGGCTCGTATTAGTTGCATAATTAGCTATTCATGCATTAATCCATGTTTCCTTCCATCGTTGAGCTTGATTACATAACTTCGTAGTTTTTGTGGAAAAGATGCTGCTTTGGTGTGCTTTGTGTGTGTATGTGCAGGATCACTTGCCAGGGCAATGCCGAGCTAGTTGCCAGGGCAATGCATGAAGGAGATGCCGAGCTAGTTGCCAGGGCAATGCATGAAGGAGACGCCGAGTCAGTTGCCATGACAATTGTCGACAAGAGCAAAGGTGATATGGTAGTCAAAATTGATGACTAAACAAGCCCAAGATGACGTGGAGCAAAGCCCAAACCCAAAGGAATTTAATTGCCATGCAGAGATTAAAGAAGAATTAAATTCCAAGAAGATAGGAGAAGTTCTAGTAGGAATAAAATTATAATAAAGAATTATATTCTTTAAAGATAATTTAATTCCAACTTAACTTCCTCCTCAAAGAAGGACTTTGGCCTATCCCTATAAATAGGAATGAGATTTTGACAATCCAAAGAGAGAGCAAGAGGGGAATTTTGACAAATCCAAGGAGGGCAAAAGGAGAGAATTTTCGACAAGTATCTAGGGCAAGGAGGATTTCGACAAGCCTCCTTCTTCATCCTTTTCTTTCTTGCTCGATTGGGTTCATGCTAGGGATTGTTTATCTCGTGTTTCTTTGGAACCTAGCCATGAACTAAATCTATTTGGCTATGGTTATTGTGTTTTGTGGTTGTGAGGAACTATTGGTTTTTGTTTAGGTAATAAGAGTTTGCACTTTTCTATTTCAAGGTTTATTCATTCTTGGTTCTTATTCTTGTTTGCGAGTGAATTGGGAGAGGATCTCGTGATTTCATCTATTTATCTAATATCGGGAGAGTTAGATTCAAGAAACGAATGAATATGATCTTTATTCAATCTCATGATGGTGAAGATTAATCCGGCTTAGGAATAAGTTAAGGATTTCAACGGCTAAGAGGAGCGCAAGATTGGTTGTTGTTCACCCTTGATTCACGCATGGATGTATTATCAAGGCATGCACAAGTAGCTAGAGTTTCGAATTAGGGATAAGAAGAAACCATTGAAGAACGCTCTGCCGAACCTTGAAGGTTGCTGGCCTGAAGCCCAAGTAGTTGCCCAGGCAACCATCGATTAGTTGCCAAGACAACCCCGTTGTGCAAGTTGCCACGGCAACTGAGTTGCCCGTGCACTCTTTTACCAAGACAATCCAATCGGCTATCACACCTCAACTCACGATAACCTAGCCTATCTATCTCTCATTCGATCTCATCTTTTCATTTACTTTATTACTTTCTAGTTTAGTTATTAGTTAAACTCCTATAATCCTTTATTTGTGTTTTTACTTTTTACAGTGCAAGAGACTAGATTCTTGAAGTGGCACCAATCCCTGTGGAGACGATATCTTTTATACTATAACTTGCGACGTGTATACTTTCACAATTGCATAGCACTTATTACGCGCAACAAGTTTTTGGCATCGTTGCCGGGGATTGGTAATAGCGACTTTGTTTTTATTTTCTTGCACTTTCTTTTTATTTTTCTTGTTTAAAATTCAAAGGGCTAACAAACTTTGGTTTTGCATTGGTATATGACCAGGGCGAGACCGACTTCACCAGAATATCCCTTTGATCCAGAAATCGAACGAACCTTACAAAGACTTAGACGAAGGATAAGAGAAGCAATGGCAAATCAAGACGACAATATAAATCTAGATGTTCGAGCAGGAGGAGGAGTGATTCTTGCACGAAACAGAACTATTCGAGACTATCTTGAAGAAGATCTTGATGGACTTAACCTAGGAGTTGTCGCACCTGAAATTGAAGCCGACCACTTTGAGTTGAAACCGGTAATGTTTAATATGATCAACACAATAGGTCAATTTGGCGGCTCAAAGAATCAAGATGCACGACAACATCTGAAATCTTTCCTCGAGATTTGCAACTCGTTCAAGATACACGGAGTCACCCCCGATGTCCTAGGATTAAGATTATTCCCCTATTCACTGAGGGATAGGGCGATAGCATGGTTGAATAGCATTCCTGCCGGATCCATAGCATCTTGGACTGATCTTTGTCGTGATTTCCTTGCTAGATTTAATCCTACAAATTTGACTGATAAGCTTCAGAACGACATTATTTCTTTTTTTCGGCAGGCGGATGATGAATCCATGTACGAGGCTTGGGAGCGATATAGAGAACTTCTACACAAATGCCCTTTACACGGATTCCCGGTGTGGACTCAAGTAACAATGTTTTACAACGCCGTGAATACACCAACAAGGATGATGCTAGATGCCTTGGTAAACGGCATACTCCTAGATAAGTCGCCGGAAGAAGCAATGCAAATTTTAAACAGGCTGGCCAAGAATGATTATCAATTCCCATCTACTAGAAGAGGAGGAGTTAGACGCCAAGCCACAATACATGAACTAGGATCATCAGATTCAATTTCGGCACAATTGGCCGCTTTAACCAAGATGGTCCAGAACATGCAAAAACCAAACAACACACATGAAGTCAAGGTAATGGATTCTTTTTGTGAGTTATGTGGTGATAACCATAATTCTTCTGAATGTATGCAGAATCCGGAATCCAGCTTCTATGTGGGGAATTACAATCGAAACAACAATGTGATGTCCAATACATACAATCCAGCTTGGAAGAAGCACCTGAATTTTTCATGGAGTAATCCCAACAATGCTCTAAACCAGAACAATCAGAATGCACAAGCATCAGGATTCCAGTAGAATATGCCACGGCAACAGATGCCGCAGCAACAACCGACAACATCTAGTTCTTTGGAAAATTCTCTAAATGCTTTTATGATGAAAACTGAATCTTATATGGCTGAGAATAGTAATTTCATAAAAAGAACTGATGCTTTTATTAACAGGACCGAGATGAGATTGCAAAACCGAGAGGCGGCAATCAAATCATTGGAAAATCAAGTCGGGCAGTTTGCTCAAAATCTGAATACTAGACCACAAGGAGGTTTACTTAGCGATACTGAAGTCGCAAGAGGAACTGGCCATGAGCAATGTAAGGCGATCACCACTAGAAGTGGCCAACAACTTAGAGAGGTTCAAACCCGCTCGTCAAACAAAACTCCACAAAAAGATCAGGTCGAACCTAGCGGCAAAGCCTCAGATGCTGAACCAAGAATTGCTGCGGCAACCGGCAATAAGCATGCCTCCGCAACCGACAATAAAGACGCCTCGGCAACTTGCGATAAGCATGCCTTGGCAACCCCAGTTGATAATGCCTCGGCAACTCTAGATGTCCTGGCAATGCCGTCAATCAGGTTTCAAACCAATGAAAGGATCGAAGATATCTGACTTCCACCACCATTCCCACAAAGGTTGAAGCGACAAAAGCAAGAATACCAATTCAAGAAGTTTCTTGATATCCTAAAGCAAGTCCACATCAACTTGCCATTGGTGGAAGCAATTGAACAAATGCCAAACTATGCCAAGTTTCTTAAAGACATTGTGTCCAAAAGAACAAGGCTAGGAGAGTTTGAAACAGTTGCCGCGACAGAGGGATGCATGACAATGTTGCACAATCGTATGCCACCCAAGTTGAAGGATCCCAGAAGTTTCACAATACCCTGTTCCATTGGAAATCACTATGTCGGGAAAGCATTATGCGACCTTGGGGCTAGCATAAACTTGATGCCTAAATCGGTTTTCCAGAAACTAGGAATCGAGAAGGCAAGACCTACAACAGTTATGCTGCAGCTAGCCGACAGATCCTATGTGCATCCAGAGAGAAAAATCGAGGACATACTGGTAAAAGTTGATAAATTTATTTTTCCCGCTGACTTTATTGTTTTGGATTGTGAAGCAGATGAGCATGCACCCATCATTCTCGGGAGACCATTCCTAGCAATAGGGAGAACCTTGATTGATGTTGAAAAGGGAGAACTCACAATGAGGGTGATTGACCAGCAAGTTAAACTAAATGTGTTCCAAACACTAAGGCATGTCGATGATCCAGAAGAATGCCAATTTCTTCATGCCACGGCAGAGTTTAACTTCGATGAGGAATTTAGTTGCCTCGGCAACTACATTGCCGACCAAGAGGAACATGAGGAGTATGAAGAACCGGTCGATGAGGAACAACCAGTAGAGGCAAATTGGCTAGCCAATCGACCAGGTACATACTTTGAACCACTGGACTACTCAGGTAAGGAAGGTAAGCTCGAAAAACCCTCTATTGAACAACCACCAATTCTTGAGTTGAAACAATTGCCAGAGCAACTAAAATATGTATACTTAGAGACCGATAATGCATTGCCTGTAATTATTTCTTCTAAGTTACAGCCTGAGCAGGAAAAGAAGCTGATCAAGATGTTGAAGCTACACAAAAAGGCAATAGGGCGGACAATTGCCGACTTGAAGGGCATTAGCCCGGCGGTGTGCATGCATAAGATCTTGTTGGAAGATGATCACAAACCTTCAATTGAGGCCCAGAGGAGACTGAATCATGCCATGAAAGAGGTTGTAATGAAAGAAATCATCAAGTGGCTTGACGCCGACATTATATACCCTATCTCCGATAGTACGTGGGTAAGTCCGGTACAATGTGTACCGAAAAAGGGAGGTATAACAGTGGTAAGCAATGAAAATAATGAACTTATCCCAACCAGGACTGTGACCGGTTGGAGGGTTTGTATGGACTATCGAAAGCTAAACAAAGCTACTAGGAAAGATCACTTCTCATTACCCTTTATTGATCAAATGCTTGACCGTCTTGTAGGTAAACCCTTTTATTGTTTTCTTGATGGTTATTCAGGTTACAATCAGATTGCCATAGCACCAGAAGATCAAGAAAAGACAACCTTCACATGCCCATACGGTACTTATGCCTTCCAAAGGATGCCGTTCGGATTGGTGGCACTCTTTTCAGACATGGTCGAAGACTTCCTTGAGATCTTCATGGATGATTTTTCAGTTTTTGGTAATGACTTCGACGGCTGTCTCGGCAATTTAGAGAGGGTGTTGGCAAGATGCGAAGAAACGGATTTAGTCCTCAATTGGGAGAAATGCCATTTTATGGTAGATGAAGGAATAGTGCTCGGCCACAAGATTTCATCCAAGGGATTTGAAGTAGACAAAGCCAAGGTGGACGTGATCAAGAGATTACCCCCACCAAGTTCGGTTAAAGAAATTCGAAGTTTTCTCGGACATGCAGGTTTTTACAGGAGGTTCATTCATAATTTTTCTAAAATCACTAAACCCTTGTGTAATCTGCTTGAACAGGATAAAGTCTTCGATTTTGATGATTCTTGCACCCAAGCATTTGAAACCCTAAAGAAAAAGCTTGCCTCGGCACCCATTGTCGTTCCACCAGATTGGACGCTACCTTTTGAGCTCATGTGTGATGCAAGTGATTTCGCGGTAGGAGCAGTCCTAGGCCAACGCACAGGTAAGACCTTCCATGTGATATACTACGCTAGTAAAACTCTTAATAGTGCTCAAGTGAATTACACAACAACGGAGAAAGAGTTACTAGTTGTAGTTTTCGCATTTGACAAGTTCTGATCCTATTTGATTGGTACAAAGGTAATTGTTCATACGGACCATTCGACAATCAAATACTTATTTGCTAAAAAGGATGCTAAACCTCGTTTGATTCGTTGGATATTACTTTTACAAGAATTTGATATTGAAATTAAGGACAGGAAAGGAACAGAAAATCAAGTGGCCGATCACTTATCACGTTTGGAATGCAATAGGGAGGAGGACGCGGATCTAGAGATATGCGATGCATTCCCGGATGAACAAATTTTAGTTGCCTCGGCAACCCTTGACGCCTCGGCAACCCTTGACACCTCGGCAACCCTCGACGCCTCGGCAACCATGGATGCACACGCCTCGGCAACTCTCGACGCCGCAACAGTCTTTGATGCGCACGCCTCGACAATCTTGGGAGCAGTCGCCACGGCAGCACATGCCTCGGTAATACCCTGGTACGCGGATTTAGTTAATTTCCTTGTTTGTGGTATTTTACCTTATGGTATTACTCACCAAGGGAAAAAACGGTTCTGCTATAATGCTAAGCATTACTTTTGGGACGAGCCTCTTTTGTTTAAACAATGTACAGATCAGGTTATACCCTGATGTGTCCCTGAAGAAGAGCAACAGAATGTACTCTGGCAATGCCATTCTTCACCCTATGGAGGACATTTTGGAGGAACTCGTACCGCGGCCAAAGTTTTGCAATCCGGTTTGTATTGACCAACATTGTACAAAGATGCCCAAGACTTTTACAAGCAATGTGATCGTTGCCAGAGGACGGGCAATATCTCTAGACGACATGAGATGCCGCTCCAGAACATCATCGAGGTGGAATTGTTTGATGTATGGGGGATCGATTTTATGGGACCTTTCCCATCTTCATTCGACAACCTCTACATTCTACTTGTCGTCGACTACGTGTCTAAATGGGTTGAGGCAGCTGCAGTTCCCAACAACGATTCCAAGACCGTGCAACGATTCCTGCAGAAAAACATATTTACACGGTTTGGGATGCCGAGAGCAATTATCAGCGACGAAGGCAAGCATTTTGACAACAGACTAATTGCCAAGATGTTGCAACGCTTCGGCATATCACACAAGATCGCCACAGCATATCACCCACAACCAACGGGCAAGCAGAAATTTCCAACCGGGAGTTGAAGGGAATACTCGAGAAAGTTGTAAATCCCTCAAGGAAGGATTGGTCATTAAGACTAGATGACGCACTTTGGGCATATCACACTGCATTCAAAACACCCTTAGGTATGTCCCCCTTCCGACTTGTCTATGGCAAGACATGCCATCTACCAGTGGAAATCGAGCACAAGGCGTACTGGGCAATCAAGACCGTGAATATGGATTGGGAAAGTGCCGGACAAAAGCGTTTGATGGATCTCAACGAGATAGAAGAATTCCGTGCACTCGCCTATAACAATGCACGAATCTACAAAGAGAAAATAAAGCGATGGCATGACAAGAAACTATTGCCACGGCAATTCACGCCAGGGCAACTAGTTCTCTTATTCAATTCTCGGCTAAAACTTTTCCCGGGAAAGCTGAAATCAAGATGGTCGGGACCATTCAAAGTCATTAAACCATTCTCCCATGGTGCCGTGATAATCAAGTCCATCTCTGACAACCATGAATTCAAAGTTAATGGACAAAGATTGAAGCACTACAATGGTGCCCATGTGGAACGTAACAAAGAAGTGGTCAACTTAGGATATGCATGAGCATGCTCTCCTTTCAATATTTTCTTTTTCTTTTTATTTTTATTTTCATTTTTATTTTTAGGAGATATTTTATTTTTCTTCATTATCTTTAGTTTTCAGGTTTTCTTTGTTTTCTTTTTCACAACAAGACTCACAACTACTATGCTAAAGAAATTTACTGCCAAGATCCTTGCCCCGGCAACCAATGAAGAAGATGGCGCGGCAACCTACATCGTGCCTACACAAGCTGATGCCACGGCAACCAACCCTGAAGATGCCACGGCAACCAAAACTAAAGACATCCCGGCAATCACTGCAAAAGCCAAAGGTAAAGCACCTATGCCTGAATCAACTCCTACGGAATCATTTTCTAATTTTTCAGATTCGGACGAGTCCTCCATTGAACCAAAAAGACCGCACCAATTGAATCCTCCAAGCGAAAAGCCATTGACATTGATGAAGAGGATGATGAGGACAACCCCGTACGAGGATCGATTCCACAACCGGCAACAAGAAGACAACCATCGCGTTCAAGCAAGAGAATCAAGACACCGACTAGAAGGAAACTAATCATCTACGATGATGAACTCTCGGAGTAAGTCCTTGTATGCATTTTTATTTTTATTTTTATTTTTATTTTTCTCGTTATTTTATGCATGCATTGAGTACAATGCCTCACTCGAGTTTGGGGGGGGGATTGTTATTAGTAGTTACCATGTTTAGTTATATTCATCTTAAGGATACATAAATTGCTTGCCATGCCTTTAATTGGAATAAGAATTGCTTAGATTTGATGAATATCCGATGATGACTTTGCCAATGCACTTAATTGATAGAATTTTTATTCTAGGATAACCATGGAAAAACTTAGAATTTTACTATGACGCTAAATTTGATGAAACACTGTTGTGGTTTGATTGATTTAAGGACTTCTAGTGAACTTAGGTTGATAATTAAGAAATTGGGGGATTAGAATAAAAATTGGATGAATGCTAGAGGTGCCCGAAATTGGCTCTAGCATGTGCTAAAAAATTGATCACTAGAGGTGCCCGAAACTGGCTCTAGGATGTGTTAAAAAAATTTAACTAGAGGTGCCCGAAACCGACTCTAGTCGATTCAATTAACTTAATAAAACTAAAAACAAAACACTAGAGGTGCCCAACACTGGCTCTAGTTCAAACATGTTAAAAAGAACCCAATGAAGTAATTTGAAAACCTCTTGTTTGCATAGAATCCGAAAAAATCAACTTGCACACAACTCTGCACACACTCACAAGCATTATAGTCTGATTCCGAGTAATTCCTAAGTTTTCTGAAAAAATAAAAAGCCATCATACTTTGTGCCCCGGTTCAGAGAATTGAAATCAATTTCAAAGCTAAGTTTGTGAAAATTGAAGTCTTGGCAGGTAATTATGAGTTTGCATTGCTTGAGGACAAGCAATAGTTCGAGTTTGGGGGTGTGATAAATGTTCAAAAGTACTATTTTTCTTACCCTTTTTACTCATATTATTGTTAGCTTAGGCTCATATTAGTTGCATAATTAGCTATTCATGCATTAATCCATGTTTCCTTCCATCGTTGAGCTTGATTACATAACATGGTAGTTTTTGTGGAAAAGATGCTGCTTTGGTGTGCTTTGTGTGTGTATGTGCAGGATCACTTGCCAAAGCAATGCCGAGCTAGTTACCAGGGCAATGCATGAAGGAGACGCCGAGCTAGTTGCCAGGGCAATACATGAAGGAGATGCCGAGTCAGTTGCCATGGCAATTGTTGACAAGAGCAAAGGTGATATGGTAGTCGAAATTGATGACTAAACAAGCCCAATATGACGTGGAGCAAAGCCCAAACCCAAAGGAATTTAATTGCCATGCAGAGATTAAAGAAGAATTAAATTCCAAGAAGATAGGAGAAGTTCTAGTAGGAATACAATTATAATAAAGAATTATATTCTTTAAAGATAATTTAATTCCAACTTAACTTCCTCCTCAAAGAAGGACTTTGGCCTATCCCTATAAATAGGAAGGAGATTTCGACAATCCAAAGAGAGAGCAAGAGGGGAATTTCGACAAGTCCAAGGAGGGCAAGAGGAGAGAATTTTCGACAAGTATCTAGGGCAAGGAGGATTTCGTCAAGCCTCCTTCTTCATCCTTTTCTTTCTTGTTCGATTGGGTTCATGCTAGGGATTGTTTATCTTGTGTTTCTTTGGAACCTAGCCATGAACTAAATCTATTTGGCTATGGTTATTGTGTTTTGTGGTTGTGAGGAACTATTGGTTTTTGTTTAGGTAATAAGAGTTTGCACTTTTCTATTTCAAGGTTTATTCATTCTTGGTTCTTATTCTTGTTTGCGAGTGAATTGGGAGAGGATCTCGTGATTTCATCTATTTATCTAATATCGGGAGAGTTAGATTCAAGAAACGAATGAATATGATCTTTATTCAATCTCATGATGGTGAAGATTAATCCTGCTTAGGAATAAGTTAAGGATTTCAACGGCTAAGAGGAACGCAAGATTGGTTGTTGTTCACCCTTGATTCACGCAGGGATGTATTATCAAGGCATGCACAAGTAGCTAGAGTTTCGACTTAGGGATAAGAAGAAACAATTGAAGAACGCTCTGCCGAACCTTGAAGGTTGCTGCCCAGAAGCCCAAGTAGTTGCCCAACTAGTTGCCCAGGCAACCATCGATTAGTTGCCAAGACAACCCAGTTGTGCAAGTTGCCACGGCAACTGAGTTACCCGTGCACTCTTTTACCAAGACAATCCAATCAGCTATCACACCTCAACTCACGATAACCTGGCCTATCTATCTCTCATTCGATCTCATCTTTTCATTTACTTTATTGCTTTCTAGTTTAGTTATTAGTTAAACTCCTATAATCCTTTATTTGTGTTTTTACTTTTTACAGTGCAAGAGACTAGATTCTTGAAGTGGCACCAATCCCTGTGGAGACGATATCTTTTATACTATAACTTGAGACGTGTATACTTGCACAATTGCGTAGCACTTATTACGCGCAACAGTACGCTGGCATAGTCAATTACCTGGTAAGTAATATTTTGCCACCGGATTTGGTGAGTAATGCTAGGAGATGTTTTTTGCAAGATGTTCGGCAATATTATTGGGATGAGCCAATTTTGTTCAAACAATGTGCCGACCAAGTGATCTACCGATGTGTGCCAAAAGAAGAGCAGCACAATATTTTGTAGTTATGCCATGCAACACCATATAGAAGACATTTTGCTGGCATGAAGACCGCTGCCAAGGTGTTGCAATCAGGATTCTTTTGGCCTATGCTGTTTAAAGATGCTCATTACTTTGCCAAGGCATGTGACCGATTCTAGCGGATGGGTAACATCTCTAGCAGACATCAATTGCCACTTCAAAATATTATGCTAGTAGAGCTATTTAACGTATGGGGAATAGATTTCATGAGTCCCTTTCCTCCATCATTTGGTAATCTATATATTCTCGTGGCCGTCGATTATGTTTCAAAATGGGATGAGGCTATCGAGCTACCAACTAATGACGCCAAGACTATTTCCAAGTTCATACATAAGAACATATTCATTAGATTCGGTGCCCCAAAGCTATCATTCATGATGATGGTGCAACTTTTAAGTGCAATTTAATATTTAGAGCTATGTGCAGGTACAGAATCCATCAACGTATTGCCATAGCTTACCATCCCCAAACAAATGGCCAAATGGAGATCTCAAACAAAAAAATCAAGAACATTCTAGAAAAAACTGTGAATCCAACGAGGAATGACTGGTCTTTGAGACTAGATGATTCTTTGTGGGCTTACAAAACAGCCTTTAAGACTATGTTGGGAACTTCTCCTTATAGGCTCGTGTTTGGTAAGGCATGCCACTTGCCAGTGGAATTAGAGTATCGAGCTTATTGGGCAATCAAAAAGCTTAACATGGAGTGGAGAGTTGTCGGTGTAAAATGCTTATTGGACATAAACGAACAGAATAATTCAGAACACAAGCTTATGAGAATGCCATACTCTACAAAGAAAGAACAAAATAATGATAGGACAACAGGATATTGCCAAGACAATTTGAGGTAGGCCAACGTGTCTTGTTATTTAACTCGAGCTAAAGTTGTTTCCAGGTAAGCTCAAGTCTAGATGGCCAGGACCCTTTGAAGTTGTGAAACCATATGCTCATGGAGCAGTGGATATCAAGGATTTAAAAACAAGAACAATTTTCAAAGTAAACGGCCAAAGATTGAAACACTATTTGGAAGACACTCAAAATGATGCCAAGGAGGTTGTCCTTTTGGCAAAGGTTTCGTGAACGTCATCATCATGGTTTGATATTTGTATATATTAGGTTAGATGTTTTTATTTTTCAGTATTTTTCATTTATTTTTCTTTCTTTTAATTTTTATTTTTCTTTTGTTATGTTGAAAGGTTTTTGTTGAGTGGATACCCACGAGCTGTTAAAATGGGATAGAGACATCTAGCCACTTGATAATTTCTTTCTTAACTACCTCTTTCATGCTCGGGTTCAGTCTTCTCTTTTCTTAATTGTTTTGCCATGATATTCCTCTAAGATTATTTTGTGCAGGAAAATAGTGGGGCTTATTCCTCGGATATCAGCCAAGGTCCATCCTAGAGCTTTCTTATATTTGCTTAAAATTTCCAGTAATCTTTCCTCTTAATCATTAGATAGATCAACAACAATGATTGTTGGCAGAGTAGAGTGTTTGCCTAAGTAGGCATACTTGAGGTGGTCTGGCAACGGTTTTAGTTCCAATTTTGGTGGCTCCTCGATGGATGGTTTAGGTGCCTTGATTTCTCTACCCACCAGCTCCAATGGCTCTAGCTGGACAAAGTAATTAGCAACTTCATTCTCCAAAGTTGGTCAATCATTGGCTTCATTCGTCTTAATTTTATCAAGTTCTCTAGCGTCATCATCTGTGTCTTGGCACAGCTGTGCCACGTCCATAGTGAAAATGGACTCCATCATCTTATCAGCTTGGCATTCCTCTGGTTCATCTGCACATTTAAGATCTTGAAATACATTAAACGTAACATGTTGGTCATTCATGCGCATAGTAAGTTCACCTTTATGAACATCAATTAAGGCTCTAACTATGGCAAGGAATGGTCTGCCCAATATGATTGAGATATTCATGTCTACCTTATAATCTAAAATGATAAAATCAGCTGGAAATATAAATTTATCTACCTTTACCAGAACAAACTCATTCTTACCCTTAGGATGTGAAAAAGATCGGTTTGCTAACTAAAGTGTTACGGTGGTAGGCCTTGCTTCGATGTTGAGCTTTTTGAAAATAAACATTGGCATCAAATTGATGTTGGCTCCCAGGTCACATAGTGCTTTACCCATGAATCTGTTGCCAATGATACAAGGAATAGTACAACTTCTCGGATCTTTCTGCTTAGGTGGCAATCGATTGAGTATCATTGCACTGCATCCCTCAGTGAGAGCTACAATCTTGAAATCACCCAATTTCCTCTTTTTAGACAAAATGTCCTTCATGAATTTAACATAATTGGGTATTTGCTCAAGAGCTTCTACTAACGATATGTTGATTTGCAACTGCTTAAGAACTTCCAAGAAGCACTTAAATCTCTGATCATGCATGTGCTTCTATAGTCTTTAAGGAAATGGTAGAGGTGGATAAGCAAATGCTGGCTCTGCTAGATTTGCCAAGAGTGTGCTGGAATTCGATTGAGGTCTAGCATTGGATAGAGGTTTGGCATCGCTTATGTATGTTTCTTTCTTCTCTACTTCTTTTGGTTCATATACTGGTCTTTTCTCTTGGCAATTGTCTAACGACTTGATAGGTATCTCAACCTCACATTGTTTGCCACTCCAAAGAGTTACAACTTTGCACTGTTCATTACCTCTCCGCCGAGCATCTTCTATATCACTTGGCAATACTCTCTGGGTTTGATTGCTAAGTGCATTGGCAATTTGCCTAATCTGAATCTCTAAGTTTTGCATAGATACTGCAAAACTCTGAATAGTTGCCTCGTTCCTCTCTATATATTCTGTCAAAGTCCCCTGGTTATTTCTTTGTCCTGCATAAAAATTTCTTTGCGCCCTTTATGGCATGGGCAATCTGATGGAATCCTTGCTGGACATTGTTATTCTGACGTTGGGCATTATTCTGACACTGCGCATTGTGTTGGTTACCTCTTTAATTTCCCCAAGCTAAATTTGGGTGTTGCCTCCATCCTGCGTTGTAAGTATTGGAATTTGCATTATAATTATGATTGAAATTGCCAACAAAATTTACCGACTCAGGGTTGGCAGGGCAATCTTCTATGTAATAGTCCTCCCCACATATTGTGTTGAATGGGTCTAACGCCTTAATCTCTTGAGATTCTTTACTCTTTTGCAAAGTTCTCACCATGCTAGTAAGATTGGAAATCTCAGCGTGGATGGATGTTAATTCATCTAGTGCTAATTTTCCTCCAGTTTTAGTTCCAGTCCCTAGTCTAGCAGTAGGATACTCAAAATCATTAGTTGAGATCATTTCAAGGATTCCAACTGCCTTTGCATAGTTCTTGTCCAGTAGCAAACTATTTGTCGAAGCATCAACAATAGTTATGGTATGAGTATTGAGTCCATTGTAAAAGGTCTCTATCTGGGTTCAATTTGGGAATCCATGCATGGGACACCTTTTTAACAGGTCCTTGAATCTCTCACAAGCATCATATAAGGTCTCATCGTCAGCCTACCTAAACGTAATGATCTCGTTCCTCAACTTGGCAGCGAGTTTAGGTGGCTGGAATCACAGTAAATTTTTTTGGCATAAATCTCCCATGAGGTGACAGAACCAGGTGGCAAAGAACTAAGCCACATTTTTGCTCTATCTTTCAGGGAAAATGTGAAGAATTTCAGCTTCACTGTATCTTTCGACACTCCTGGCTACTAAAATAGCTGGCAAACTTCCATGAATTGTTCAAGTGTTGCCTCATCTTCTTCCCCTCCAATTTGAAAATACGAGAGAAAATAGGGTTTCATGTTCTATGCAAATCTAGTGTTGTAGAGATGAAATCAAGCTTAGATTGTAATTAACTTCATGTTTAAGGATTAAAAATCCTAACCCTAGAATTTATGATTTTATTTAGGGTTTTGAAATTGGTGATGAAAATGAAAGATTGATGATATTAGAAGCTTGATTTTGATGTTAGAATGAAAAATCCTCAACTGGTCTTCTAAGTGACTATTTTGGCATTCTTGGTAAATTAGGGAAAATATTGTGAAAATTATTCTAGTGGTGGATTTGAAGAGATTATGAAATTACAAGTTTGATTATAGCATTAGGACCAAAATAAAGTCCATGAAAAGTTTAGACACCCAATTCAGTATGTAGGATTAAATTGGGGTTTTAAGTGTTAATTTTTGGAAATGAAGAATATATGTTGGAAAATTAATTAGAGCATGTTAGAATGTTGTTTGGATAAAAAATGAGCCTAGAAAAGCTAAGTGACCAATTTGGCCACATGGAAGAATAATGGGAAAATTTTATGAAAATTATGATTATGAGATTTTATGATTCGAATATGTTGTATAAAGTTAGAATTGAAATTAGAATCCAAGGGACTAATTTGACAAGAAAGGAAATAGCAAGGGACCATTTCAACAGTCCTGGATAGTTCAAGGACCAATTCAGCTTTGGCCTAAAAATGGGGGAAAATGTGAGAAAAATTATAGAAATGTTGGATTAATTATTTGATACAAGTTTATGTCTAAAATTAGTGAGTAAGACGTCACTTTGGTAAAAGTTAGTTGATGAAAGGGGTATTGAATAAAAGTTAGTGAAAAATGATGGAATTATTGAATAATTGTGATTCGAGCTGGAATAAATTGTAAAATATGCAAAATGGTCACTAGGGACCAAAATGAACAATTTAGCATTATTAAAGGAAAAAGTGAAAAATTTTGAAAATATTCTATATTCGGATAATTATACTAGTATAGTATAGTTAAGCAATGTTAGATTAAAAATCTAACATGGATATTGTTATGTATGTTCAAATGGTACTATACAGCTATTGACGAGGCTAAGGGTACCAGATCAAAGAAAAATAATGAAAAAGTATCGAAATAGCTTAGTGAGGCTAATATCATGCACAACCTAGGTGACTGGATTTTTACTTATTTATTATATATGTGATATGAGTGATTTCATTATATGTATTTATGACATGTTAATAATTAGGACAACTTGCGATGAACCGGCATTGGTATAAATAAAAATGTATGATGGCTTATTTATGCAAATAACATGAAATATTAAATGGCATATTGATACAATAATTGTAGCATAACTATTCAATCAAGGTAAATTGAATTTTAGATATTTGGATATGAACTGTCCATTAACGAATTATGGATAACAATATTGAAGGATTAGATATTAGATATAAAAATATTATATTGGTATGCCCAAGTACTAGTGTGAGAGTCTTTGGTATAATTGGGTATCCATAGAGTTATAGCAGCTGCAATCCAGCACTACGGTACGATCCAGACACTTCGGTGTTGATATCAGACGCTACAGCGTTGCAGTCACTTCGGTGATGATTAGACACTACGGTGTCGACTAGCATAAAAAGATGCTATAATGAGGCGCAAAGGGCGTCCTCGAGTACGTACTCACCATCAGACGCTACGGCGTTGTAGACACTACGGTGTCGTAAGATGACTCGTATACCATAGGTTCATATGAAATTGCATGAGAATCTTTGGCATAGTTGGATATCCATAGCGTCCTAGTAGCTGCATCATAGCACTACGGTGCGAGATAGACTCTTCTGGGTCGAGATAGACTATTCGGGGTCGAGATAGACTCTACGGAGTCGGTTCAAACACTATGGTGTTACATAGCACAAAATGTGCAAGTATGAGGAGCAAAGGGCATCCTCGAGTACGTACTCATCTCAGTCGCTTCAGCGATACAGACGCTACGGCGTCGTAGACACTACGGTGTCATGATGACTCGCGTACCATAGCATCACATGATTTTGTACTTTGGGCTATAAAACTTGAATGCATTTTTTGAGGTAGTTAAGCTAAAAAGCTTATCGTACACAAGATTGGTAAAATAGATCGAATCCTATGGCTTGAATATTATATTTGTTTAATGAACTGTACATGTAATGTAGTTCTATGCATGATAAAATGTTATCAACTGCAATCGAAAATCGCTTGCCTTGCAGAAACTGTATTGCACTGTTATATAACTTGATATTTACTTTGGGCCATAAGATTTTACAGTACGGTACATGACTTTACAGTACACAATTATTGCAGTACAAATTTCTTACATGATTATTCTTGTATTACAGATTAATAATCATTGTTTACATTGTTATGATTATGCCTCACTAAGTTATACTTAGCGTGTGTTTTGTATCACGCGTAGGTACCTTGGACTAGATAGCAGAGGAGGAGCTGCATATCGTTGGATCAAGTTAGCCTGCATTATCAGTAAGTATCACCACATCCTAGTCTAGTGGGGCATGTATAGATATTAAATAAGTGGCTATTTTGTATGATCTAGAAACATGACTTTGTTTGAGGAATTAAGAATATTAGAAAAGATATTTCAAGTGATTTTAAACTTAGTTGGTTGTTTATCGCGTAGTGATTTTAAAATCAAGAAAGGGTCTAGGCAGCACACATAGTTTTTACCCTAAATTATATTTTCTTTTTAATAATTGCTTAAAGTATTTTATAAACTAATCAGGGTCGAAACTAGGTGACTCTAGACAGATTTGTAATTTAGTGAAAACTGAGAAAGGGTTGTTTAATCAAATTGGTTTTGCATAAAAAGAAATTTAAAAAATTTACAAGTATGAAAATTAGTATAAATCAGTTAGTAACATCTTTAATGTGTACTCGAATATCGAATATACATTGAGGGTGTTACACTTGAGTTCCCAAAGTCTGATCTCTTGAGTCTCTAATCTGACTTGATGTTAAACTTTGAAGTCGTTCGAGTGTCGTCACACTATTAGCTAACTCTGAGAATGTCCCAAGTGGACCCGCTATTACATGCATTTTAATATCAATTTTAATCCTTGTCTAGACCTCTTACAGCTCAACACTTCGATGTCAACTAACTTCGGGGCATATCTATTTAATCGCAAAAAATCTTGCTCCAACTCAAATATTGTTTGGTCCCCTAAACTAGGTGCATGAGCTGATCTCTCGTCTCATCCATGTGAACTTCATTGATGTACTTCTTCCTGAACTCGTCCAAGAGGATATCACATGTTGGAAGTGCAGGCTGCAGTCCCAACTCAATAGTCTCCCATCACTCACGGGCATTGCCTTTAAGAAGGGAGACAATACAATCAATGTCATCCTTCGAACTCTTCCTTATCTATCTCAGAATCGTCTGAGTGTCTCTTAACCAATGGTCAGCCTTCATCGGTTCATCCTCACTCGAACCTTCAAAATCATTGGGTCCATAATAGTGAAGCCTCTCTACAGGGGTCTTGCAAGGCATATTAGATTACCCCAGGATAGCTTGCACCACATACACAAGAGCAAAGGTTAGATCATGGAGGTGGTTCGTCCCTTCACTTCCTATACCTCCCAAAAGACTCGTGTACCAACATCCAAGATAGAATCCTTATCAAAGTCTTTTGCTTAAGAGACATGGCTCTCCTCACGACTTTGCTAGTCGTGTTTGGCATCACCAACCACCAAATTCTAAAATAGCAAGGAAACGAGGCAACACCATCAGGATTCCCAGTCTTGGAAGAGTACAACTTAAATTTAGGGGCTTGTATTCACTAGACACCTTACCACGACCTCTATACCACCTTGTGGTTTCCTAAAACTGACTAAATCTAGGCTCAGATACCACTAAATGTAACACTCTGATCTCGATCCCGATCTGAAGTGCTATATTTGAGTCACCCAAAATCTGACTTATCAATTTTCAATTTAAAACCATAAGTTTAGCCTTCATTTAAAAACATTATAATCCATAATTTCGTATAGTAAAATCAATACATATAAATTAGTTTAAAAAATAGGAGCTCCGAGTTTAAAATATTGCTTATCCAAAATAGCAAAGCAAATAGAGTTTACAGACTTAAAATTTGTAAAGTCCTATAAATACATAAGCCCAAAACTAAATACTAAGCATTGTAATTTGAAGTGATGCGGTGCTGATAAATCCCATCTCGATGTGCGTCTCGGCCACGATCCACCTAAAAACTTGCAAACTAAAATAATGATTCTGAACGCTGAGCTTACAAAGCTTAGTGGTACATTTCTACTCTAAAACAATTTGTGAATATCATAAAATAAGCATGCGAGATAAATATGGTCTAGAGAGCATAGATAAGGCTTTACTATCTACGAGTCATCAATTAGCCTACGAAAGCTAGAATACTTAGATCACCTATCTCAAGGCATCATTAAATCTACAAGAAGTCTTACATGATCTACAATGCTTCACAATACTCGAGGTCACTCGGCCCCTCGAGGTTAATACATCCATAAGCTATATACATGGCACACAAGGCCCAACCATACTCGAGATCTCACCAGATCACCCGAGATAAAGTACGCAAAATCATAACCACCAACCTAGAGTGAGGCTCGGTGTCATATAGCCTTGAGAACGTACACTCTGAGTGAGGCATGTTGTCATGTATCCTAGAAATCGAACACTCAGGGTGAGACCCGGTACCATATAGCCTCGGGTCAAGTACCCATACTCAGAATCTTTCATCGAGAATCAACGAATAAGGTCTAGAGTCACATAGCATTGGATCACTCATTCAAGCCACTTACCATGGTGCTGCAATACTCTCGCTATGTATTCGGATCCCATCAATCAGAGGTGACTCTACTAACTAGGTATCTATTCCACCACATAGCAAAGAAACGACTACTATACAGAACATGACACTAACACGGTTTCCAAACAAGTTCCCTCACTTGGTACGCAACCTCTCATGATCCACCAAGAATCAATATTGTTACTAATGCAATAAGCCACCCAAAGCTTACCGAGTTGTTAATACATTATGAAAGAGTACATTAATTTCTCTCGTTAATTGTCTCCATTAGTGCATGTTATTTCATTAAACAAGTTCTTACATAATATGCTCATAAATAGAAGTAAACTCTCAGTTTCTCAGTTTTACAATTCATTTTACCATATTAGGATCCCATCGGATCACCGTCCACGAATTATCAACCCTTCGAACTCAAATTCACATTTCGGGCAGATTGCCTAGTGGGTACTGACCATCGCATACCGGTACGGTACCCCTTGGGTATCGGTACTCATAACGTACTAATACAATTTGAGCTTACTAGAATTTATTTACTCTTTGCGTATCGGTACAGGCCGTCCTGTATCGATACTTCATTGCATGTACCTCACTAAGAGTTCATCTTCAAATGCACAATGTTTTTCAGCCCAAAACACTAAGGGTACCGATACAAGCTCCTTGTGTACTGGTACTGAAGCCCCAAAAAGGCTTTATAGGCTCAAGAATTTACCCTCCAAGCCTCCAAAATGCAACCGACAAACCTTTAACTTGATCATACATCTTATGGGAGTTGTTTAGGGTGGTTTACTACCTTTTTTACACATTATGAACATTAAAATTGAGTTTTACCTTTTTAAAGTCTCATCCACCCAAAATGCACCCAAACAACCATAATCATGAAATCTAGCAACTATAATCTATAACATTAAGCAAGACAATTAATTTATGATCCTTCTAAAACATAGGAGTCAGAGATGTACTGACCTTAAGCCAAAAATCCCAAAATGTACTCTTACCATCAGCTTCTAAACCCTCTTCTTCGTCTCAAGCTTGAAAAAGCCTCCCAACCATTTTCCTTTGCCAACCAAACATGAATATCGAATCAAATCCTAAACTAGCCATCATAGTAAGCTTAGCTACGAAATTACAACCTTAAAATCATGGGAAAACTCCATGGAACCCCCTAAAGCTTAAACCTCTTAAAAACCCATTACTAAAAACCTTATCTTATTGCCTCAATATTATGTTTTTCTTGAAGCTCTTGATGGGGAGATTAACATACTTGAATCTTGGACCTTGGGTGGAAGAATTGATTGGTAAAGTTTGGATTTTTACCTTCTTGAAACAAAGGTTGAAAATTAGGGTATGGGTGAGGAAAGAAAGATAAAAAAGGTAGTCTTCATTTTTCTTCTTTTCCCACTTGAGAGACAAGAAAATAAAGAGGAGATCAGCCCACTTTTCTCCTAATGGTAAATTTGCAACATAAAACCCTTAACTCTCACCCTATTTATAATTTGGTCACTATCCAAGCCCATATTGTCCAATTCTCATCCTATAAGCCAAAACTTGACCTATCGGGTCCAAAAACTCAATCCAACAAAAGGGTCCATAACCCGGGTTAACTCCCATTTGCTGACTCAAAAATTCGGTTCGTTACAGATTTAACTATTTTTAAAGGTATTGATTTAATTATATATAATAATTATGTTTCATGTTTTTATTATAAAACGGGTATAAACGTGTTTTTATTTTATATTTTAAAAATAATTAAACTCATTTAATGAGAGAAATATAAGGTTAAAGTTTATTAAAAGTCCCTTTAGTACTTTTAAAAGTATATTTTAATCCCTCTACCATTAAAGTGGATATTTTAGTCACTCACATTTGAAAAAGTGAATATTTTGATGCAAAATATTTTCACTAGTTGAACCAAAATATTTGGTTCAAATGGTTTTAAGGCCCCTGTTAATTTATAAAATATGAAATTTGACTCTACTTAAAAAGGTTGTTGGCACTGAATTTCGTCTAAGTCACTTGGATGAAATAAACTAGACCCAACCTAATCGGCTCTAAACCTCAGCTCGCTTCCATGCACGCAAAATGCCCTCCTCAACAACATTTCCTCTCCCAATCAACCACCATCAACTAATAGTCTCTTTTCTCACTCAAACACTTTTAGTCAACCCTTAGCCTTATAACGACCCAATTTTCGGGTCAATCTTGCGGATCTTAGATCGGATCAGATATTTTAATTAGAGTATTAAATTAAAGGAATATGATTTTAGAGGACTAAATTTAAAAGAAAATGGTGACCAATTTGTGTGAGGATTGAAGATGGAGGACCTCGAGCACAATTTACCCATCAATGTATGCAAGACTATAGTTTGAAAAAAAGTGGTGAAAATGGAGGAAAAAACTTAGATTTTATCTTTTCTCCTTCTCTTCACCAAGCTTCCATGTCCAATCTACCGCTATTGTGTTCGTGTTTGACACCTCCTACATCGTTGTGTTCACCTCATCGAGACGAGTCAGTCGGTGATCGTGGCATCGTCGTTGGTGCTACCGTCAGAGGGGGTGAATGAGAGGAAATTTTAGGTTTTTGATTTGAGGAGGTTTGAGTGCCCAAAACCAAAAACTGTCATCCCCATCAAGCTCAAGGGGTGCCAAAATGTCAGATTGGAGCTCGCTATTCGATTCCTATCATCGCACGACCACCACCTGTGTGTGGGCGTGCTCCAGTAACGGTTGAATGTTATTCCAGCTTTGGACCAAGCCAGTTGGGGCAAGCTGGTTGGGCCTAGCCGTTAGACCAGCAGTCAAGTCGGCCTATCAAGCTGGTCCAAATAGGTTCATCAAACCACGCCATCAATGACCTTGAGTCGAGCAGCCATTGACCCTGAGTCGAGCCGTTGTTGACAGGTGTTGACTTTTTTAAGGGACCCTACATGAAGATTTTTTGGCTTTGGTGCAGTCCATTTCGCCAAATTCAAACACAATAAGCTATTTTTATGCATTTTATTCCTAAAGTAGTCTGATAATGTGAATTTACTTATGTTGTCATATTTATTATTGTACGAGGATAATGCGGACTCGAATATGAGATTTTAGAGGAGCTTAAATGAGGAATTACCGATAGCATTTGAGGTTAGTATACCTCAAAATCCTAATGCTTCATGGGCATCATAAGTGTGATTGCTTTGTGTGCTAGTGCCTATAAATAGGTAGACGATAAATAAGCAAATTTAGATATGGTAGTTCGAAACTTGATATCTATGAGATGCATGATGATGTTACGAATATGATGAGACTCGTGGAGACCTTAGAGACTGTGTAGGTTCGTTTGAAATACTTGTATAATTATTTGCTGATTGGTTGATTGATTGATAAATTGTGATTCCTTGTATTCTAGTTCGAATGGATTGACGTGTTTTGATGGAAATTATGCTTAAGGGATAATACAAAAAATATTTGATTAAATATTCATAAAGATGGTAGTTATTATTAAATGATTAAATACGTTAGAACAAACTCTAATTGCTTCTATAAGCTGTAGGAATCGATTAAGCCCCAAAATGTCGTATTTCTTAAAGATAGTACAAGCCTACGAGTAGAGTATCAGTACGGGCTTTGTCTTTATTGATACACGATTGAAGGTTGTATCGATACAGGTCAACCTATATCGATACTTGGGAAATTTAAAATTTTTATTAAGTAATGCAAGTATCGGTACGCATGTCAGTACTAGTACCCAGAGATAGAATAATTATGTAGATTTCCAGTTAGTAAAGCTAGTTAAAGATGGAAATTGATGTGTATGATTAATAACCTGATTAATGACTTAATAAATGAGATAACACGGACTAATGCAGATAATTAGTGGGAATAATTATGTACTCCTTCATAATGTATTAACAACTCGATAACGTAAAATAAATGATGTGATAAAGATTAGAAACAATAGGAAAATCATTGAGATCATATTGCTTGTATGTCGGGTAGGCATTTGATTGGTCGAGTCAATGAAAGATTGGATCCGGATACCCAAAGAGAGAGTATTGCAACACCATGGTTAGAAATACTGAGTGGATGTTACTGATGTTATATGACCCGAGCCTCATTCGAAGATCCTTGAGGGGGGATTTCAAGTATGAGTGTATGTTCCAATGCTATATAACCGGCCTCACCCGAGGTGTATGTTCCAATGCCGTTTGACCCGACCTCACTGTTAACCTTGTAAAAAGTATACATTTCGTGCCTTTTTACTTAGGTTATTGTTTGGTTTCAAGCTCATTTCATTGCATATAGATGCATTTAGCTCATTTAGTTGCATTTGGTGGTGTTTGCTTGGTTATTTTTAAATATTTGTGAAATTGGTGTTGCTTTGAGAAAGGTTTGTCTTGGTGTGGTGATGTGCAGGTTAGTTAAGAAGAACTACTGGGGAAAGGAAAATTTGCTGCAACATTTTTGATGCCATTTCTGGGCGCAAAAAAAAGACAAAGAAAGAAGATATTTTGTATCCCCCACACGTGATTCCACCAGCCAACTGTGCCACACTTGTGAAGGGAATATTCCCTAGGGTATACAAGGAATTAAGGGAACAAAACCCTAGGAGCCCCACTATATAAAGGATAGGACACCTACAATTAAGAGGGCAGAAAAAGGTATTTGTGAGCTAAGAAAGAGAGAAGCAAAAAGGTGGCTGCTTTCCTTCTTCCTTATTTTTGGTGTCCTCCATTGTTGAAGCTCCAAGGGAAGTTCTTTCTGGCCTTTGAGAGAAGCAGCAAGCTTAGGGTGGTACACGGCAGTCCAAGCCGGCTTGGGATTTTCTTTTACTCTTAGTTGTTCTTTATATTTTCATACTTTGCTGAAATGGGTTGTTTTAAACGAATGACTTTGGATGTTATTTGCCCAGCCATGAACTAACTTTAAGTGGCTTGGGTTTATTGTGGATGATTATATCTTTTGTTTGAATGAATTTTTTAGCATTTTCTAGTTTCATTGATGCTTTGTTCATTATTTTATTGTCTTGGGTTTTGTAAGAGCTTTCGAGAGTTAGCTTGTACCCTTGTTAGATGCTTAATGGTCGAGAGAGTTAAGCTTAGATCTAAGTGGACAATGGGGTTTGATGCTGAGAGGCAGAACCTGAACTCACCTTAGAGATAAGGATAAAGTTTCAATGACTAAAAGGAGTAGAACTTCAGGGTTAGTAGCTTGCTAAGGTTCACGCTAAGAGGTATTGTCGTAGCATTCTGGCTGCCAGTTTCTTGCTAGAGATAGTTTAGAAACACCTTGATAAGCTCTGTCGAGTGTCTTATAAACTGGAAATAGTTAGACATTTATGAGAACTAGGCATAGGATTCCTTGATAAACCCAACCACTCATCCCCATTGAGAGTTTACGTGCGTGTGAGGACGTTTGAAGTCTTATAGTATCGCTCTAGTCTTTATTACAGTTTTTGCTACAACATTTCTTTTTACTGCTCATATCAGCTCTTCCATTTAATATTCTGTTCTTGTTTGAGTGCTTAAGCTTTACTTAATTTATCTCCAATACCTGTGGAGACGATCTCACTCATCACTTTATTAATTGTTCGATGTGTATACTTGCACCGTTTGCATATCATTATTAGTACATTTACACGCACAACAAGTTTTTGGCGCCGTTGCCGAGGATTGGCAATTGGTTATTTTGAGTTTAGTTTTACACCATTTTATTACTTCTTTTTAGTATAGCTTTATTTGCTGTCTTCGTTTACCTTTTTGTAGGTGTTGTGTTGTTGCATGACCCGAGGAAACCTTGAAGAATCAGTATCACCTTTCATTCCTAAAATTGAACATCTTTTTCAACAAAGAAGACAGTTACAAAGAGCTCGAAAATCCATGTTTGGAGTTCAAAATCAAAGAGGTCAACCAGCTGAGAATCAGCAGAATCCTGATGCTCCAGCAAATCAGGGACTTATAGCTCACCCATGTGCTATTAGAGACCTTTTAAACCCTATTTTGGAAGATCTCAACCCTGTAATTATAGCTCATGAGATTCAAACAACTCAATTCGAATTGAAACCGGTAATGTTCAACATGTTTAACTTAATTGGGCAATTTGGTGGATCGCCTCATGAAGATGCAAGACAACACATTCGTGCATTCTTAGAAGTTTGTGATTCTTTTAGACAGCAAGGTGTTCATGAAGATGTGTTGAAACTCAAGTTGTTTCCTTATTCATTGCGCGATAGAGCATGGGCATGGTTGAGTGGAGTACCCGCTGGATCCATGGAAACATCGATGGACTTGTGCAAGATCTTTTTGTTGCGATATAATCCACCCAACATGAATACTAAACTGAGAAATGACATTGCTTCCTTTCGTCAAGCTGATGACGAGTCCATGTACGAGTGCTGGGATCGATACAAGGGATTACTTCGCATATGTTCGAATTATGGTTTTCATGATTGGACACAAGTTGTGATGTTCTACAATGGTGTCAATGCTCCAACAAGAATGATGCTGGATGCTTCAGCAAATGGTACTTTACTGGACAAGTCACCTGAAGATGCATTTGATATCCTGGACAGGATAGCAAACAATGACTACCAATTTCCCACTTCAAGTCTAGGAACGAGGAGAAAAATTCATGGGACACGTGAGCTCAATAATAATGAATCCGTGTCAGCTCAATTGTCAGCCATTACGAATATGCTGAAGAATCTCCAACGTCCTAATGATGTTAAGAAAGTGAAGATATCAACTGCTTGTATTCGTTGTAATGAAAATCATCACCTGAGTGAGTGCCCAGAAAACCACGAGTCTACTAACTACGTAGGGAACTATAATAGGAACAACCACAACCCTTATTCGAATACTTATAATATAGGATGGCGTCAGCATCCTAACTTTTCTTGGGGAAATCAGGGACATAACATCGGTAGCAGAATATGACTGAACCCTCAAGTTTTCAACAAAATATTTCGTGGAAAAATACTAACAAGGGTTCAGCTTCTTCATCAAACAACAATACTTTGGAAGCTACTTTGCAAGACTTTATGACTACCACTAAAGCCTTATTTCAGGACCATGTTGCATCTATCAAGAGTCAATGAGCATTGTTGCAAAGTCATAGTTCATCTTTGAGAGCGTTGGAAACCCAAGTAGGTCAAATTGCACAAGCTTTACATGTTCGACCTCAGGGCAGTTTACCCCGTGATACTGAAGTCACTAAAACTCATGGCATGGAGCAGTGTAGCGCACTCATTTTAAGGAGTGACACCCAACATAACAAGGAAGATAAGTTTGGGGGAAGAGAATGAACGATTCTACCTCTAAAACTATGGAAGATGAACCTAAGTTACAAGAGGATTCATCACTTGAGAAGGACTGGAATGAGGGTTTGACAAGTCAGCCTACCAATGAGGGACCAAATACTGCTAACGATAATGCACCCATTATTTTGGGGTGACCATTCTTAGCTACTGGCCGAATCTTGATTGATTGTGAAAAGGGTGAATTCACCATGAGAGTGGCTAATCAGAGGGTGACCGTAAATGTCTTCAATACCCTCAAATATATGGATGAATTCGAAGAGTGTCAATGTCTTCAGGACATAGATTCTACAGAGAAAGAGAAAGCTGTAGAATTTTGCTGTAGCAATTTTTCAGAGGTTGAAGATTATTTGATACTCAATGAAGATGTCAAAGGGGAGTTTGAAGAGTTCCCATTGGAGGTGCAGTAATATAGCTTGCTCATAGCTAGTTCAAGTACGCGATTCGAACCTTTAAATTTTGCTGAATTTAACCTTCCAAAACCTTCACTTGAGCACACACCCAATTTAGAATTAAAGCCTTTACCTCACACCTTAAATATGCTTATTTGGGTGAAAATGAAACTTTGCCTGTGATAAGTTCTTCTAGTCTAAAACCTGAGCAAGAAAGTAGCTTGACAAATTTGCTAGCTCAACGTAAAAAAGCTTTAGGTTGGACCATGGCTGATTTGAAGGGTATAAGCCCCACTATTTGTATGCACAAAATTCTGCTTGATGAATGTCACAACAATTCAATTAAACCCCAAATAAGGCTTAATCTAGTCATGAAGACAGTGGTGGTGAAGGAAATAATCAAGTGGCTAGATGCTAGAATTATCTACCCGATTTCCAACCGTTCATGGGTTAGCCTAGTACAATGTGTACCGAAGAATGGAGGCATCCTTTGTATGAAAGATCTTAATGAACTTGAATGACAAATGAAAGCATTAAAGGATTAATGAAGCTCTCTTGTGTTTATGAATAAGTTCTTCGGCATAACTGTAGAGGGACACTCTGCTTTACATGGTTTGCTTGGATACTACGTTTGAATAAATGGCAGCCACAGCAAATGAGTGAATGAAAATAGTCACGGGATGACTCTACCTACTAGCTCGGGGATGAAATGTTTGCTCCATGTTTATCTAGAGTTAAGGACAGTAGTTGTGATGAACTGACTCCCCTCGTACCAGTTAAAAAAAGGGGAGTAAACTCGTGCTTAATTGGTTAACAAATACTAGGGTATAATAAAGAACTTGCCTAGAATTTTTCTAGCTCTATTAAGCATAGATTAGATGCAATTACACACACACATGAAAAGAATCTTGTCCTAAAGAAAATTTCTTAAAATCTCAAAATTGTCTAGCTTGTTGAAGCCTATATTTCTCCGAGGACTGAAATTCTTCTATAGCACTGTCTTGAGCTGGTCTTTGCCATAGCATTTTCTTTTTTCATATATACTTATTTCTTTAGGACAAGCAATAGCTTAAGTTTGGGGGTGTCTTAACCTTGTAAAAAGTATACATTTCATGCCTTTTTACTTAGGTTATTGTTTGGTTTCAAGCTCATTTCATTGCATATAGATGCATTTATCTCATTTAGTTGCATTTGGTGGTGTTTGCTTGGTTGTTTTTAAATATTTGTGAAATTGGTGTTGCTTTGAGAAAGGTTTGTCTTGGAGACTATACATGCCAGCTGTGCCACACTTGTGAAGGAAATATTCCCTAGGGTACACAAGGAATTAAGGGCACAAAACCCTAAGAGCCCCACTATATAAAGGATAGGACACCCACAATTCAGAGGAGAGCGGAAAAAGGTATTTGTGAGCTAAGAAAAGAAGAAGCAAAAAGGTGGTTGCTTTCCATCTTCCTCATTTTTGGTGTCCTCCATTGTTGAAGCTCCAAGGGAAGTTCTTGCTGGCCTTTGAGAGCAGCAGCAAGCTTAGGGTGGTACACGGCAGTCCAAGGCGGCTTGGGAGTTTCTTTTACTCTTAGTTGTTCTTCACATTTTCATACTTTGCTGAAATGGGTTATTTTAAACGAATGACTTTGGATGTTATTTACCCAGCCATGAACTAACTTTAAGTGGCTTAGGTTTATTGTGGATGATTATATCTTTTGTTTGAATGAATGTTTTAGCATTTTCCAGTTTCATTGATGCTTTGTGGATTATTTTATTGTCTTGGGTTTTGTAAGAGCTTTCGAGAGTTAGCCAGTACCCTTGCTAGATGCTTAATGGTCAAGAGAGTTAAGCTTAGATCTAAGTAGACAATAGGGTTTGATGCTGAGAGGCAGAACCTTAACTCACCTTAGAGATAAGGATAGAGTTTCAATGACTAAAAGGAGTAGAACTTCAGGGTTAGTAGCTTGCTAAGGTTTACGCTGAAAAGTATTGCTGTAGCATTCTGGCTGCCAGTTTCTTGCTAGAGATAGTTTAGAAACACCTAGATAAGCTCTGTCGGGTGTCTTATAAACTGGAAATAGTTAGCCACTCATGAGAACTAGGCATAGGATTCCTTGATAAACCCAGCCTGTTATCCCCATTGAGAGTTTTTGCACTTGTGAGGATGTTTGAAGTCTTATCGTATCGCTCCAGTCTTTATTACAGTTTTTGCTATAGCATTTCTTTTAACTGCTCATATCAACTCTTCCATTTAATATTCTGTTCTTGTTTGAGTGCTTAAGCTTTACTTAATTTACCTTCAATCCCTTTGGAGACGATCTCACTCATCACTTTATTACTTGTTCGATGTGTATACTTTCACCGTTTGCGTATCATTATTAGTACACTCACCCAAAGAGTACGTTCTCGATGGCGCGTGACCCAGGCCTCATTCCAGAGTTGTTGTTGAATGAAATATATGCTTTTACATAGATGATCTGATGAGATCTCGGGCATGGTTGGGCCTTGTATGCCACATGTGTTGTTTGCTATGATGTTAGCATGTGTTTAGGCGACTAGTGGAAGCGCCGCATGTTTATTATCTCTTATTTGCTCGTACTAGCTTACATGCACTTATGTTTATGATTAGCATGAAGCATAGTATAGTAGATGTGTACCACTGAGCTTTCTAATCTCGACACTCAGAATTGCTATTTTGTGAATAGGTTGATCGTTGGATTGTGGGTTCGAAGAGTACTATCAATACAAGATTCTAGCAAGCAGTGATCATCAGAGCACAACACTTGTATTTAGTGGGTTGTGTATTCATATGACATTATGTGGTCGAGTTTGTAACTTTGTTTTTGAAATACTATTTTGATATATGGTGTTTAAACTCAGAGCTCTTATTTTGTAACATGATTTATAGTTCTTATTTATTTACATGGATTATGAATGGTTTAATGTTTTTATATGATGGCTAAATCTATGGTTTAAAAATGGAATTTTTGTTGGGTTAGATTTTGGGTGACACGAACGTAGTGCTTCAAATCTGGATCAAGATCGAGATTAGGGTATTACATTTAGTGGTATTAGAGCCTCGATTTAGCCAGTTCTATGAAACCTTTGGTGGTATAGGTGTTGTAGTAAGGTTTCTAGTATTACAAGCCCACCTTAAATTAATTATGTACTCCTTGAGACTGGAATCCAAACGTTGTGTTCAATGTTGCGATGCTAAGATGGTTATGATAGTGGCTGAGAGGGTCGAGTTAAGAGTTGAGCCACTCATGGGAGCAATTTTAGGGGCGAGAACATCTTGGACTATTAAGATACGAATTAGTTGAAAGATGTTAGAGTTGAGGATATGTCTTCTTTTCGCAACCTGAGTGGCATTTTCAATGCGAGCGGTAGTCACTCTGAAGCCTTTGTATACGTTATGAGAGTTGTGCTAAAGAATCTTTATTGATTTGCGTAAATGGCTAACAAATCATCCAATAGGTGTACGATTTGCCCTGGACCTTTCGTTAGTCAAGAAACAGTCTTGTTGATACTTGGGAAGTATCATCACCCTTCTCAAGGGTATTTCTCGGAGAGAGTGTATTCAAGATCCATTAGTTCGTATGAGTGTGATCGAGGTGAGACATTTTTGCAAGTTCAATAAAGATGTCTTATTAAGAGTTGTTATACCTTAGACATTGATTTGATTAATCAGGCGCGACGCTAGCTTATGATGTCAAGGGACGTGCTCGAGGCTTTGAGATCTTGTGAGAACCAAGCTTTTGATAATAAGAATGTTGAATTGTTGTCTTTCTATCATGATTCTCACAATGGTCATTTTGAGATGGCACAACGGGGTTGTGCGACATGTTTGACTTGTGTGATGGGTGTCAATGTAGAGAGCTTGAGAGCTTTTGAACTGTTAGAGTATTCGTTCATGCCTTTTGGAAAAGTCGTTAAGACTTTCTCCCTGTCAAGGACATAAGTAGACGTTGAGGTAAGACCGATTTGGCATCGGTGCCTATTGCTTTTATTGAAGGACATCGACATATTTGAGAAGGTTAGAGGTTCAATTGCGAGAGCACAACACGAACGGGGTTTTTTTTGTCTAAGTGTTTCACCCAAGGGTGAACTAGACTTGTTTTTTAACAAGAAGTTGGTTCATTTAAATGATGCATAAACCGTCAACAGTTGCTATATGACAGTAAATGACTTGGAGGAATGCTTGTTAATCGATTATAGAGTACATATTTGTTTTTGAAGCTAGTTCAAGAATTAGATGTTTTGGTTAAAGTGTTAGAGACTAGTAATTTCAAAATAATTTTCAAAATAAGGTTCTCTCTGAGCTTTAACAAGATAATTACCCAAATGCCCTTATATATGTGAAAGGATAGTTACTATGTGATCAATTAAGGAGACAAGGGTTTGAGACTTTGCAAATACTTTTGATTTATATTACAGTTTCCTTAGAAATGGGCCGATGAAACAACAGTTGTGCGACGAGCTGCTCAAGACTGTTTTGTTGTGATAATGGTGTTGATTCGATTGCGATCGAGTAAGATTTTTTTAATCTTCGAAAATATTTTGTTATGTTAGCAAGGTGTATTTTTGTGCAAGAAGTGGGAAGGTTATTCCTACCCCAACATTGTAAAAATTTTGAGTATACGCTACTAAGGAAATTAAGATTGTGGATAACGATATGAGTCGAAATAATACAGAACTGTTGATAGTGTGTTTGATCACCACCTAAGTGAAGTGAACTTGATAAGTGATGGATTGTACGAATTTCAATTTGAGTTAAACTATTATGATGTTTATATGAACAGACCAATGATTGCAGGTGATAATCGTCTGAGGGAGTATGGACACCAACTTTATGTTGTACCAGTACTCGATTCATCTGGTATTGGTACTGATCAGTCTATATCGATACCTATGTGTTTTATTAGCTAAGCTACACATTGAGGGTTGGTTTTCCCAGGAAGTCGCATGAAGTAAAATTTGTTGTAATTAAGGAGGTACAATGTTATACTTGAATTTAGGTTCGATCGTTCCTAATGGACCTTGAGACCTTGTTGTGTGTGTTTTAAAGGATGGTACATCGAGGTAAGAGATTCTTCATGTATTATTTAGTGGTCAGTACTTGGTATATTCTAAGAGCGATAGTTTGTACCAACTTTCGTTGTGAGTTTCAATGAGGAGGCATGTGTTTGAGATCATTGATAAGTGTTTGACTTTCTGTCAGTTGGGAGTCAAATATTAAACTCTTCAGAGTTTTTGGAGATGCTCCGAGATTTTCTTGGTAGAAATTAAATAGAATGACCGTGGGTTTTGTAACAGATTTTTTAGTGCACATTTTTTATCAGATTACATTTTGAGTAATGATATAGTTCTTGGTAAGTATCATTTGCTTAGTTTTGGTAAGAAATAAATCCAAGTGGAAAGTCTACTTGGAATGAATGTGGTTCAGGTCGTCGTACGACACTACAATGTATACATTCTATATTTTGATACGAGATTTGAGGTTCATGGTGAAACCTTGTCCCTTGGTGGGAATTACACGTGATGATAGATTATAAGAAGACTCTTGCATGAACTGAGTTAGTGGGAGCTGCAATAATTGTCGATTTGATGTAAATATGTAGAGATTTATGGTAAGTGCTTGAGACTAGTTGAGGCGTCTTCCACTTTTAAAAGTCATGTACCGGACAAGAAAGTATATTAATAAAGGTTATTATCAGAGTTAGAGTCTCCTTCAAGGAGTCACCATGAGAGGGATCATTTCATTTTGGTTGTAACAACTATTTAACCTCCTATTATTTTAAATCGTTTGGAGTTGTGGAACGATCTTGTCGTACATTCACCTTTTGGGTTCTACTACATGAGTTAGATTCCTTCGATGACGTGTTTGGGTAACGAGTTTGTCGAGGTACCGTTAGGTTTGTTCCATGACTTCAGTAATACACCAAGTGATAATGGATCTCTTTTAAAGAAATAGTCTGTTGAGATTGTGTTTGTACCATTAAGAGACTAGGGTTAGGATTGCTAAGTATTGTGAAAGATTAGAGTGGCGCAACGAGAAATATTTGATGACTTACAAGAGTTATTCAATTTCAGCATCTTTTTCTGAATTCATGGATACAAATTTTGAAGACAAAATTTTCTTTAAAGATGGGAGAGTTGTAACGACCCAATTTCTGGATCAATCTTGCGGATCTTGAATTTGGGTCATATATTTTAGTTTGAGTATTAAATTAAATGAATGCGATTTTGGAAGATTAATTTTAAAAGAAAAGTGTGACCGATTTGTGTATGGATTGAAGGTAGAGGACCTCAAGCACAATTTACCCATCTATGTATGGAAGACTATAGTTTAAAATAAAGTGGTGAAAAAGAGGAGGGGAAAATCAAGTTTTATTTTTTCTCTTTCTCATCTTTTCTCTCTTTTCCTTTCCTTTTCCTCCACCAAGCTTCCACGTCTGACCAACCGCCATTGGAGTGTCCGTCTTTGACACCTCCTACACCATTATGTTCATCTCGCAGATGAGTCAGCCGGTGGTAGTGACATAGCCGTCAGAGAGGATAAGAGAGAGGAAATTTGGGATTTTCTAGTTGAAGAGGTTCGAGTTCCTAAAACCAAAAACCTTCACCACCATCGAGCTCAAAGGGTGCTAAAATGTCGAACTGGAGCTCGTCGGTTGGTTCCCACTGTCAGAAGCCACAGCACGTGCTGTCACCTACACGTAGGCGTGCTCTAGTAGCGATTGGGAGCTATTCCAGCTTTGGACTAAGCTGTTGGACCAGTACCCAAGCTGGCCTATCAAGCTAGTCCAGACTGGTCCATTGAGTTAAGCTGTCGTTGACCTTGACCCACCATTGACTCGAGCTGAGCCACCACCGCTATTGTTGACTTACTCTGCCGTCGCTGTTGACTTTTTTGGGAGACCATACCTGGGAGTTTTTCAACCTTCTGAATCCGTTTTGCCAAATTCATACCCAATAAGATGTTTTTACACATTTTATTCCCTAAAGTAGTCCGATAATGAAAATTCGCTTATGTAGTCATATTTATTGTTATATGAGGATAATGCAGACTCGAATATGGGATGCTGAAGGAGCTTACATGAGGAATTGTCGATATCGTTTAAAGTTAGAACACCTTGAACTCCTAATGCTTCATGAGCATCATAAGTGTGATTGCTTTGTATGCTAGTGTCTGTTGTAATCACTAATTTTATCCGGGCTCTAAACCTGATTAGTTTTAATTTTATATATTTGTTATGGTTTTTATTATTGTTATCACTATTATTAGTATTAATATTATTATTACATTATTATATAAATTAAACAAAAACAAAAACTAATATTAATTAAATAAAGCAACCTAATATATATATATAGTCAACCCAATTTATGGAGCCTAACCCTAAATTAAATTGACCCTAATCCTATCTATTTGTTGGCATAGCTGTAGGATTATCGTCCGATCAAGCACGATCGGGTGGTCTAGATCACCCCGTTAGAAAATCCTTAATCATCCTTCGTCACTCTGGCGTTGTATCTTCCTATTCGTCAGATCTGTGAGAGATTTGACGATCTAGATCCTCTTATCCCCTACCCTTTAGATACCCTTCCATTGGCTTCTGGCCACCTTAGAGCCACGACAGCAGTTCACCAACCACCATCGGCCACATCCGTAAGGGCTCTCCACAACAGTGCCATATGATTCCTCATGCAAACCAAGGACCAATGGTCCCCCCTCGTACAACCCTCACATGCACCAACAAATAAAAATGACATCAAAATGAAGAGAAATACATGCACAAAAAATCAAAAAAGGGAAGAGATGGACATGAGTGTGGTCGTTCTTCGATTACTTTTCTTTACAAGTTGTAATAACAGCTATAAAGCCTAAACCCTAAAGATTGTAATTTTAGATTCAGTATTCTATAGACAAGCAAAAAAGAGAAGTATTCTTGGCAATAGGTATATATTGTTTTTTCTCTTTATTTCAAATCAAAAAGGGTTAGAGTTTGAGGATTTCTTACCCATTTTGGTCTTCGTATATGTGGCCGTTCTTCGATCAAGGCTTCGTCTTTGATGATAGACGAGTTGTTCCAGTAGGGGCTTTAATCTTTTAGTTTTCTATTTTAGAAAAAAGGGGTTGTTAGTTCTATTTTTTAAAGAAAATGTGGTCATTTGTTCATTTTTTTCAAAAATCAACGTCGGGTTTGTTTTTGGGTAAGAGATGGAGACTTTTAGGGTTGTTTTTGAGGTTCAGCGAGTGACGATCGGAGACTGTCTGCGAAGGTCGAGACAAAAGAGCTATGTCTAATTTCTAGAAAATGGAAGGATGGAAGAGCATTCATATGTGTTCTTTAAAATTTTCATAGAAAAAATTTGAGTTTTTTTAGAATTCAGAGTGAAAATGAGTTTTTTTAGGTTATATAGAAGCCTTGAAACCCTGCATTTTAGCAACGCTCAGATTTGCGCGGTGACCTGACCGGAGGGGAATAACCGCGCATTTAGGGTCAAGGGCTAATTACCCATTCGGTCCTCCAAGTTTTTGCCCGCCTCTATTTTGATCCATGGGCCAATTGCACTTTTAGTCCCTCAGTTTCTCCCTCATTTTTTATTTTTGTTCATTTTAATTTAGTCCTTGTTTTTACTTAGCTCTTTATTTTTTGTTATTTCATTATGCCCTTAATTTTTTGTGTGCATTTATTTTTGTTTCACATTCTTTTTATTATTGTTATTTCTATTATATATATAGTTATATATTATACTTGTCTCTAATATATATATATATGGTTTTTTATTTTATATCTTTACGTTTTAAATCTGTATATATATATATATATATATATATTACATATTATTATATTTATATATTTAATTATGTGTTCTTTATTTATGCTTTATTTTATTCCATGCTTTTATTTATTATTAGCATTTAATTGTTCATGCATGCATATGTATATATATATATATAATTATGCCTCAAAATTTCAGTATCTTCCTAAGAGGTCATCCCGAGTCTTCGGGGTGTCATACCCTTTTGGTACCGTAAATTACAGAGATTTTTATATATTCGAATGACATTGTCTTGGTGCTCATGCATACATGCATTTTAGGGATTAGCTATTAAATTAAGTCAAATTTTCATTTTTCTTTGTAAAATACGATATGAACCCTTAGGTACCAATTTTTGGGCATGGTGGGGGTGCGAACCCTTCCTCACTAGTAATAGACTTTTGAATCCTAGTTTCATTGGTTTCTTTTCGGTGTTCGGTCTACTTTATCCAAGTGACCGGTGACGACTCCATCAATTTTATTTCAAAATCCATGTTTTTCAAGAATTCCCCCTTAAGCAAAATTTTTAAGACAAAAGAGGAAAAAACTTTCTAAACTGTTCTCAAAATTAGTCGCTGCAACATGACGACTCCACTGGGGACCTTTTTTAGAGAGTCAAGCCTTAGTTGGGTTCGTATCGTATTTACTAAGAAAATTTTAAATTTAGTTAAATTTAATTTGCAATCCCTACCCTTGTTTGTTTACCGCTTTTATTTATATGATGTTTGCTATAAATTGTCATTCATGCATGAGCTACCCGAGCTCTGTCCCTCGGTAAGTGGGAGTGGTCACTTTCTTTCATGGAGTATTCACCTCCATATGGGATTGTGATTCGCTTCTGAGATACGACCCTTATATTTCGTGGGGTCCTCACCTCTGTATTGTATAAGGACTTGTATCCCCCGAATCGATGTCCTAGCGACAGTTCGGGTACCTTTTACTCTAAAACCTAACCATGTATAATGGACTGTAGAGCCCACCTTTTAGAGCCATACCAAAACTCTATATGTTTGGCAGAAACCCTATTAGGCCTTGTTTGATTTATCTAAGCCTTTGAATAATATTTATGTCATGTACATATTTTAGTTGCTTTAATTTTGGCTTGTACTGCTATTTAATTCAATTTATTTATCTATTTGATTATTTTATTCGTACTAACCCATTTGTTTTGGTGTTTATTTTTTTTTTGCATCACATTAGCATTTGGCAATAATTTCATTCATTTGCATTGTAAATTGGCATGACATCATCTTAGCATGTTAATTAGTCATTTTTGCATTGCACCAACATGAAGTGTTGATTCACGAATGGTTCCTAATTTGGAAAGTGTTCATAATCGAGAGAAAATCTAGTACCCTAGATATCATTAGAATGCAATATTCAAGAATTATGACTAAATCCCATGGACTTTTGAAAGTTGTTCCACGGGAACCATTTTTGAATCAATATTCACATTTAAGGCATGCACCTTACATTTATATCCATTCATTGTCCAAGTTTTAAGACTAATTCTTGGGATGTTTCGTGACAGTGATACTGGATAAAGAAAAAGTCAGTTGATTCAACACCATTATGGAACCCGAAAAAAGACCAAAATGGTGAATAAAGTCCGATTGGGCGTAATTGAGCAAACTTAAAAGGACATGCAAGCAGATTTGGCTAAAAAGTTAGAGGATCAGTTAGCTAAAGCCCAGCAAGATTTGAAGGGATAGTTCAAGAAATCTCAACAAGACATGCCAGGTCAATTAGCACAAATGTTAGGATTTAAGATTTTCGAGCTCGGAGAGGCATTTGTTGTAAGTCCTACGGCAAATCCCACTGATGGGAAAAAAGGTCCTATACATTCTTCAGGGTTTACTCCTACTCATGATAAGGTCCAACAAAGACCTTTAGGTAGTACTTTCTCGAGGGACGTCACT
Organism: Hibiscus mutabilis; assembly: GCA_019671005.1. NCBI lineage: Eukaryota > Viridiplantae > Streptophyta > Magnoliopsida > Malvales > Malvaceae > Hibiscus > Hibiscus mutabilis. Next base: position 17,126,778 of record CM033732.1, read on the forward strand.
ACTTCATCAGGCCAACGCCTCTTTCCCTATGAATCTACCATATGCATCAGAAGTTAAGACCAGGGGAAATCAAGCTAAAACTTTTGTCTCAGAAATGGACCAGTTGATTGAAATTGAGAAACTGAAAATTGAGACTTCAAAAGAGATCGAGGATAATTGCAAGCGACTCGAAGAGAAAATGGATGTGATAGAGTTAGTGGATACTTTCAGTGGAATTGACGCCAATGAGCCTAATCTTATCCTATATTTGGCGTTACCCCCTAAGTTCAAGGTCCAGTGTTTGAAAAATATGATGGAACTAGTTGCCCCAGTGCCAACATTACCATGTTTTGCCGAAAGATGACGAGATATGGTAGAGATGACAAGTTGTTGATCCATTGCTTCCAAGATAGTTATCGGGATCTGCTACCAGATGGTATAATCAATCGAGTTGACACTAGATAAGGTCATGAATGGACTTGGCCAAAGCTTTTTTGGAGCAATACTGACATGTTAGTGATATGGTGCCAGACCGTTGGACTCTGCAACACATGAAGAAAAAATCTAATGAAAGCTTTAGGTAGTATGCACAAAATTGGAGAGACATGGCGTGTAACGCCCTGAAATTGGTCTTAGGTGTTAGATGCATCGATTAGACGGTTCGCGAGAACCAGACTGGGCTGTTTAAATTAGTTTTGAGGATTAAATCATAGTAAATCATTTTTTGGTTAAAATTAAATATGGAAAAATGATAGAAAATACTTAATTTATGTTTTAAGTATTTTGGTAATTTTGATTTGAAGTAATTAAATCTGATTTTGGGATATTTTGGTCTAGTGACTAAAATAAAAAGTTTACAAAACTATTTTGGTGACTAAATCGTAAAAGGGTCAAAACTTAGAATCTTTAAGGAGCTATTTGACCAATCTTTTTCATCATATTTTCCCTTAATTTAGGCTATTTTTTAAGTGCACTATAATAAGTCACCTCATGTGTTTAGAGGTGGGTAAATGTTCAGTAGACTCCACCATGAGAACCGTAGTGGTCGAGGTGGGTAAATGTTTTGTTTTCTCCCACTGGTGGATTTATACATCAAAACCGTTAAGGTGGGTAAGTGTTTTGTTGCTCCAGTTTGAACCGTTAAGGTGGGTAAATGTTCCGTTACTCCGGTTCGAGAACGTATGTGAAGTGGTCATGGAACCACTTGGAAAATCCGTGTATCCGATGTGTTTTTATGTAATAAAAGGTTGTTGATTTTGAGTCATTTCAAAGACAATATATGAGATAATGTATTATGAGAAATGGATTATGTTCGTATAATGTGATTTATACATGTGATGCTCTTTAATCTTGTTATAAAGATGCTGAGACATGAAGCTTAAATTGAGGTAGAGATAGAATCTATGATACATGTGTTGAAAATGATTTAAATGTGCATATTTGAGATGATTTGAGAAGCATGAGATGATTTTGCTATGAGACATTCACACTTGGTTTGAATTAAAATGATTTTAATTGCATTGATGAGTGTTCTTGAGATTCCCTCACTAAGCTTATAGCTTACGCTCTCCTTTCACATCAATGCAAAGAAATAGCCTTAGCGGACAGCAAGTGTGCAAGGGAGGATCCAAGAGTTGAGACTTTTCAAAGTATGGTTTTATAAGCATTAAGTAGTAATAACAGGCAATGTGACCAAGTTGTTTTGGGAGATTTATTTTGGGATACTCCATGTTTGTATAAGTTTGGTTTGATGTTTTGGACTTGTATGATACATAATGCTTGACTTTGAGGGGTTCGGAAATAATATGCATGCTTGGGTAGAAATCATGCCTTTAGGGATTTGCTTTGAATATGCCTTGTTGCGTATAATCCTTACCATGTTGCTATGTTTTGAGGATTGGATGTTTGAAAGGTTATATAATGATTAGATGTTGATTGGTGTATGTTAGATTAAGCCAAAGTGTCATATGTTGGACCAAATGGTCATCACAGGTATGTCTGTACCGGTACGGGTCCTTAGGGATTGGTATACAGGGACTTGTCTTAGCTCAATTTGGGAAAATTTGCCTAGACGTACCGATACGCCTGGTAACCGTATCGGTATGCATAGCTGGATAATAGGCCTGGTGTCGGTACATGGATTACTGTACCGGTACGCCCTTTGACTATCGGTTTCTAAGATTTTCAAAAACACATACCCATACCGATACGCTTGAGGACCGTATCAGTGCGCCTTTTCATTTTAGCCCCGTTGCGATACAGTAAGGTTTCATACCGGTACACCAGCCGGTAATTCAGTTAGGATGCTTCTGAATGTTTGTATTCTTTGCAATTTTGTCCTTGTTTTGTAATAATGCAATTAAATGTGTTTGGATGGTTATTTTAAGTTGAGATTTAACCTGTTGGCATGTAACATGACTAATTAAGGATTGGTAACTTCAGTTTCATGTTTGACCCTATAATTATTAGAAATTACATTCTAGTCCCTGTTATGCGAATTCGAGCATTTGAATGTCGAATCGATGCCAGATTGGGATGTAACATTCACCATAACCAACATGAACAACATAGGACTTAAATATGCATTTAGATAAGATAAAATAAAAATGGACCACTTCTAATGTAATTCTTCCAAGTTTGTCTCGGCAAACCCTAATATAGCTCACTCGGTTTGGTCTTGTGACTAGATCGGGTCAAGGGGTTACATGGTGGCACAAGTTCAACCACCACTCAATGAGAATGAGACAGCAGTAACATTTATTCAAACATTAAAGGGCCCAATCTGGGTCGCCTGATAGGCAATGCAACTATTAATTTCACCAACCTAGTACTATCAAGTGAGCTCATTGAGAATATCGTCAAGAATGGAAAGATTGACAGCGGAGAGGGTTCACCCCGTAAAAAGTCATCATCAGCAAAGAAAGGGTGAATACAACGAGCGTTTACAACATGAGTTACTCTAAGCCGGTGATGATTCCTCAATCTAAACCTATAGCTATAACTACAAAAAGTTCAAAAATATATGAGTCTAACTCGTCTAAACCGTCCAAGGAAAAACTATCATTCACTCCCATACCTATAACTTATGGGGAAATTTTCCCTCAAATCCTAAAAGAATGATTGGTGGCAGTCAATTACGTTTCCCCACTTCAGCCTCCATACCCGTATTGGTATAATGCCAATACTCATTGTGACTTTCATGGTAGAACCTTGGGGCACACGATTGAGACCTGAATAACATTTAAAAGGGTTGTGTAGAATCTGATAAATACCGGGAAGATAGCTTTTGATGTGGCGGGAGGACCAAATACGTCTAGAAACCCCTTACCCAACCATATAGGTACGGTGAATGCCATTTTTGAAGAAAATAACAAGACAGTTAAGACGGATAAATCAGAAGTCAAATAACCTTTTAGTTGGGTTTGGAAGAAGCTATTTGATGTGGGTTTGATCAGCCAAGGAATGACGATGCCCAAAGGACATATCGGTCTCTACTATGAGTTCCATACTGAAGAGGGACATACAATTTAAGACTATTGTGAGTTTAAAGCTACAGTTCAGGGCCTAATGGACAACAAATAAATTGAATTCTTTGAGGAAGTCAAAGAATCCAAAAAATAAATAGTTGAAAATCAGCCCTAGGTTTCGAATCCATATCTACTCTAGTGACTCTTGAAGCCTTAAACTTTGCACCTCCCGAAGGAGATCATTGTCTTAAAGGAAAGTCCTCTATATCTGAATTTTGGGCAAACATTGTTTTTAAGAATAACTACTTCGTTTAGGCTACAAGCCTAGAGAGGAGGAAATAAGGGAAAGCCAAGAGAATTTTGGAGCATTAAGGCATGGCAAGAGGGCCGAGCACGAACCAACAGTTTTTCCTCCTCTAGATGAGACCTTCATGCTATGAGGAGTCATTTATCTGATTAAGTAGTTTGAGATACTATTTGCGAACATGGTCCTGAAGGTGGATGAAAATAGTGCCGAAAAGCCAACAATTGAAGAAGCCATGGAGACTCTGAGCATTAACTTGATGCCACTAGAAGAGGATGTTGGAGAGAATGACTTGTTAGAAATTCACCATTGCTTGTCGGGCTAGATGCTAAGTTTCTTTTACTGCAATAGGTTTCCTTACAGATTTTAATTTATTTTAAAGTAATGCCTATGAATCAATCTCACTTGCTTAAGCCCGAAGATAGTGAGAATCTTTTGTAAGGGCCTAAGACTACATGTTTTAAGTTTCAATGAAAGATGCATCATATTTTTTGTCTCAAACACTCTCTTCATTTTGTTTATATATTTGTCTGTTGGGTCCCCGGATATTAATTGCACAAGAGACATTTGATTTTAACCCGAAGGTTGATTTTGAGCATCATGTGTCTAGCGAAAATTGGAAGCTATGAAGATGATGAATATGGGACTTACATTCTGATTTAATTTGATCGGTTATTAAAGATCATCCGTGGGGGAAAATTAATGCATTTGGGAGAGCAACAAAAATCTTCTCAAAAACAAAATAAATGAAAAATGAACAAGGTAAGAAAATAAATCATGGGGGCACTCCGTTTTAGCCTTAAGGTTGAGTGCCTAATAAGGTATCTATGCTTCATCTACTCTATATCTTAGCTTCATGAGTGATTTTCAAATCCTAACAAAGTCAAACAACCAATGAGATGAAATCCCGAGATCAAAAAAAATAAAAAAAAAACATAACAAAAATATACTCCAATGTTCGAAGCCTGGTAAAAAAGCATTTTCAGATAAGAGTGTGGAAACTTTGGGGCACTCCGTTGTAGTTAAAAGACAAATAAGGTAGTGATGCACCATCCAAATCAAAAACCTTTGCTTCATGAGTGATGGTAATATTCTCAAATCATGACAATGCCAAGTAGCTCGGGGTTTTGTTGTTTGCTCCAGTGGATAGTCAGGGTGTTGGGTTTCATAAGAAATAAAACTGATCTAATCAAGCAAATTAACGCAGCAGAAAAGTTATCCTACAAAATTCGCAAGATCTCATGCAATCATATTAACGAATGACAAAGATAGTTATTACATTACCTCGATATTTGATTCTGTAATCCTGTTGTGCTGAGGCACTGCCTTTTTAAAAGATAATCGCCCTCTACAAGTATCCACACGCGAATGGACGATGAACGGCTACTGTAATGCTAGTTCCTCTCTATTTCGTGAAAATGGAGTTTTGTGGTTTTTCGTGGCTCTCGGGAAAAAAGTGATCAAAAACCCTTGCATACATACATATATATATATAACTTGATTAGGTTTAGGTTGAGTTCACTATTATAATTTAATTAAAACTCTTTTAAATAAATTATAATTTAAAATAAATTCCTTTATCTGATAAAGAATTTTAATCGAACCAAATCTAGATAATGTGATTTATTTAATAATATTACTTATTTAAAGTAAATAAATAATATATTCTAAAATAGATTCCTTATCCGATAAGGAATTTAAATCCAACCAAATCTAGATAATGAGATTATTTAATAATATTATTTAGTTATATTATTTTTCAAAAAATAATAAAAATAAATAAAATATTCTATCAAAATAATACAAATTTAACCTCTTTAAATTCAAATAAATAATATCTAACAATATAATTTAAAATAATCTAATTATCTTAAATTTATTATTGAGAGTAATAACCAAAATCATTCTTATCCATTCTTAGTGTACAACCCTATAGGTTCAATTAAAGTTGGCAGTAGATAAAATCACATTTTATCCTACAAGTCATAAGTGGTCTCTAGCAAGACATTATGACTACCCAAGTTAAATGAAAAGCTCATAATTCGAGACAACCTTAATTCAGTTTATGTTATAATTCTTTTATCTCATGATATCTTGATAAAATATAAGACATGGATTGCATTTCAGACTTCACGGCCTCTAACCATTACTTAGAGTCTAGATCTGAATAGCCTCTTGATAGGCAGCGGATCTGATCCACTAATAATACGTCATGATTGTCAGTGACAAGAAATCCATATTTCTCAAGTTCACGACGTACTCTATCAGATCTACGTAATACTTGTGTTACTAGAGGTATGTGAACAATAGTTTGTTGACATTGAGTATCCAAAGACAATTCAATGTGATTTTGTGGTTCTTGAACATCTTCAAGTTATAGCTTGCTCTCGCTGGTTCCTTTAGAAATTAATTCCTTTTATAAAAAGACATTATTCCTCGCAACAAACACTTTTTTCTTAAGGGGATTATAAAAGTAATATCCTTTTGTTTCCTTAGGATACCCCACAAAAAAGACATTTGTCGGATTTTGGTTCAAGCTTATTAAAACTAAACATTTCATATAAGCCTCACAACCTCAAATTTTAAGAAAAGACAAGTTGGGCTTCTTACCAATCCATATCTCATATGATGTCTTTTCAACTACTTTGGAAGAAACTCAATTTAGTGTAAAAGCAGTTGTTTCAAGTGCATAACCCCAAAAGGTAAGTGGAAAATCTGCCATACACATCATCGATCAAACCATATCTAATAAAGTACGATTCCTCTTTTCTGAAATGTCGTTCCATTGTGGTGTTCCAAAAGGAGTTAATATTGAAATAATTCCATAATTTCTTATATGATCATCAAACTCTTCACTCAAATATTCTCTTCCTAGATCAGATCGATGAGCTTTTATTGTTTTGCCAAGTTGATTTTGTACTTCATTTTGAAAAGATTTGAACACTTTAAATAATTCTGATTTATTTCTTAGCAAGTAAATATAACCATATCTACTATAGTCATCAGTAAATGTGTTGAAGTAGTTGTAATCTCCTCTAGAAGTTGAAGTTAAAGGTCTACATACATCTGTATGTATTAGGCCTAATAACTCATTAACCCTTTCATTGTGTCCAGTAAAAGGACTCTTTGTCATCTTACCTAGTAAACAAGATTCACAAGTATCATATGATTCAAAATCAAAACAATTCAAAATTCCATCTTGATGAAGTTTTGAAATATGTTTCTCATTTATGTGGCCAAGGCGACAATGCCAAAGATAGGTTGGATTTAAACCATTAGATTTAATTATCTTATTTATGTTATATATCGAAGAGTTGTTAGAGTTTTGAAGCTTCAAAACAAAAAGACCATCTTGTAAATTAGTATTTTGCGTAGAACATGTCATTATAATAAATGGAGCAAATATTATTCTTAATAATAAAAGAAAAACCATCATTATCCAAACAAGAAACTGAAATAATATTCCTACTTATACTAGGAACATAAAATCAACTGTTCAAAACTAGCAAAAGCCCACTAGGCAAAGTAAGTTCATAACTTCCTACAGCTAAAGCAGTAACTCTTGCTCTATTTCTAACTCGTACGTCCACCTTGCCTTTCTTCAGTTGTCTACTCTTTTTGAGTCCCTGCACATTCTTACAAATCTGAGATCTACATCTAGTATCTAATACCCAAGAACTTGTAAGAGAAAAGTTAACATGTATAACATAAATACATGAAGAGTTGGTCTCACCAGTCCTCTTCTTTTTCTTTAGATCTTCCAGATACAGCTTGCAATTTCTCTTCCAATGACCAGACTCATTGCCAAAGAAACAAACACACTTCTTAGGGGGCTTAGCCTTGGGAATAGCTTTAGGTTTTGGTTTAGGATTGGACTTTCCAGCCACTCCTTTTCTCTTTCCCCTTTTCTTGAAATTCTTTCCCTTTTAAACCATCAAAACATAGTTGGGCTTGGATTTAATATTCTATTAAGCAGTTTTAACCATCGTATGCAACTCAAAAATTGATTTGTCCATCTCATTCATGTTATAGTTCATAAAAAATTGACTATAACTTTCAGGTAATGAATTTAGGATCAAATCAGTTGCCAACTCTTTGCTCAATAGAAATCCAAGTCTCTCAAGGTGCTCAATATGACCTTTCATTTTTAGCAAATGGGTGCTAACAGAGGCACCTTAAGCCATTTTACAATAATGCAATGCCTTGGTAGTCTCATACCTTTCTTGCCTTGCTTTCTGTTGGAACATTCCCTTAAGCTTATGAATCATATCATAAGCTTCCATGTTTTCTAGATCCTTCTAAAGTTCAGAACTCATGGTAGCTAGCATCATGCATGCAACATCAAGAGAATCACTTTTATGCTTCTCATAAGCTTTGTATAAGCTTTAGAGCCATCTTCCTGTGGTTGCTTGGGGTAAGGTTCATCCAGGACATAAATCATCATTTCTTGTTTGATAACAATTCTCAAATTTTGATACTAATTAAGGAAGTTGGTCCCGGTAAGTTTTTCCTTCGCAAGGACCGATCGTAGTGATAAAGTAGAATTATTGTTGGCCATCTACAACATAAAGCAAAGTTTGATAACATATTTTGATTTAATATTTCCACTAAATTAACAACCCTAAAAAAATTAATATATGATCCATATTTTACTTTATCTTTAAGTCATCTTTAGCATGACACTTAAAAATAAGTTATTTATGTAAGTAACTCTTACTAATTGCATCTTATGCAATTCTTAGAAATTTATGAGATTTTGACATCATATGTCCCCGCATGCATAAATCTCATCTCATGCCATTAGGCCCAAAACCGTTTTGATAACCTAATTAAGCTAAACATTTTAAACATATGAGCAATACCATTAAACATATTAGCAACACCATTACTTGTCTTGTCTTACTAATGTAACCTAATGTACTCCTACTTTGGTAGAACCTACATTAAGGTGATAAATGTCTGGACAAGTGTTTAAAGTTGGATGGCATGTTAAACTTAAATTTTATGTGAGGGGTCATTGTTGATTTTAATTACACGGCATCACATTTACATAGCATCACACGTATGCAAATAAATAAACGTGACATAGTATGGCCTTATCCTAAAATAAAGAATAAAGCTAAACGAAAAACATCTTCATCGCCTGGGATCAACATCTTCATCACCTTGGATCATCATCTAGCTTCTCCATCACCATGGTGGAATGAATGTGGTCTTCTTATTCTGTTACAAAAATTCAAACGAAACGCAGGCCATATTACAATGAACAAAATGACACGCAGATTGTATTCTTAAAAACTTTCAATCTTTGTAAAAATCTAAAAGAACATACTATGCACCATGCCATACAAAGCAAAACAATCAAGAAACAAACATCTCGTCTATATTATATAAAGAGTACAATGTTACTAAGACATGTTACTTAAGTCATTTAATATTATAAGGTGTTTCGCAGAGTTAGACCCTACGTAGACTTTTTCGGAGGAGGCTGGGGGCAACGCCCCCGAAAAACAATTTTTTAGAGAAACCTTACGATTTCGCCTCAAAAATTTCAATTTTATTGATCTTATCAGTAAACTCGTGAACAAGCCAGAATTCAGTTTAATCGCATTAAACAATGTAATCAAATTACAGAAGAGGCTTATACACAAATCAAGGCCAATCATAATTGGTAAATCTATACTGTCATGATCTAATCAAGCAATTAAACTCTTTAATCACAAAATAATATTAGGATTCTTAATCATATTAATGAATCCTTTCAAGAAACTGATTTAACCTTTCAAACACCTCAAGAAGCCTGATTAATTATATCGTTCGCGCAAACCCTAATAACAAGCATCTAATAATGCATATTATAATGATCATACTATTAATATGAAAATGCAAGATAGCTTTGATGCCACTACTGGGTTTCATAAGAAATAAAATTGATCTAATCAAGCAAATTAACATAGTGGAAAAATTATCTTACGAAAAATTCCCAAGATCTCATGCAATCATATTAACAAATGACAGAGATAGTTATTAGATTACCTCAATATTAGATTCTATAATCTTGTTGTGTTGAGGCCCTGCCTTTTTTAAAGACGACCTCCCTCTAAAAGTATCCACAAACGAATGGATGACAAACGGCTAATGGAATGCTAGTTCTTCTCTATTTCGTGAAAATAGAGTTTTGTGGTTTTTGATGGCTTTCGGAAAAAAAAGTGATCAAAAACCCTTGGCATACATGCATATATATATATGACTTGATTAGGGCTAGGTCGAGTTCACTATTATAATTTAATTAAAACTCTTTTAAATAAATTATAGTTTAAAATAAATTCCTTTATATGATAAGGAATTCAAATCTAGATAATGTGATTTATTCAAATCCATGTAAATAAATAATATATTCTAAAACATATTCGTTATCCGATAAGGAATTTAAATCCAACCAAATCTAGATAATGAGATTATTTAATAATATTATTTAGTTATATTATTTTTCAAAAAATAATAAAACAAATAAAATATTCTATCATAAGAACACAAATTTAAATTTTTAAATTCTAATAAATAATCTCTGACAATATAATTTAAAATAATCTCATTATCTTAAATTTATTATTGAGAGTGATAACCACAACCATTCTTATTCATTCTTAGTGTGCGGCCCTATTGGTTCAATTAATGTTGGCAGTAGATAAAATCACATTTTATCCTACAAGTTAAATGAAAATCTCATAATCTGAGACAGACCTCAATTCAGTTTATTCTTAATCCTTTTATCTCACGATATCTTGATAGAATATAATACATGGAAAATGTTAATCTTATATTGTTCTATCTTTAGTTTCTCGATGCCCAATTGAACTGACTAAACAAATGACATTGATCTCTATCAACTCATTTGAGCACGGCCATGTATTTCTCAATCTCAATCATCGAGGGGCCCAGGGATAACTCTCTTATGTTAAGAGCGATAAATTCCATCTTAATCACTCACATCCCACTGCATTATTCCTTATTAAGTTCAAGCATAAACTTTATAATCGTCCAATTAAAAATGATGTTTGACTATGTCAAAACATAATAAACATCATGTTGAGAACCGTAGCAATTTCAGGTCTAAGGATTTAATGTCTCAACTGTTGAAGATTAATGTATAACTTTAATCCATGTATTAATCTCAAGACGAGTTGATCCTAATATTTGTTCTCAACAAATACATATATGAATTTGATTTGAAACCCATTCACATATTCATCTTATGAATATCTATCAAACTTCATACCAATCTTATCTTATTATTGTTCCCACAATAATAACTGATTAGGGATATTTAGAATAATTAATAATATTTAAGTATACAAAAGCATGCAAATTTATTATAATAATAAATTCAATAATCAAATTATCATGTCCATACAATAGGCCCTAGGGCACAATAGCTAACACATGGGTATCCCTTGAAGGACTTTATCAACAAATGAATTGCATGCCACATTCATGAAAGCATCGTACATTTAAATTAAGTGCGTACATTACTCATAAATTTAGGTGCATACATGATAACTACATTTACTTTACTTACACATGAAAACGTGTTCAATAAAGATGAAAATAACCTCTAAGGTTGAAGAATACCAAAAGTTGTGAACCCCCAAGCATGGAGGAAGTCAAAGATTAACAACCTCAAGCATGGAGGAAACCAAAGATGAAGATCCCAAGAAGAAGAGTTGAAACCTCAAGATGGAGGATAACAACAACAATAACACGGAACAAACGAAAACAAAATAGATGAAAATGCTTCAATTGAATGAATGTCTAATGATGAAACTTTTAATTTTTGTAGAAATGGTGAACCCTCAAGATGGAGGAAACGAGCCAACAAAGGATTTAAAACCTCAAGATGGAGGATAACAACGAAAAAAGAAGAAGAAAAAAGGGGAAATGAGTCTTGATTCAAGAAAGAAGGATCATTGACGTTACATTGTGAAAGAAAGATCGATGTACCTTTTTCAAAAGTCTCAGTTTCTCAAGATGGAGGACCGTAGGTGCTTTGTCGTTTCAAGAAACAAGGAACAATGCCTTTGAAAAAACAAAAACAAAAAAAATAAAAGAAGGGAAAAGAGTCTCGTTTCAAGACAGAAGGATCGTAAGCGTCACATCGTTTCAAGAAAAAAAAGGATCGATGTACCTTTTTGAAAAGTCTATGTTTCTCAAGATGAAGGACTGTAGGCGTTTCATCATTTCAAGAAAGAAGGAACGATGCCTTTGAAGAAAAAACAACAACAACAAAGAGAGGAAAATTAGCCTCATTTCAAGAAAGAAGGATCGTAAACATTACATCGTTTCAAAAAAGAAGGATCGATGTACCTTTTTCAAAAGTCTCAGTTTCTCAAGATGGAGAACCGTATGTGTTTTATCGTTTCAAGAAAGGAGGAGCAATGCCTTGAAAAAAAGCAAAACAATGAACATTTGAAGCATTTAATTTTCTAAGTTTCAAAGCCTCAAGATAGAGGAGCAATTTATCTTGTAATAAAATAGGGAAATTGAATAAGTGACTAATGTTGAATACTTGACTTTTGTAGGTCGTCTCTTCAAGAACAGAACACAACAACGTCGCAATGGTGATCCCACAAACACGAGGGGCAACAACATTTCAGAAGTCAAGACATTTTAAACATGAAGAAGTCACACCAGATAAAATTAATGCTTCTTAGTCTTTGCTCTATTCTTGTTGTACAAGAATGAGCAATGAAGGATAGTTGTGATCACTAATTTTTTTTAAGCTCTAAACCCGATAAGTTTTACTTATATATATTTGTTGTGGTTTTTATTATTATTATCACTAATATTGGTATTAATATTATTATTACATTATTATATAAATTAAAAAAATTAAAAACAAAAAAAACTAATATTAATTAAATAAAGCAACCCAATATATATATATATACATAGTGGCCCAATTTATAGAGCCTAACCCTAAATTAAATTATCCCTAATCTTATTTATTTGATGGCATAGCTGTAGGATGATCGACCAACCAAGCACGATTGGATGGTCCAGATCACCCTATCAGAAGAAGCCCTAATCATCCTTCGTTGCTATGAAGTCGCATCTTCCAAGTCATCAGATCTGTGAGAGATCTGACAGTCCTGATCCTCTCATCCCCGACCCTTCAGCTACCCTTTCATTGGCTTCTGGCCACATCATCAGCCACTTCAGCACCATGACAGCAGCTCACCAAGCACCAACGGCCACGTTCGTAATGGCTCTCCATAGCAGCACCTTCTAATTCCTCAGGAAAACCAAGGACCACTGGTCCCCCCTTGTACAACCCTTACATGCACCAACAAACAAAAAATACATCAGAATGAAGAAAAATACAGGTACACAAAAAACAGAAAAGGGCAGAGATGGACATGAATATAGACAAAGAGAATTTCATATTTAGCAACCAATAGAAAATTTAGATTGTTTTTTATTTTCTTTTTACAAGTTGTAATATCGGCTATAAATCCAAACCCTAAAGATTATAATTTCATATTCAATATTCAATAGACAAGCAAAAAAAGAGAAGCATTCTTGGCAAGAGGTATACATTGTTTTTTCTCTTTATGTTGAATCAAAAAGGTTTAGGGTTTGAGGATTTCTTACCCATTTTGGTCTTCAGATTTGAGGCCATTCTTCGGCTGAGGCTTCGTCTCCGATGATAGACAAATTGTTTCGATAGGGGCTTTAATATTTTAGTTTTTCGTTTTGCAAAAAATGGGGTGTCAGTTTTATTTTCTAAAGAAAATTAGGCCCTTTGTTCATTTTTTTAATCAACGTTAGATTTGTTTTTTGGGGAAGGGATGGAGCATTCTGGGGTTATTTTTGAGGTTTGTCGACATCAGCGAGTGATGGTCAGCGACCGTCTATGGTGGCCGAGGCAACAGAGCTATGACCAATTTCTAGAAAATAGAAGGAGTGAAGAACATTCATATGTGTTCCTCAAAATTTTTAGAGAAAAGTTTGAGTTTTTTTAGAATTCAGAGTGAAAGTGAGTTTTTTTTCCCCTTTTTGGGTTATATAACAACCTTGAAACGCTGCGTTTTAGTAGCCCTCATATCCGCACGGTGGCCCACCCTAGAGGGGAGGATCTGCGCATTTAGGGTCAAGGGCTAATTACCCATTCGGTCCTCTAGGTTTTCGCCCACCTTTATTTTGATCCAGGGGCCAATTTCACTTTTAGTCCCTAAGTTTCTCCAGTGTTTTTATTTTTGTCATTTATTCATGTTCATTTTAATTTAGTCCTTATTTTTATCCAGCTTTTTATTTTCTGTTATTTAATTTTAGCCCTTAATCTTTTTTTGTTTGCATTTATTTCTGTTTCACATTCTTTTTATTGTTGTTATTTCTATTATATATATAGTTATATGTTATACTTATCTCTAATATATATATATATATGTTGTTATATGTAAATATTTACTTATACATATGGTTTGGCTCGTATCGTGTTTCCTTTTATACACATATATATATATATATATTTGTTACATATTATTATATTCATTTATTTATTCTTTATTTATGCTTTATTTTTTCCATGCTTTTATTTATTATTAACATTTTAATTGTTCATGCATATATATATATATTTAGCATTTAGAATTAGGCCTCAAATATTCGGTATCCTACTAAGAGTGTCATCCCGAGTATCTGGGTGTCATCTCTTTTTGGTACCGTAAATTGCAAGAATTTGTATATATTCAAACGGCGTTGCCATGCATACATGCATTTTAGGGATTAGCTATTAAATTAAGCCAAATTTTCATTTTTTTCTTTGTAAAATACAATACGAACCCTTAGGTACCAACTTTTGGGCGGGGTGGGGGTATGAACCATTCCCCACTCGCAACCAACTCCCGAACCCTATTTTCTCTGGCTTCCTTTTTGATGTCTGATCTACCTTATCCAAGTGACCGGTGACGACTCCCTCAATTTTATTTCAAAATCAATGTTTTATTTTCAGAATTCCCCCTTAAAAATTCAAGACAAAAGAGGAAAACTTTCTAAATTATTTTCAAAATTAGTCGCTACACCTGCGAAATAGGTAGACGGTAATGTTTAGAGATTGGTAGTTCGAGACTTGATATCTATGAGATGCAAGATGATGTTACAAATATGATAAGACTCGTAGAGACCTTAGAGACTGCGTAGGATTGTTTGAAATAATTATTTGATTATTGGTTGATTGATTGATAAACTGTGATGCCTTGTATGCTACTTCGAACAGGTTGACGTTTTTGATGGAAATTATGCTCAAGAGATAATAAGGAAAGATATTTGATTAAATGTTCATAAAGAAGATAATTATTATTAAATAATTAAATATGCTAGCAACAAACTCTAATTACTTCCATAAGTAGTAGGAATCGGTTAAGCCCCGAAACATCGTATTTCTTAAAGATGGTACAAGCCCACGAGTAGAGTTTCGGCACGGGCTTTGCCGTACCGTTACACGATTGGGGGGCGTATCAATACGGATTACCTGCACTAGTACTTGGAAAATTTAAGATTTCCAGTAAGTAATGCAATATTGGTACACGTATGAGTACCGGTACCCAGGGGTACCATACCGATACTTGTGTTCGAGTACCGGTACCCATTGAGCTAAATGACTCATAATGCTAGTTAAAGATGATAACTAACTTGTACGATTAATAACCTGATTAATGCCTTAATAAATGTGATAACATGGACTAATGTAGATAATTAATGAGAATAATTATGTACTCCTACATAATATATTAACAACTCGGTAATGTAAAATAAATGATGCGATGATGATTAGAAATGATAGGGAGATCCTTATGATCATGCTGCTTGTATGTTGGGTAGGCATTTGATTTGTTGAGTCGATGATTGATAAGATTTGGATACCCGGAGAGAGTGTTACAACACCATGGTTAGAAATACCGAGTGGACGCTAGTAAATTGCTATGTGACCCAGGCCTCATTCGAAGATACTCAAGGGGGAATTTCGAGTATGGGTGTATGTTTTGATGCTGCGTGACCCGGTCTCACTCAAGGTTTATGTTCCGATGTTGCGTAACCTGGCCTTACCCAAAGAGTGTACGTTCTCGATGTTGTGTGACTCGGGCCTCATTCCAGAGTTGTTGTTGTATGACATGTGTTCTTTTGCCTAGATGATCTGATGAGATTTCGGGCATGGTTGGGCATTTTGTGCCACGTGTGTTGTTTGCTATGATGTTAGCATGTGTTTCGGTGACTAGTGGTAGCGCCACGTGTTTATTATCTCTCCTTTGCTTGTACTAACTTGCATGCTTATGTTTATGATTAGCATGAAGCATAGTAGAGTAGATGTGTATCACTAAGCTTTGTAAGCTCAGCACTCAGAATCGTTGTTTTCGTTCGTAGGTTGATCGTTGGATAGCGAGATCGAGAATACTATCAATACCGAATTTTAGCAAGTAGTGATCATCGGAGTACATCACTTGTATTTAGTGGGTTGTGTATTCATAGGACCTCACGTGGTCGAGTGCTAACTCAAATATTTGGATGGTGAAAAGTTTAGACTCGTCCCCAAGAGTAACGTATTTGAAACACATGTAGATTAGTCGACCAGATCTAGTAGATCAAAAAAAGAAAGCCAAAGAGTTTCCAATCAGATCTATGTAATTTGGGACATTTTTTATTGATTGGAAACTAGATATGGATCCAACGGATTGAAACTCACCTACAGATGAAATTTGAGCCTCATCAGCCAACGGTGATAATTGCCAATTGGCGAGCGACGACTGACCGATGACCAACTATTTAGAGAAAACAAGGGGAGGAAAGAAGAAGAATGACATTATTCTGGAAGGACTTAACTGACCTCAAAACGATACCATTTTGAGGAATCTGACACTCACACCTGACCCGCACCAGGGGAGGTTCGCACCTTTTCCACATGTGTTGGGTAAATTGCACTTGAAATCCTTCCTCCTTTTACATGTAATTTTTGAATTATTATCTCATACACAGGCGGTGGAAACTTTTTGTTTCCACAAACGCCTCAATTTTAGGATTTAGGGCTTCAGTTTAAAATTTAGAGTTTAGGGTTTTAGTATAAGGGTTTAGAATTTAGTGTCTATGCTTAGAATTTAGGGTTTAAGGTTATGGTTTAGGTTTTAGGGTAATATTGTTTGGGATTTAGGTTTTAACCTATAAAACCTAAACTTTAACCCTAGACTGGAAATTCTATCAATAGTCCCTAAATTCAAAACTACTACACTTACACTTAAACCCCTAAAACCTGAATGGAGTCCCTAAACCCCAAAACTAAGGATTTTACACAAGCGTTTGTGCATAGAATAATTATCCGTAAGTTTTTACATTTCCGCATGATTTATGATATTTTGACCTATAATTTGAGGAATCGAACTATTGACTTGACCCGACATAACCTGAATCTGATCTGACCCAACATGAAACCCGATCGAGTACCCGATTTTACATCCATAATTTACAATTGCCAAATATTTAATTTTGTAGAAAACAGAAATAAAAGGATAAACTATTTCTTCCATGAATGTATGCGTGGTTTAGAATCAAGGAAAACGTAGTAAATTAGTTTCGCGAGAATGGGTGTTTTGGTAACACAAGCATGAAACATCCAACTGCTACAAGTCTAGTCCGTTGCTTTCATCAAACCACCCGACATTTGAACTTCCATTATTTCTTAAGCCAAGAAGATAGTTAAAACTGATGGCTATTGGCTAGACTACCAACCGCTAGTAAATTACTATTAAATTCAAAAGGAGGGAGACGAGGAAAACACTGGAAAGTAAGAACATGGCGATGAAGCAGCAGGTAATGCAGGTTCCTTCAGCAAGGGGCATAAGGAGCAGCTTCCAATCGCTTGTTGCGCTTCTCATTGCCTGTCTAGTCGTTGCCGCTATCTATCTGAGAGAAAGCAATGACCAATTGTTCCAGTACTGGACTACTCAAAAAGATCCTGCTGGCTTGTTGACGACAAGCTGCAATCTCTTCTCCGGAAAGTGGGTATATGATAATAAATCCTACCCTTTATACAAAGAGAAAGAATGCGCCTTTATGTCTGATCAGTTAGCTTGTGAGAAGTTTGGGAGAAAGGATCTTAACTATCAGTTCCGGAGATGGCAACCTCACCAGTGTGACCTGCCCAGGTCTCCTCTTTTATTTCACGTCTATTTTGTTCTTCCATAATCTATGGTTAAGAATTGACCATATAAAGAGTAGAGACAGCAGGGATGATGATGGTTTTAAAGTTGCATTTGGGAATGCTTTTTAAGTTTGTGTGGAATGTTTGCTTGTTTTATGTTAATAAGGTTCAATGCCACAGCATTGTTGGAGAGGCTTAGAAATAAGAGGCTTGTTTACGTTGGGGATTCACTCAACAGAAACCAGTGGGTTTCGATGGTCTGCCTAGTGGACTCGGTCATCCCTCCAGTCTTCAGATCAGTGCATAACAACGGTTCAATTAACATTTTCAAAGCCACGGTGAGTGTTCAATATTTCCGAGTCCAATATAACAGTGGTTTATCATTTATTCCTCTCATCATTTGCATTTTCTTATGTTTTCCACTGTGGCTAAATTTTACTACAAATGAATGTTATGTAAGGAATATAATGCGACAATTGAATTCTACTGGTCGCCATTGATGGTGGAATCCAACTCTGATGATCCAGTTAACCATCGGGTAGCAGATAGGATTGTAAGAGTTCAGGCAATCAAAAAACACGCAAGGCATTGGACTGACGCAGATTTCCTTATTTTCAACACCTATCTTTGGTGGAGAAGACGCCAAATGAAGGTTTTGTAAGTACATTTTCCAACACCTAAATAATAACCACCTTTTGCATCCAAGTTTTAATTTGACGTGGCTTTAATACCAGGTGGGGATCTTTTGTAAAACCCGAAGATGGGATATACAAAGCAGTGAAGTTGCCGAGAGTATACGAGATGGCCTTACAGACTTGGGCTCAATGGCTTGAGGTTCATGTCGATAGAAACAAGACCAAGTTATTCTTTATGAGCATGTCACCAACTCACCAAAAGTATATATATATGCAATATGATCGTCTAATCTCTTACGTTTTTATCATTACAAATCCTTATACTGATGCAAAAACTTTCCAGGGCCATGAAATGGGGTGGGATCGAAGGTGAAAATTGTTACGGTGAAACAGAACCGGTTGCTAAAGAAGGATATGTAGGAGACGGAGCGAGTCCAAGGATGATGGGTGTAGTGGATAGCGTGCTTGGTGAACTGAAAACAAGAGGCTTGCACGTGCAGATGATTAACATTACACAGTTATCAGATTTTAGGAAAGAAGCTCATCCATCGATTTATCGGAAGCATTGGGAAACTGTAACAGAAGAACAATTAGCGAATCCCAAAAATTACTCGGATTGTATTCATTGGTGCCTCCCCGGAGTACCTGATGTTTGGAACGAGCTGCTCTACGCTTACATTCTTCAACTTTGACAAATCCCATTTCCAAATAAAATGTGTTTGAAAATCGAGACTAATGCTGAATGTTACTGTTGTTTCAATGAATTGTAGCTGACAAATCCTTGCATGTATCATTACTCTTTACATTTCTTGAAAGGAAAGGAAAGTAAAAAACTAGTTTTCCTTGTTTGATGACGCATCATTAAATTTTCTCCCTGCTTTCAATCCATTTCACCAAATATATATCCTAGCATGATATGAAACACTGAGAAGTCTCTCCTAGTCTTGCAGGTTGTATTTTCAACGCATCACTTGAAACTGAAAACAACCTTCCACCTGCGAATGCGATATTAAACTCTTATTGGAGGTGGCTTAATGGGAATTCAATCATAGTGGAGTCACTTTCACTGTCTATATATTGTACTTCCTATCCATAACCATATCCCTACAATTTAACAAGAGAATTGATTTTGATGTATTATTCGCAACCATGTTATATTATATTGGAAAAGTGGCTTATATGATAAAATAAATTACAAAGAGGAGTGAAACTTTAAATCTTTCATCTTTGGGGCTGGAAAGGAGGTAAAAGAAAGAAAAGAAAAAAATAGGGAACGGATGTGGATGACATGTGCCAGCAGAAAGCACTCCACGTGACTGCATGTCATTCTTTCATTTCTGAATTAACACTCGAGTGATAAAAAAATAACAAATCAAAAGTTCAGTTATGAAATTAAAAAAAATTAAAGTTGAATGGTTAAATAGGAGTAAGAAGAAAGTTGAGTGGTAAAATTTATAATTTACTTTATTTTTAAATTTAAAGTTGTTGGTGAGGAACAAGTCTCCTTGATAATCACGGAGGAGCAAAGGCAAATAGACTAGAAGAAATGCTCATTTGTGAGAGTAATATTTTTTTCCTTCGCGTGTCATTATTTTCTTGAAGTTATGTATCACTAATTATGTGTACCATTATGTACTATTAATTATTTTAATTAATTTTAAAATCAAAGAGACCGAAAGCGTTAGAATAAAATCTAAAAAATATTTTTTAGATTTTTTGGGTAAAGTATACAAATAGTAACTGAACTTTGATAAATTATTTAATTTGATAACCAAACTTTCAATTGCTTCAATGTTATCATTATACTTTTAGTTTTGTTCCAAATTGGCCACTAACCTGTTAATACTGTTAAAAGGATGATGTGACAATTAAAATATTTTTTATAATAAGACATTTAGTCATCAATGTTTGTTTATTCAAACAATTTTGTCTTAATTTAAAAATAATAATAAATTTAACCCTCATTATTTACATATTATTTTAATGAGACTATTTTAATTAAAAATAATTTAACCATAAGCCTTAAAACTAAAATCATAAATACTTAAATCCTAAAACCGAAAGCAATAGCTTGAACCGGACCAAAGAACATTGCTCTAACGCTCCAAATTCAGTCCATAATACACTTCCGCACCGTCACTTCTGTTTTTGTTCTCTCATCCGCATTGAATTTAAAATTTTAACTTAACCAAATCAAATGAAAAGAAATTAAATTCAGATTGAATAGATATTAAGTCAAATGAGTATTTAATCTATAATTTTTTTCTGACTAATATTCAATTATCCTAGCAAAAATAATATTATATTACAATATTTATTTTTGTTAATTTAATTTGTTTTATAAGTAAACTGGTATTGCTTATGACAAATTATTATTTTCCGTTGATTTTTTTTTTAAATTGAGGCTTATTTTTTACAATATAGTAATATTTAAATTTCTAATATAAAAATTGAGATTCGAACTCATATCAAGACGAAAGTGAATAAGTATCTTTGGCCACTCGACCAATTAAATTGAGGCTATTAGTTCAATAGGTTTAGACATAAAGTTGATAAGGTGCCTACTATTTTTCTCAATAGGTTTAAAAAAACAAATTACTTTAACAAGTAAATAACATAGCTCAAGGAAAGAAACTCTGGATGAACCACAGTCGATTTCTTCACCCACTATCTTGATTACTAACCATAAGAACTATTGAAATTCTTCAGTTGTAATTCACTATCAAGGCGATTACAAAAGCTTCATATTAATGATCAAAATGCGAAGAAATAAGTACACCTTAAAACTTCTGAGCTATTAATAATTTTATCACAAACCCATTTTCATAATTAGGTGAAACTTTAATTTCAATTAGAAAACTTGATTCATATTAAGCTAATACATATCATATGGAGTTAAATAAAACAAACTATAGTTTAGGGTTGAATTATTTTCAATTAAAATATGGTGAAATTGAAATAATGTGGAAATAATGAGGGTTAAATTTATTTTTCTCTCAAAATTAAGACAAAATTATTTTAATGTGCAAACATGGAGGACTAGATGTGTTATTATACAAAATATTTTAACTGTCATGTCACCATTTTAACGCTCGTTAACGAGTCAGTGACCAATTTGGAGCAAAACTAAAAATTTAATGATAACATTGAAGCAATTGAAAGTTTAGTTACCAAATTAAACAATTTACCAATGTTTAGTTACCATTTGTGTACTTTACCCAAAAAGAAAAATATCTAAAAAAGTAATATAGAGTTTTTTTAAAAATTTTATTCTAAAAAGGGATAATAACGCTTTCAGTCCCCCATGACTTTAAAAGTAATTAAAGTAATTAATGGTATATAGCAGTACAAAAGATTAGTGGTACATAATGATACATGATGTTTATTGTAGATTCATCCATATATCAACACTATTATTTTCATATGAGATCGTATATGATATTTTCTTTTTCATATTATACATTTATCTGGCCTTGATTAACATGTCTTGATCATGTTGAATTAAAGCATGTCTATATGATATCAAGTTTTATCTATTATCATCTATGCTTGTTGGCCGTTAGAGTGTTTATATTATTATTATTATTATTATTATTATTATTATTATTATTATTATTATTATTATTATTATTATTATTTTAAGCATGCATCGATAATTGTTTTTGAAAGGTGGATTTCTATGATTATAATAGATCAGGAACAAACATACAAGTAGGCAAAAATATGGCTCTCATTAAAAAAAGCGCACTATATTAAAGCTAAAAACGGAACCGAACGGATTCAAATTCAGGGCCAAAACACAAAAACACAATCGAGCTAAATAAAAAGAACAGTACACACCAATATGAACCCTCACTTTTTCATATCCCTTGTCTCCACCCCAAAATTGTCTCACAAATCAGACCTCACCAGACTGGAAATGTGCACAAGGTCCAATGGGCGGTTGATTCCAGCCTTTGCGAGTCTGTCAGCCTCCACATTTTCCTTCCTACCTACTAATGCGAATGATCCATTACACTCCCTTGACACCTTGATGCACGATTCAATTAGATCCTTAAAAGCTGCTGGAGCACGAGAAGGGTTCTGCAACCACAAGATTGCATTGTTGCAATCTGCTTCCACAATAATATAAACTTCTTTGCGCCACTCCAAAGACGAGAATAGGGAACAGGCTTCTTTAATCGCGAGAAGTTCTGCAGAAGTAGGGTCCGACCTTCTAATTGACATTGAAAATTGCATCAGGCTTCTCCCCTTGGAGTCGCGCAGAATTCCTCCAACCCCCGCGTCGCCAAAACTACCCAAGACTGCACCAACAATATTAAATTTAACAGTACCACTCGAGGGGGTCGACCAGCCAAAGCGCTTACCTGTTGGGTTACAAGAGCTAGAAAGAGACCAAACAACAGGGTTAGCCAAAAAATCTGAGATCGTAAACGGCAGACCTGGCCATCTCGCATGGCTCCACCAACCAACTTTAACCAATATGGAGTCTATAGCCTGACCCTCATCCCAAACGATCCCGTTAAATAGGATTCCATTTCTAAAATACCATAAAGTCCACACTGTAGCACAGAACAACATATTCCAAAAGGGCACGATTTTCGCCGAAGGACAACACCCTAGCCAAGCATCAAAAAACTTCCAACCACCATCCGGAAGGACAACCTGGACATTCCATGAGCGACACCACCTGTTCCAAACTCTCCACGACATCTCACAGGAGAAAAATAGATGATCTATAGTTTCCGCTTCCTTCTTGCACATAGTACACCAAGTATCCGCGACTGAAATTCCCCTTTTTAACAGCTCGCATTTACTGGGTAGCCTATTATGGAGCAGTTTCCAAGTAAAATGTTCAACGTTACTTGGGACTAAACCTGACCAGATAGCATTCCAATTACAAACCTGATTATTATTTTCAACACCAAGCAGTAGAATCCGTTCCTTTACCGAGTAACACCCAGAGCAAGCTTTCGACCATCTGATACAGTCTGACGGATACAGACCCATCTTGCAACTGTGAAGAATATTAACGAAATCTTCCCACACACCCACTTCCCAGTCAAACAAATTCCTACGCAATTGGACTTCCCAGCACCAAACTTCACCTTCCCAGTGGCCAAACTTTGCTATCTTCCCTGATTTTTTTACTGCAAGAGCAAAGATTCTTGGATATAAGTCTTTGAGACAGCAATTATTGATCCAATTTTCAATCCAGAAATCTAGCCATTTGTCGTCGCCGACAATAAACTGAATATTAGAGACGAAAGGATCATAGATGGCATTTTGAGGACTAAGAGGGGAGATAATGTCCCTCGAGACCCACGATTTGTTACGGTTCGAGATGTTCGAAGGCAAAATGTAGTTTGAATTTCCCTCGTATTTGGCCTTAATGACTTTTCTCCATAAACGATTCTTCTCCGTCCCATGCCTCCACAACCACTTGTATAAGAGACCTTTGTTTTTTAATTTGAAGTCGATCGATTAAACCCAAACCACCGAACTGTTTTGGCAGGCACAACATTTCCCATCGGATCCAGTGGATCTTTCTTTCTTCCAAAGAATTCCATACAAAGGAAGCAACAAGCATGTTGAGCTTTGAAGAGATGCTTGAACGCATTTTAAACATAGACAGGAAATAGATTGGTAGATTTGCCGAGGCAGACCTTGCTACTGTTACACGTCCCCCGAACGATAGAAATTTTGCCTTCCAAGGAGCCAATCTCTTCTTGATTTTATCTATAAGACGGGAGCCAAATCGACGGAGAATTTTTCCTACACCCCAAGGGAAGGCCAAGATAGGATGTGGGGAAACTACCAGCAGAACACTTCAAAAGAGACGCCCAAGACTGCACTACTGACTCCTCCACATTGATCCCAAACAACGATGATTTCTTCAAGTTCAATTTAAGCCATGAGGTGAGCTAGAAACAATGCAACAATCTTCTGATATTACGAACTTGGGTAAAACTACTTCCGCAGAATATGATTAAGTCGTCCGCGAATTGGAGGTGGGTAACCTTCAAATTTTCCGAACCAATCGAAACACCATCCCAAAAGCCAAGCTCCGAGGCTTTCACAATCATTGAGCTTAAGCCTTCAGCGACAATATTAAGCAATAGGGGGGGAGAGGAGGCAGCCTTGCCGGAGACCCCTTTTCAGGGAAATCTCTCCGAGGGAAACCATTTACCAGTACGGAAATGGTAGCAATTGAAATACAAGAACGAATCCAACCCCTCCATTTGCCTCCCAAACCTATTTTCGACATCATTAGTTCTAAGAAATCTCAGTCCACTGTGTGTACGCTTTCCGAAAATCAGCTTTAAAAACCGCTCACTCCGTCCCTCACCTTCTAATGCAGTCTGGGATCTGCCTACCTTTTGTGAACGCGAATTGGTTCTCACTGATGATTCCATCAAGACAGCTAGCCATGTAGTGTGTACTTTTTTTTCTCTAAATTAAATTTAAGAAGATTTTTAATAAGCTACACTGAATAGGATATGATTTTATTAATTCTTAATAAAATATCCTTTGATGAGAAAAAAAAAAGTGAGCCAGGTGGTTTGCAAGAAGTTTGGCCAGGATTTTATAGACACTACCAACAAGACTTATAGGCCGGAAATCATTCATGCATTCCCGGGACTTGACTTTAGGGATTAGCGAGAAAAATGAGTGGTTGATAGTGTAATCCCAGTCTTTTCCATCCCAAAAGTCATGAAAGAACCTCATGATGTCAGGATGTAGCTCCTTCCAATATTTCTTTAGAAATTCCATACTGAAACCGTCTGGACCGGACGATTATTACAATCAGCCATCTTAATTACACTCCACACTTCTTCAGTTTCAAATTCTCTTTCAAGCCAATTGGCATTCCGTCAATGAGACACGCTTAATATCACACTATAAATCCAACAACCCGCAAGTAGGCTCGAGATTATATACCTTGGAGAAATGTCTTTGGACCATCAAACAAATGTCTCTCGGATCTTCAACCAACTCTCCCTCGACCTTGAGTTTATGAATCCAGTTAGACCGCCTATTATCCGGCGCCATTAGATGGAAGAATCTCGTATTTCTGTCACCATCTCGCACCCACCGAACCCTTGATTTCTGTTTCCACTCCCTTTCCTACTTCCTGAGCAAACCCCATAATCTGGACCGCAACAGTTTCACTTCATTTCGGATACTAAGGTTCGCGAAGTCATATTGCAGCTTGTTCTCAAGCAAGTTAATTCTCTGTTCTATAGCCTGTGTGGACTCACTCGAGACAAACATAAAAGAATGAAAACAAACGATAATTTTAGAGAATACATTACCTTGGTCTCATAAACAAGCTAATACAAACATCAAACAAGTTTAAATCAGAGATTAGCACGTTAAGTATATTTCAGTAATTTTACTACTTTAACACGGATGTAGTACCAAATACGGATTTACAGACCTAATATCAACTCCAAATTATTTGAACTACTGTGTGATGCTTTCTTCAAGCTCCGACATTGTACTGAGTCCGGCGTGCTCAGACCAAAGTCTGAACCAATTCGGTGGAACACCCAAATCAGATGTACAAGTCCTGATATAATCCACACACAATTTAAAAGTCGTTAGGTTACCTACAAATATACCATGGCGAAAACGTTAAATTAGCAATTTGTATAGTAGAAGTAAAACCTTGTTTACTGAAATTAATAATAATAAACAATAGTAGTAGTCCTAGAAGAAGACAACTATGTTTTCAGTTTAGGGTTTTATGTTTTATAAACATAGAAGAAAGAAAATGTATACAAAATACTTTAATCGACAAATCACATGGTAATCCTTTAATCGATTAGGATTTTCAATTTTGGGATGAAACTTTCAAAACTCTATACTTTCGACCCCCAAACTCGCATTCCTTCAGTTTAGTCCTTGAACTTTAAATTTTCTCAACTAAATCCCAAAATTCCAACTAAAGCCAAATTAAATCTCGGATTAACATGGCAAAAAATAACGACCTCAATTTTGGGGCGTATTAATGCTCTCATACTTAAAGAAATTCATCAAAATTTTTGATTAAGTAAAGAGATATTACATTCCCAAGGTAGAATTTAAACTCATACAAGATGAGACAACATGAACATCTTTGGCCACTCGGCCAATTAGTGGATCTCTTTATCTTCAAATTTTCCCGGCTTGTTAGCAATTTCATAAAATTCTAGGGTAAAGTTCACAAATGGTCACTAACCTATCCTAAATTTTTTATTTTGGTCACCGAACTTTCAACAATTACAAAATAGGCATTAAACATTGGATTTTGTTACAAAGGGGGCACTGAGTTGTTAGATGTCGTTAACAACTTAACGGCAGGCTGGCTCGACAACTAAAGTAATATATTAATTGTTACAAAATAGTCATTAAACTCTTTAAATATTACAGAATGGTCATTGAACTATTTAATTGTTATATAGTGGTAAATTCACTATATAATTGTTCCAAAATGATCATTAAACTATTTATTTATTAAAAATGGTCATTGAACTATTTAATTGTTACAAAATGGTTGGTTGTTATAGGTTATACTATAATTTTTTGTTGTTGTTGATTTCAAGAGACTTTTGTTGGAAAAAAATATAGCTGCAAAACAAGAACATTAGCAATGACTAGAAAATGAAACAACGAGAATATATTAGGCTTAACTGTGTCGTGGTATTAAACCACTGGCTTAGAAACAAATTCGCCCCGATTGGTGTAAACGCTGCGATGGACGATGCCCCCTGAGTTTAACACAGTCTCTCCTTGAAATCGTACACCCAAAATTAGGAGTGGGCGTTAGTGGTATTGCTCTTCTCTAAGAGTAGAAAATAGAAACTCGAAAAAACCCTTAAAATGTAGAGAAAAAGAGAAGTGTAACGACCCAGATTCCAGAAATCCAAGGGCCGAGTTGATCGAGGCATGGGCCTTGTATGTGGGTCGTGTTTTTGGGCTTGAGTGAGCCCTTGGGCTATTTATGTGTTGGAATTGTAGTTGATAAGTGGGTTGAGAAGAGTAGAGAGGGGTAATTTGGTAAAAAACTCATTTTGATAGTTGGAAAAGAGGGAGGGGCTAATTTCTTTGGCTCTTGGCAAATGTGAGATCACCATGCTTTAATAACACCTTCCTCTTATTCAAACCTCTCTCTATCTCTTAAAAACACCATCATTAAAGGTTGAATTTTAAGGGTTTGTGTTGGAAATCTCGGATTTCTGTTCAAGGGAAAGTTGTTCAGCTTTGGGAGATCTATCAATCAAGGTAAGGATGGTTAGTTTTGGTGAAAGAGTGTGTTTTGGTGGGGGCAGATGAGGGAGAACGAGAATAGATGTTTAGGGGCTTTATTCTTGCAAAGGTTTGTGTTTTGACTCCCTTAATTCTCCTTACAAGGTGGTAACACGTTTGGTAACATCTCTTATAATGAAGAGGTTGGGAACTCCTCAAAAGAGCAAGGCTTAAAGCTGTGGTTAAGGGCTTCATTCTCAACTGTGGAATCAAGGTTAGTACACTACTAACTCTCATAGTTTCCTGGAAATCATGAAGTTAAGCTTTAAAGCATGATTTGGTTTTTTGGCCTTGGTATAGCTTGAGTGGTTGTTAATGGTAAATCATAGAATTATTGTCGTAACGACCTAAAATCAGTAGTAATCCATCTAATGCTATCACCATAACTTGTATGAACAGTTTGGGGTTTAAACTTAGGGGTTAAACAGGGTTTCTAGGTAAAACTCACACCCAGAGTTTAGAACTCGGGCTCGCGTACTAGTACGAGGACCATCATATTGGTATGCCTTAGTATAAAAAAGGGAAAAATTGTAATGAGAGTACCGGTACGCCTCCTCGTGTATCGGTACCCATTGAATATTAAGGATTCCAATAACGCTTTTGTGTACCGGTACGAAATTGGTGTATCGGTACCTATTGTTACATTGCCTAAGAGAGGCTTAGCATACTAGTACGTGTGGGTAGGAGTACCGGTACGGGTTTAGATCGGTACGAGGTGATCCGAGTACCGATAATGCGTATCGATACATGGTAGAGTGTATCGGTACGTCTTGAGGGTCTAGTTCTTTCGAACCTAAAATGAGTATTGGTACTTATGGATGAGTATCGATACCTAGAGGGGAGTACCGATACCCACATAGAAGTATCGGTACTCGCTGGGCATTTTGCCCAAAGAAGTTGAGTTTACGTTTAGGGTTCTATAATTCGAGGCAAAGGGCCCTAAGGGGTCTTTTAAGGTATAAAATGAATGCTAAAACCGAGAAACAGAGATTTTAACCCCATATGAGAAATAAATGGCTAATGACTTGATGAACATTAGGTAAACTGTGTGAGGTAGTAACCCATATGGATCCTAGGTTGATCAATCAAGGCTATGTGGTAATTAGGGTCTTTGCTGTGTGCTGATGGGACGCCTAGATAGTCGAGTCATCCCTTGTTGTTGGGATTTGGATACCCTAAGTGTGTTGCAACACCTTGAAGATTCCCAGATGTAGGATCCTGATGCTTTGTGTACGCGAGCCTCATTCGAAGATACTTGATGAGAGATTTCTGAGCATAGATGTAGGATCCCGATGCTTTGTAGATGCGGGCCTCATCCCCTTGAGTATAGAATCCCGATGCTATGTGGACACGGGCCTTACTTGTAGTGTAGGATCCTGATGCTATATGGACGCGGGCCTCACTCAAGTGAAGGATTCTGATGTTTTATGGGTGCGGACCTCACTTAATGTTGTTTGTGTTATCTGTGTGATGCTATGTAAATGTATGAGGTACTTGTATGAGCTGTGTGCGTGATCATACATTCATAATGCCATGTGTTTAGGCGGTTATGGTAGCGCCATTATTATCTTGCCATGATATCATTTCTGTTGCATTACTTTATTTATTATTTGCATGAAGCATGGTTGAGTGGTGGTGTATCCACTGAGCTTGTTAGATCCGCGTTCAGAATCGTTGTTTCTATTCGTAGGTTAGTAGGTTGTCGTGAGGTTGAAGGAGCACCATCAAGGCTTGGATTTTAGCATCAACTCTAGGAGTTGAGTACAAATACTAGATGTAATAGGCTATGTATTTCGTAGGACCCTATATGTATTTTGTAACTCTTATTTTTTATTAATTGGTCAAAGTCAAATGTTTTAATATTTGTAAATAGAGCTTTGTGATTACTGTTTTAAACAACTGGATTTGATTAAGTTTTCAATGTATGGACTTACATTTTTATTGGACTTATTATGTTTGGGCTTGAAAAGGAAAATTTTTAACAGTATAGATTTTGGGCTTAGGGCCCAATTGTGACATCCGAGTCAAGGGTGTTACATTTAGTGGTATCAAAGCTTAGGTTTAGTCGGTTCTAGGAAGTCCTTGGGGGAGTCTATAGGAGTGTATAGGTGTCTAGCGAATGCATGCCCATGAGTCGAAGTCGTACTTATTTTAATGCTAAAATTCAATGGTGTGACCATGTTTGTTGTTGTGCAGAATAGAATCATGCCAAGGAGGGCAAGAATCGATGAGAAAAGTTTAGGCTCCATGGAAGGGAGTTACGATGAGGAATATATGCCTAGCACAAAGGATATGTAGTAGGACATAGTTGACCGGGGAGTCAACTATTTCTCACATCTAAACCAGACATTGCACCGGATTGTAAGGGCGATATTGAGGGCATCTGCTACCCTTCGTGAGGCATCTGTTGAAAAGGTGAGAAGGCAAGGTGCTATAGATTTCCATAGATTGGGGCGAGATAACCCAATACAAGCGGAGTAGTGGTTGCAAGATACACGCTGGATTATGAGGCATATGAGGTTGAGATCAGAAGACAAGCTATTATGTATCTTGTCCCTGTTAAAGGGTAATGCTAGAGAATGGTGGGAAACAGTTGAGCTTGGGTGGCACCCCAATCGACCATCTTGGGACGATTTTCTCGAGGAGTTTAAGAAGAAGTATGTGGGCGAGGCCCACATCGATACCTTGAGAGATCAGTTCAATCATCTTGTGCAAGGGAACCTGTCAGTTTTCGAATATGAGTAAGAGTTTTTCCAGTTGAATAGGTATGCTCCTGAATTAGTTGCCACTGAAAAGATAAGGTACAAGAGGTTCTTGAAGGACTTGAGGAAAGAAATTCAGACTTACCTAACTACTGCACCACCGAAGGTGTTCTTGGAGTTGACTTCGAGTGCTAAGTCTCTTGAGCATGTACAAGGTTTAACATATGGCCCGTTTGGTGGGCAAGGGAGTTCAGGTGGGAGGACCTAGAACCCTTCTAACAACGCCTTCTCAGGGAGAAGCAGAAACCGGTGGAACCATAATAGAGGAGCATCGAATCAAAGTTCAAGGTTAGACCGAAGATCTGAGTCAACTGGTCGTAGAAGGCCATTTTCTTTTTCATCTATGATGAGCTCGGAGGGTTCACAGATGAGTGTGGGTGCACTAGTTTGCAATCAATATGGACGCACACACGGAGGCGAGTGTTAGGGAGCAGTAAGAGTTTGTTACCAGTGTAGGTCACCGGAACACTTTGTGAAAGACTACCCAGTGGCTATTGTGACCTCTCCAGATCAGGTTTAGAGGAATATATATCCGGCCTAGAGGGGTCGAGAATTTGCTCGGGGAGGAGCAAGCCATGTATTGGGAGGCACATTTTAGTCTACCGCACGAGCACCAGCTAGGCATTATGCAGTCAGGGCTCAGTAGGATTACGCAGCTACAGATATTATCTTAGGTACATTCACCTTGTTTTCAGTTCCTATTGTTGCTCTTGTGGATTCAGGGTCTGCCCGCTTCTACATTCGTAGTGGGATATCTCCGCAGTGGGGTATTCCTGCTGAGAATCTAGAGGTAGGAGTCTGTGTGACTAGTCCCTTAGGATATGATGTGTTGGTGGATAATGTGTATTGAAGATGCCTGATCGAGGTTTAGGGATCGTCGTTTTCAACGGATTTAATGGTTTTACCGTTTCAAGAGTTTGATGCCATCTTGGGGATGGATTGGCTCTTTGAGCATGATGCTAGTCTAAGATGTAGAGCAAAGAGTTTAAAGCTTCGTGTTACGGACGGTTCCAAGCTGATTGTGCGAGGTGAGAGAAATCTATGTATATCTAGTGTGGTATCGGCTTTGTCAGCTCAGAGGTTATTGCAACAAGGTTGTAAAGCCTTCTTGGCCCATGTGGCGGTTGCAAGGATTGAGGGTCCAATGCTTGATAATCTTCAAACTGTTAATGAGTTCATCGATGTGTTTTCGGAGGAGTTACCCAGGCTACCTCCTGACTGTGAGTTAGAGTTTCGAATTGATGTGATGTCGAGTACAACACTAGTATCCATCGTGTCATATCGGATGGCACCCGCGGAAATGAAAGAGTTGAAGAAGCAAATCCAGTAGTTGCTAGAGAGAGGTTTTATCTAACCGAGTGTCTCGCCTTAAGGAGCATCGGTCCTTTTCGTCAAAAAAATGGGTCTATAAGGACGTGTATTGATTATCAACAACTTATTAAGGTAACAATAAAGAACCGTTATCCTCTTTCGAGGATTAATGATTTGTTCGACTAGTTGAGAGGTGCTTGTGTGTTTTCTAAGATAGACTTGAGGTTAGGGTATTACCAGTTGAAGGTGGTGGATGAGGATGTCCAGAAAATTGCTTTTAGGATGCGGTATGGGCACTATGAGTTCTTAGTAATGCCGTTTGGGCTTACCAACGCACCTGCAGCTTTTATAGACCTAATGAATCGAATCTTTCAACCATACCTAGATCAGTTTGTTGTGGTCTTTATCGATGACATGTTGGTGTATTCGCGTTCAGAAGAAGAACACGACTACTATCTGTGTGTTGTTTTACAAACTCTCTGAGATAGACGTCTTTTCTCCAAGTTCAGTAAGTGCGAATTTTAGCTTTCAGAAGTGGCATTCCTTGGTCACGTAGTTGCTGCGGACGAGATCCGCGTGTACCATCAGACGATACAGGTTGTGGTGGAGTGGAAACCTCTACGGAATATTTTAGAAGTTCATAGTTTCCTAAGACCTGCCATGTATTATAGGCGGTTTGTTAAAGGTTTCTCCATTATATCCGAACCATTAACCAAGCTATTGCAAAAAGGGGTCCCTTTTTAATGAAATAAGAAAAGACAGCGAAGTTTTGAGCAACTAAAAGCTTATCTCACGGAGGCTCCGGTCTTAACCCAACCTGAGCCCATAAAAGAGTATGTTGTGTTTAGTGACGCGTCTTTGAATGGGCTTGGTTGTGTCCTTATGCAACAGGGTAAGGTGGTTGCTTATGCTTCGAGGCAGCTTAAATCGCACGAACAGAATTACCCTACCCATGATTTGGAGCTCGCTGCAGTCATCAATGGATTAAAGATTTGGAGGCACTATCTCTATGGGGAGAAGTGGTATATTTATACGGATCATAAGAGCTTGAAATACCTGCTTACACAAAAAGAGTTGAATCTGAGGCAACGACGGTGGATTGAATTATTGAAGGACTATGATTGCATCATAGAGTATCACCCCGGTAAGGTGAATATTGTGGTTGATGCCCTAAGTAGGAAATCTATATCGGACCTGAGAGCTATGTTTGCCTGGTTGAGGATGACCAAAAATGGTGGTCTTCTAGCCGAGCTTCGAATTGAACCTACGTTGGTACAAGAGATAAATAGGACTCAAGTTTTGGATAAAGAATTAGTAGTACAGATTGAAGCAGTTCAGAGAGGTGAAGCTTCAGCCTTTGAAGTACGAAATGGTGGGTACTTTGTACTTCAAGGGGCGGCTGTGTGTTTCGACCTTGGAGATTTGTGAGACCGTATCTTAAGAGAGGCACACCGTAGTCCTTTCATTGTACATCCGGGGAGCAACAAGATGTATCAAGATCTTCGTCCTTTTTATTGGTGGTAGAGTATGAAAAGTGATGTCTCCGACTTTGTAACAAAGTGCTTAGCTTGCTAGCAAGTGAAGGCGAAACATCAAGTTCCATCAGGGTTGCTCCAGCCGATTCAAATACCATAATGGAAATGGGACCAGATCACCATAGATTTCATCGTCGGCTTACCGATGACCCAAAGAAAACATGATGCTATTTGGGTTATTGTAGACCGTTTGACCAAGTCTGCTCATTTCTTGCTGGTACGTATGGACTTCACCTTGGAAAGGTTGGCTCAACTATACATAAAGAAGATAGTAAGGTCGTATGGTGTGCCATCATCGATCATTTCAGATAGGGACCCACGTTTCATAGTTAGGTTATGGAAGAAGATCCATAACGCCTTGGACATTAAGCTATATTTCAGTACAGCTTTTCACCCTCAGACCGATGGTCAGTCTGAGCGTGTCATTCAGATTCTTGAGGATATGCTCCGGTGTTGCATTGTGGACTTTGCAAAAAGTTGGGAGGATCAGTTACCGCTTGTAGAGTTTACTTACAACAACAGTTGCCAGTCGAGCATAAAGATGACCCCCTTTTGAGGCGTTATATGGGCATAAGTGTAGGACATCCGAGAGGAGGATCGTGGGATCCGATCTGGTTAGTCAAACCGAGGAGAAGGTTTAGGTCATCAAGAAAAAGTTGCAAGCGGCCTTTGACCGACAGAAGGCCTACGTGGATCGGAAGCGCAAACACATTGAGTATGGTGTTGCTGAAAAAGTGTTTCTCAAGGTATCTCCGTGGAAAGGAATCATTCGTTTTGGACACAAGGGAAAGTTAAGCCCAAGGTATATCGGACCCTATGAGATACTTGAGAGAGTGGACCAGTGGCTTATCGGTTAGCCTTTCCACTAGAGTTGGCTCGTATCTATAATGTTTTTCATGTGTCTACGTTGAGACATTATCGTTTCGATGCTTCACATGTTGTTTCGCTTGAAGAAATTGAGGTAAATGCTGACTTGACATATGAGGAAGTCTTGGTTAGGGTCCTTGACACAGGAGTTAAATAGCTTCGCAACAAGTGCAAACCTTTGGTGAAAATGTTATAGAGGAACCATGGTGTTGAAGAAGCAATGTGGGAAGTTGAGGACGATATGAGAGTTCTCTATCCGCTTTTTTCCCCACCAGGTAAATTTTAAGGACAAAATTTTCTTTTAGGAGGGGAGAGTTATAACGACCTGGATTCCAAAAATTTAAGGGTCGGGTTGATCGAGGCATGGGCCTCGTATATAGGTCGTGTTTTTAGGCTTGAGTGAGCCCGTGAGCTATTTATGTGTTAGGCTTGTAGTTGATAAGTGGGTTGAGAAGAGTAGAGAGGGGTAATTTGGTAAAAAGCTTATTTTGATAGTTGAAAATGAGGGAAAGGCTGATTTCTTTGGCTCTTGGCAGAGGTGAGATCACCATGCTTTAATAACACCTTCCTCTCATTAAAGGTTGAATTTTGAGGGTTTGGGTTGGAAATCTCGGATTTCTATTCAAAGGAAAGTTTTTCAGCTTTTGTAGATCTATCAATCAAGGTAAGGATGGTTAGTTTTGGTGGAAGAGTGTGTTTTGGTGGGGGCAGATAAAGGAGAATGAGAATAGATGTTTAGGGGCTTTATTCTTGCAAAGGTTTGTGTTTTGACTCCAATAATTCTCCTTGTAAGGTGGTAACAAGTTTAGTAACATCTCTTGTAGTGAAAGAGGTTGGGAATTCCTCAAAGGAGCAAGGGAAGAGCAAGGCTTAAAGCTGTGGTTAAGGGCTTCATTCTCAGCTGTGGAATCAAGGTTAGTACACTACTAACTCTCAT
The DNA here is from genome assembly GCA_019671005.1 of Hibiscus mutabilis. Lineage (NCBI taxonomy): Eukaryota > Viridiplantae > Streptophyta > Magnoliopsida > Malvales > Malvaceae > Hibiscus > Hibiscus mutabilis. Next base: position 17,162,054 of record CM033732.1, read on the forward strand.
ATTTTCCTGGAAATCATGAAGTTAAGCTTTGAAGCATGATTTGGTGTTTTTGGCCTTTGATAGCTTGAGTGGTTGTTAATGGTAAATCATAGAATTATTATCGTAACGGCCTAAAATCGGTAGTAATCCACCTAATGCCATCACCATAACTTGTAAGAACGGTTTAGGGTTTAACCTTAGGGGCTAAATAGGGTTTCTAGGCGAAACTCGCAACTAGAGTTCAAAACTCAAGCTCACGTACCGGTACGGGGACCAGTGTATCGGTACGTCTTAGTATAAAAGGGGGAAGGGTTGTGAGGGGAGTACCGGTACGCCTCCCTATGTATCGGTACCCCTGTCATATTAAGGATTCTAGTAACACTTTTGCGTACTAGTATGAAAGTGTCGTATTGGTACCCACTGTTACATTGCCTGGGAGAGGCTTAGTGTACCGGTATGTGTGGGTAGGAGTACCGGTACGGGTTTGGATCGGTACAGGGCGATCTGAGTATCGATAATGCGTATCGATATAGGGTAGAGCGTATCGGTACATCTTGAGGGTCCAGTTATTTTGAACTTAAAATGAGTATCGATACTCATGGACGAGTATCGGTACCTAGAGGGGAGTACCCATACCCACATAGGAGTATTGGTATTCGCTGGGCATTCTGCCCAAAGAAGTTGAGTTTACGTTCGGGGGTTATATAATTCGAGGCAAAGGGCCCTAGGGGTCTTTTAAGGTATAAAATGAATACTAAAATTGAGAAACAAAGATTTTAACCCCGTATGAGAAATAAATGGCTAATGACTTGATGAACATTGGGTAAACATTATGAGGTAGTAATCCATAGGGATCCTAGGTGGATCAATCAAGGTTGTGTTGTAATTAGGGTCCTTGATGTGTGCTGAGGGGACGCCTAGGTAGTCGAGTCATCCCTTGTTGTTGGGATTTAGATACCCTAAGTGTATTGCAACACCTTGAAAATTCCAGATGTAGGATCCCGATGCTTTGTGGACGCGGGCCTCATCCCCTTGAGTATATGATCCCGATGATATCTGGACGCGGTCCTTAATCATAGTGTAGGATCCCGATGCTATGCGGATGCGGGCTTCACTCAAGTGAAGGATTCCGATGTTTTGTGGACGCGGACCTCGCTTAATGTTGTTGGTGTTATCTGTGTGATGCTATGTAAATGTATGAGGTACTTGTATGAGCTGTGTGCGTGATCATACATTCATAATGCCATGTGTTTAGGCGGTCATGGTAGAGCCATTGTTATCTTTCCATGATATCATTCCGGTTACATTGCTTTATTTATGATTTGCATGAAGCATGGTTGAGTGGCGGTGTATCCATTGAGCTTCTAACCCTCTCGACCTAGCCTAGTTGCAAGACCAAACTGAGCAAGCTATATTAGGTTTACTGAAGTAAACTGGGAAGTTGAAACCAAAACGCGACCATTTTTTTCTTTTATCTTGTCTAGATGCATTATTACTTTCCTACATATATACACTGTTCACATGTGAGAACCCATCTCAATCGGGCATCGAAACGATATCCAATTGGACACAAACGCAATTTAAGGACTAAATTGCAATTTCAGCAATATTTAGGGACTTCCCAATTTTAAGTTACCAACCTTTAATTAAATATATTTCGTGCTTACATGTCAAAAATTAGCTCAATACAATCAACCATGCTCATTCAATTGTTAAAACAAGACCTAAGGACTAAAACAAAAGAAACCAACATTTCCATTACTTAACAAAATTAACTGCATCCGTATTGATACACTAAGTCCCATATCGACACGGTATTGCATCTGGTTTCTGTAAACCAAGCACCGTACCAGTACGCTGCTTCAAATATAAAAATCCCACTTAATATCTTTAAACACCGTACTGATACGGTAATCCAGTGTTTCGGTATGCGGGCTCGTTCCAAAATGTGAGATTCCAGTAGCAATAAAGCGTATCGAAACGCCTACCCTCATACCGAAACACCCTACCCAAAGTTAACTAGTCGTACCGATACGGTCCCCCCGTATCAATATGCCTGGGCCTGTAATGTCAAATTTAATTATTTTTCCACTCGAATCTAGATGCATTTGGGTCCTAACAACTTGCATACATGCATACAATCAACCATAAATATATAAACTCACTTCTATGCTAAAATTAAACAACCAAATCAATCTCATGTTACCAAAGGATCAATCTAAAGGCATGCTTCCTAAACCGTTTGGCCAAACATACCAAAATACACAAATAGGCCAATCTCAACATAAGCATCATAACAACACAACCCACACATCATAATAAACTTGCTCAAACCATCACAACATGGCAATCATCAAGGAGGCTCTAGATGCATACCTAAACAACCAATCATCCACAACTATAAGCAAGGATTAACATAAAGCTTAGCAACATCAAACCATCCCAAAATCCAGTATAGAAACATACTTAAAATCCATAATGAAACAGAATTACAACTCCCCAAAACCATGGCGAACACATTGCCTTATTAACCAAAATGTAAACCGAGTTCATACTCAAACTTGTAAATGTCCTTGGATCTCTTAGCCTTGGCTCTTGCTGCCCCCAAACCTTAATGCTCTGCATCATTAGGAAAAAGAGAGCGTAAGCACACTTGCTTAGTGAGGATCCTCATACAATAATGATGCATTGAAACCCTTTGAAAACCATATGCTTGTTTTCCAAAAACATGCTTACAACCAAAGCATTTTCCATGATTCCAACCGAATCAAATCATAATAACCGTTATGCAGCATCATGTACATTCCATGCATAAATCTCTAAAGCATTAAATCATAAACCATGCTTAAATCCCAAAGCATTAAAATAGGTTCAACACATGAACTTTCTCATATATTGGCATTTATAGTGACCCAGATAGATTACCTCTATCCTATACATATCGAATACACGAATCTCTCATACCATGCCTAGTTAAACCGCATGATATCCCAAACCTTGCCTAGTTAAACCGCAAGATTTGACACCCTCGCTTAGTTAAACCGTAAGTGTACCGATCTTGCCTAGTTAAACCGCATGATCACCATCACTTTGGGTTGCCTAGTTAAACCACATGCCCTAAATGAGGTCCCCAACAGTCCGAGTGGCCTTGTTAAACCGCCATACCTCAAGGACCCATAGCTACGATCGATTTTGCTCATATTCTATAGTGCACTTTTAATCCTATGTCATGCCAACTATATCTGATTGTTTTCTCACCATGTCACATAGCCAATATACCATTTACAAAGCATTTACTTACTGTTTTAGAATGCATTATACAAAAGATCACATATACAAATCTCATTGCCAATGCAACAATACCATTCCCAACCGGAATGAAAACCAATGCTCTCTAGTATTTAATGTACTTTTAAACCCCTGTATATGTACTCAAAATCATGCATTTCCAGTAAGTAATTCATACCACGTTTATCACCAAAATATGCAAACAACATGCTCATATCCAAGCTGATAGTCAAGAGCAAAATAAGGGAAACTTACTTTCGAGATTAGGTAAGTGTCTCACGCTTACCCTAAACTCCCAACAACCTTTACAAACCTTTGTAAAGTATTTAAAACCAGTTTCCACTCACCGATACGCTTCGTCTTCCTTGCCAACGCGATACAAGCCCCTGACAAGCAACAAAACAACGTCAAGCTTCTTTACCTTGATTATCCCCTATTTTAAACACATAAAACCAGAGGATAAATGCATCATTATGCATTCAAACTACTGCCTCAAAGAAAAACCCCGCAACTCTCAGGTTGCCTACTTAGAAACCATCCAAAACAAACCGAAATAATCATCAAACGTTTCCGAAACTTAACCTAGCCATAAAAAACGATTGAACCCATCAAACAACATCGATAAGCATCCAAAAACCCTTTCCCAACATCATTTTACTTCCAGCAAAGATTAAACTCAAATATCTTCACAGAAACTCAAATCTAACAACCTAAGCAATTAGAGATCCAAGAGTTTCGGGATTATATTGATAAAAACAACTTATCAGCTTCATATAACATCCAAAATATGTATTAAATCAATCTTAAACACTGGAAATCAGACCCACTTCGAAAATTACCTTGATACATCAATTTTATCCAATTTACTCAATCAAGCATTGATAAATCATTAAAATCAGTTTACAATCAATAAATCACGGATCTAATACTTGATAATTTCAGTAAAGAACCATACAATATAGGAGATCACGTACCTTACCCTTATTGTGAGATTTCCCCCTCAATTGGTTTTATAAAAGCTAAGAAAACACAAGATTTAGATGAGATTTTGTAAAACAATGCTAATTAATCATTTACAAATCATAAATACAAGTTAAAAGACTTCTCACCTCTGGATTTTGATAAAAACTTGAGTGTTTGGCTGAGGAGAGAGTGGAGAGAAAAGTTGAGAGAAAAGTTACATGAATTTTCTTTAAAAAGCTTAACTAACTTTTTAACTAAAATCCCTTTTTAATTAACTTTAAAACATATGTTAAAATATCTTTAATTAAGGAAGAAATCATCAGAAAAAACTTGGTAAAAATAGCTCCTTAAAGATTCTAAGAATTTGACCCTTTTCATTTTAGTCACATTTAAAAGCAATTTTCAAAACTTGAATTTTGCTCACAAGCCAAAATGTCCGATTTCCCAGTCTTATTTTCCCAAATTGATTTCACCATTATCCTTAATATAATTAATAATGATTTCAGAATATTTTTCCTCCATTTTAAAACCTTCAAAAAATATTTAAACCAATTTAATCCCAAAACTGACCTGAAAATCTAATATCGGTCCAGCAGACCTTCAGACCAACCTTTAAAACATCTAAGCCCAAAACCGGGGTGTTACAACTCTCCCCCACTCAAGAAATTTTGTCCTCGAAATTACCTGGAGGAAACAAATGTGGAAATTGCTCCTTCATATCCGCTTTGCTTTCCCAAGTGGCTTCCTCAACACCTCGGTGTCGCCACAAGACCTTCACAAGCTCAATCGTCTTACCATGAAGAACTATACTGCTGGAATCAAGGTCTCCACCAGTTCCTCATCGTAGGATAAATCTAGCCTCAACTCTATATGCTCCACCAGCATAACATGCGAAGGATCCGATCGATACCTCCGTAGCATAGATACATAGAACACATCATGTATTTTTTCCAGCTCGGGAGGCAACCTCAACCGATAAGCCATAGGACCTACGTGCTCAACAACCTCGTACGGTCCAATAAACCTCGGACTAAGCTTACCCTTATGTCTGAATCTCATAATCTTTTTCCATGGTAAAACTTTCAAGAATACCCGATCACCTACCGCATATTCAATTTCTCTACGCTTCAAATCCGCGTAAGACTTCTACCGATCCGCAACTACTTTCAAGCGGTCACAAACAAGCTTTACCTTTTCATCAGTGTCCTTCAACACATTTGGTAAGGTAACATGTTTTTCTCATACCTTAGCCCAACACAAGGGCGTACGACACCTCCGACCATACAAAGCCTCATATGGTGTCATATGTATACTCTCTTGGTAGCTATTGTTATATGCAAACTCAACTAAAGGTAAATGCTTCTCCCAGGTTCCTTGAAACTCAATAATACAACACCTCATCATATCCTCCAAAACTTGGATAACCCGCTTAGACTGTCCATCCGTTTGAGGGTGATACGTGGTGCTGAAACTCAACCTCTAACCCAAAGCCTAGTGTAAACTTCTCCTAAACCTTTCCGTAAACCTCGGATCTCTATCAGACACAATGGACATAGGTTCCCCGTGCAAGCGCACAATCTCAGCAATGTACAGATTTGCTAGTTTGTCCAAGGTATCCGTCGTGTGCACTGGCAAGAAATGTGCACACTTCGTAAACCAATCAACAATCACATAAATGGAATCATTTTTAGTTGGTGTCAACGGCAACCCCATCACAAAATCCATGGTGATTCTCTCCCACTTCTGATCTAAAATTTTTAGCGATTGCAACAACCCGGATGGAAACTGATGTTCAACCTTGACCCGCTAACAAACCATACACTTGGAAACAAACTCAGCCACATCCTTTTTCAACCCAACCCAGTAGTATGCCTCCTTCAACCCGCGATACATCTTAACACTACCAGGATGCATAGCAAAATGACTAGAATGTGCCTCCATCAAAATAGTGTGCCTAAACTCCGGATCATCCGGCACCACTATTCGACCCTTGAAACACAAAACTCCATCATCATCAAAATGAAAATTTGTCGGATTACCATCCGATATGTCCTTAACATGCTCAACCAAAGAATCATTGTACGGTTGTTTAGCTTTGATCAACTGTGACAATGTAGGTTTAACTTGCAACTCTGCCAACAAACCACATTCCTGTATCACACTCAACCTTGCAAACATAGCTCTAAGCTCAACCGCAACCTTACGACTCAATGCATCCGCAACCGCATTGGCTTTACCATGATGATACTCAATTGTCAAGTCGTAATCCTTAAGCAACTCCAACCATCTACGTTTCCTAAGATTCAAATCCTTTTAAGACAACAAATACTTCAAACTATTGTGATTCGTAAAAACCACACACTTTTCGCCATAAAGATAATGCCTCTAGATTTTCAAGGCAAACACCACAGCTGCAAACTCCAAATCATGAGTTGGATAGTTGCGCTCATAAACTTTCAACTGTCTCAATGCATAGGCCATAACCTTGCCATCTTCCATCAACACACAACCCAATCCAACATATGATGCGTCACTATAAACCACAAACTCCTTCCCCGATTCCTATTGAATCAACACAGGGGCATATGTCAAAACCTCCTTCAAATTCTCAAAACTATGTTGCTGCCTCTCCGTCCACACATAAGGAACATTCTTTTGCAACAGCTTTGTCAACGGTGCTACAATACTCAAAAACCCCTCAACAAAATGGCAATAATAACCAACCAACCCAAGAAAACTACGCACCTCCGATACAGACTTAGGTTGCTTCCAATTTAGAATAGCCTCAATTTTATGTGGAATAACACGAATACCCTCCGCGGAAACCACATGTCCAAGGAACATTACTTTCTTAAGCCAAAACTCGCACTTACTTAGCTTTGCATACAACTGATTATCCTTCAATGCTTGCAACACAGTCTACAAATGCCGATCATGTTCCTCCTCGGTACGTGAGTACACAAGAATATCATCTATGAACACCACAACAAACTAATCAAGATATTCATGAAATACCCTATTCATCATATCATTGAACGCAGCCAGGGTATTTGTCAAACCGAAAGGCATGACCAGAAACCCATAATGTCCATACCTCATATGGAACGGGGTCTTATGCACATCTTCATCCTTAACCTTCAGCTGATATTATCCTGATCTCAAATCTACCTTAGAAAACACCGCTACTCCACGAATCTAATCGAACAAGTCATCAATTCCTGGCAATAGATACTTGTTATTCACCGTTAATTTATTCAACTGCCGGTGATCAATCTACATATGCATTGTACCATCCTTATTTTTCACAAAGAGAACAGGAACACCCCAAGGAGAAATATTCAGTCGAATGATCTCATGATCCAACAACTCCTGAAGCTGTGACTTCAACTCCTTCAATTCCTTCGGTGCCATCCTATAAGGAGTAATGGACACTGGTGTCGTACCCGTAAATAATTTGATACTGAATTCTACCTATCTATTTGGCAGTAAACCTGACAACGCTTTAGGAAAAACCTCCAAAAAATCACAAATAAACTCGAATGTCCTGCACTTGAACACACTTGGCTTCAGTATTCATCACAATAGCCAAATAAGCTTGGCAACCTCCTTGCATTATCTTTTTCACCTGGGTAGTCGAAACAACATTGGACAAGAACTTTACATTCTCGCCAACCACCACAACTTCAAAATTGTCAGCTACCTCAAAGAAATCCTTTTGGATTCACAATCCATAACTGCCTTGTGCTCACTCAACCAATCCATACCCAAAATAATACCAAAACCATGGAATGGCAACTCCATCAGATCCGCGGCAAACTCATGACCTTGCACAACCAAAGGACATCGCCTATACAACTTTCTAGTAGTAACTGTCTCACCAAAAGAACTAGTTACTAACATACCAATATCAAGGATCTCAACAGGAATATTCAACAATGATGCATGTTCACTCAAGATATATGAATGAGTAGACCCCAAATCAATCAGAGATAACAATGACAAGGATTGTAAAGTAAAGGTACCTGCGATCACATCTATGTCACTACGACCCTCACGATGAGCAAAAACCCAAGCTAGTCCACCACTCTCTGGTTTCACCGCTGCGGCATGAGCCATACCCCTCTGACCATCCTCCTGCCTCTAAAAATTACCCTTGCCATGGCCTTGGCCCCTAGCAGGTGCAACAACCTGTGTTGGTACATCCCTCATAGCTCGAGGACAATCACGCTTCAAATGATCTGACGATCCACAAATCCAACAACCTCTAGCATTACCCCAGCACATACCTGTGTGGCGCCTACTGTATCGCTCACACTCTGCTACAATACGAGCTCTCTGAGCACCTTGGCCAACTCCGCCACAATGCCTGTGATCTGACCTATATCCCTTGTCCTTGAACTTCCTATTCTACCTCTCAGAATAGCTAGAGTCAGCCACTCTCTTACCCAAGCTCACACATGCAGCCTAAACTGGTGCACCCAAGGACTGCTCGATATCCTTGGCCTGATTAACCAATACATCAAAATTCGTATAATCTACAGCCAGTAGATACGTCTCAATGTCCTTAACAAGACCATAATGGAACATGTCATATCTCTGCTGGTCATCAAGAACCAACTCTGGAGCATACTGACTCAGGCAGACAAACTTTACCTCGTATTCTGCAATAGACATGCCACCCTGAGTTAGTGCCATAAACTCGCGATTCTTCATATCCAAATATTGGGTACCAAGGTACTTCTTCTTGAAATCTCTTCGAAAAAACTCCCACGTAACATATGCCTCCGGGACGCCAGCAATTGTGGTCACCCACTAGTGATATGCATCACCTTGAAACAATGACATGGTGCAACCCAACTTGCGCTCCTCATTGCATCCCATCTGATTCATGATGTGAATCGTCTTTTCTAGCTAACCCTCAGCTACATCGGGGCTCAAACCTTAAAATTCCTCACCTTCCAAACTTATTAAACACTCTAAGGGTAACCCTTGATTTGCCACCACAGTCGGTGTCGGTGCTTGCACTCCAGCCACCACTGCTTGGAAAACTCCCGTTATTGCTTGAACTAACAGAGTCAAATCACCATATACAGGCACTTGGTGAACCTGGGGTACTTCACCCGCCTCAACATCAACTGGAGGAACCATCGGAGGAGGAGGAGGTAAAACATTAAGGAGATTATCTTCCATCTCGTTATTCTGCCCTACCCCGGTAGTATTAGCCATCGTTCGCGTCTCATGTCGAGTCATGCTATCAAAAGCATCAAAACACATTAAATTTAGGCTAACATTAGGCAAGGATCCAAGACAACTTTAAAACGCATTTTAAAACCTCGATAATAGGCAATGTGTCCCCAATTCATACCCCAACATGATATTACCCAATCACTGTACAACTCAAAAACATCAGTTAATCAAACAACAACAACCCAATTTTTCGCAAACCTGACTCTGATACCACCAAATGTAACCCCCTCGACCCAGCATAGTGCAAGACCGAACCGAGCAAGCTACATTAGGTTTACCGAAGTAAACTAGGAAGATGAAACCAAAACGCGACCATTTTTTCTTTTATATTGTCTAGATGCATTATTAATTTCCTACATGTATACACTGTTCACAGGTGAGAACCCATCTCAATTAGGCATCAAAACGATATCCAATTGGACACAAATGTAGTTTATGTACTAAATTGCAATTTTAGCAATATTTAGGGAATTTTCCCAATTTTTAGTTACCAACCTTTAATTAAATATATTTCATGCTTACATGTCAAAAATAAGCTCAATACAATCAACCATGCTCATTCAATTGATAAAACAAGACCCAGGGACTCAAACGGAAAAAACCCAAAACAGTCTTTCATTGACTTAACAGAATTAACTGCCTCCGTATCGATACGCTAAGTCCTGCATCGATACAGTATTGCATCTCATTTTGGTACACCAAGCACCGTACTGGTACGCCACTTCGAATATAAGAATCCCATTTAATTTTTTTAAACACCGTACCGATATAGTAATCCAGTCTTTCTGTACGCGGGCTCGTTCCAAAAGGTGAGATTCCAGTAGCAATAAAGCGTATCGAAACGCCTACCCTCATACCAAAACACCCTGCCCAAAATTGCCTAGCCGTACCGATACAGTCCCCCGTGTATCGGTACGCCTGGGCCTGCAATGTCAAATTTAACTGGTTTTTCACTTGAATCTAGATGCATTTGGCTCCTAGCAACTTGCATACATACATATAATCAACCATAAATATATAAACTCACTTCTTTGCTAAAATTAAACAACCAAATCAATCTCATGTTACCAAAGGATCACTCTAAAGGCATGTTTCCTAAACCATTTTGCCAAACATACCAAAATACACAAATAGGCCTATCTCAGCATAAGCATCATAACAACACAACCTACACAACATAATAAACTTGCACAAACCATCACAACATGGCAATCATCAATGAGGCTCTAGATGTATACCTAAACAACCAATCATCCACAACTATAAGCAAGGATTAACATCAAGCTTAGCAACATCAAACCATCCCCAAAATCCAGCATAGAAACATACTTAAAATCCATAATGAAACAGAATTACAACTCCCAAAAACCATGGCGAACACATTGCCTTATTAACCGAAATGTAAACCGAGTTCATACTCAAACTTGTAAATGTCCTTGGATCACTTAGCCTTGCCTCTTGCTGCCCCAAACCTTAATGCTCTGCATCATTAGGAAAAAGAGAGCGTAAGCACACTTGCTTAGTGAGGATGCTCATACAATAGTGTGCATTAAAACCCTTTGAAAACCATATGCTTGTTTTCCAAAAACATGCTTACAACCAAAGCATTTTTCCATGATTCCAACCGAATCAAAGCATAATAACCGTTATGCAACATCATGTACATTCCATGCTTAAATCTTCAAAGCATTGGCATTTATAGTGACCCGGATAGATTACCTCTATCTTATACATATCGGATACACAGATCTCTCATACCATGCCTAGTTAAAACGCATGATATCCCAAACCTTGACTAGTTAAACCGTAAGATTTGACACCCTCGCCTAGTTAAACCGCGAGATTTCACCCTTACCTAGTTAAACCGCAAGTGTACCAACCTTGCCTAGTTAAACCGCAAGATCACCATCAATTTGGGTTGCCTAGTTAAACCGCATGCCCTAAATGAGGTCCTTAATAGTTTGAGTGGCCTTGTTAAACTACCATACCTAAAGGACCCATGGCCACGATCGATTTTGTTCATATTCTATAGTGCACTTTTAATCCTATGACATGCCAACTATATCCGATTGTTTTCTCACCATGTCACATAGCCAATATACCATTTACTTACTGTTTTACAATGCATTATACAAAACATCACATATGCAAATCTCATTGCCAATGCAACAATACCATTCCCAACCGGAATGAAAACCAATGCTCACTAGCATTTAATGTACTTTTAAACCCCTGTATATGTACTCAAAATCATACATTTCTAGTAAGTAATTCATACCATATTTATCACCAAAACATGCAAACAACATGTTTATATCCAAGTCGATATTCAAGAGAAAAATAAGGGAAGCTTACTTCTGAGCTTAGCAAGTGTCTCACGCTTACCCTAAACTCCCAACAACCTTTACAAACCTTTGTAAATAATTAAAAACCAGTTTCCACTCACCGATATGTTTTTTCTTCCTTGCCAACGCGATACAAGCCCCGGGCAAGAAACAAAACAACGTCAAGCTTCTTCGCCTTGATTATCCCCTATTTTAAACACATAAAACCAGAGGATAAATGCATCATTATGCATTCAAACCACTGCCTCAAAGCAAAACCCCGCAACTCTCAAGTTGCCCACTTAAAAACCATCTAAAACAAATCGAAATCGTCATCAAACGTTTCTGAAACTTAACCCAGCCATAAAACAACGATTCAACCCATCAAACAACATCAATTAACATCCAAAAACCTTTTCCCAATATCATTTTACTTCCAGCAAAGATTAAACTCGTATATCTTCACAAAAACTCAAATCTAACAACCTAAACAATTAGAGATCCAAGAGTTTCGGAATTATATTGATAAAAACAACTTATCAGCTTCATATAACATCCAAAATATGTATTAAATCAATCTTAAACACTAGAAATTAGATCCACTTCGAAAATTACCTTGATACATCAATTTTACCCAATTTACTCAATCAAACATTGATAAATCATTAAAATCAGTTTACAATCAATAAATCAAGGATCAAATACTTGAGAATTTCAGTAAAGAACCATACAATAGATGAGATCACAGACCTTACCCCTATTGTGAGATTTCCCCCTCAATTGGTTTGATAAAAGCTAAGAAAACACAAGATTTAGATGAGATTTTGTAAAATGGTGCTAATTAATCATTTACAAATCATAAATAAAAGTTAAAAGACTTCTCACCTCTGGATTTTGATGAAAACTTGAGTGTTTGGCTGAGGAGAGAGTGGAGAGAGAAGTTACGTGAATTTTCTTTAAAAATCTTAACTAACTTTTTAACTAAAATCCCTTTTTAATTAACTTTAAAACACATGTTAAAATATATTTAATTAAGGGAGAAATCATCAGAAAAAACTTGGTAAAAATAGCTCCTTAAAGATTCTAAGAATTTGACCCTTTTTATTTTAGTCACCTTTAAAAGCAGTTTTCAAAACCTGCATTTTGGTCACTAGCCAAAATGTCTGATTTCCCAATCTTATTTTCCAAAATTGATTTCACTATTATCCTTAATATAATTAATAATGATTTTAGAACATTTCCCTCCATTTTATCACTTTCAAAAAATATTTAAACCAATTTAATCCCAAAACTGACCCGAAACTCTAATACCGGTCAACCGAACCTTCGAACCAACCTTTAAAACGTCTAAGCTCAAAACCAGAGTGTTGTAGAGCTTGTTAGCTCAGCGTTCGGAATCGTTGTTTCAGTTCGCAGGTTAGTAGGTTGCCGTGAGGTTGAAGGAGCACCATCAAGGCTTGGATTTCAGCATCGACTCTAAGGGTTGAGTACAAATACTAGATGTAATAGGCTATGTATTTCGTAGGACCCTATATGTATTTTGTAACTCTTATTTTGTATTAATTGGTCAAAGTCGAATGTTTTAATATTTGTAAATGGAGCTCTGTGATTACTGTTTTAAACAACTGGATTTGATTAAGTTTTCAATGTATGGACTTACGTTTTTATTGGACTTATCATGTTTGGGCTTGAAAAGGAAAATTTTTAACGATATGGATTTTGGGCTTAGAGACCAATTGTGACATCCGGGTCAAGGGTGTTACAGTAAGAGAGTTTGCAAAAATGTGTTTTTTGTATACATCTAAAATATAATTTGAGAAAGCCTCAATTTGTAGGCTAAATTTGGAGGGTAAGAACGTCCATTTATAAAGCATAAAATTAAAATATATTAAATACACTGCTTAAAATGGTCAAATTCATTACTCTGCCATAAAAGTTGGATTAATGCCGCTGTAACAACTGAATTAAAGGTTGTTTTAAATCCAATTCATTCATGGATTAAAGCTGCAAAAAATTCAACTAATTCAATCAACATATGTAAATAATCTGAGTCATATAAATAGTAAAGTGGAAACAATTCTTTCACAATTTAAAAAATGCAAGAAAAATCCTTATGAATTTCTCCAAATAATAATAATAATAATAATAATAATAATAATAATAATAATAATAATAATAATAATAATAATAATGTGAAACATGTTAACTCAAACACAAACACCGAACCAAGTCGAGACGACTTAACGACGACGATAGTGTGCATGCGGGGGCCTTGTCATTCTACCATTCAACAATGAGGGGAGGAAATGTCGTATATAAATACATTTCAAAGTACATTCCCACCCAATGTGGGATTTACATGCTATACTCCCTTGCGCATTACCAGCATTCCCCCACTAATGAGAAAGAAATCCTTTGAAAATTTGAGAAATTTTGAAGTTTTTAAAACGTGAGAAGAGAAATAGCGAGACTAGCCGCTTAAGCACTAGTGAACGTATCTGGAACTAGTACACAATGAAAATGAGTAATTCTTCTCTTAACGAGTGATCGAATCTGGAACTTGTTAAGATAGGCGGGAACTCATAACACACGACTAACCTCATTCATCCACCGAAGTCCTCGATAAATCAACAAAGTGTGTGTATAGCCATAATTCCTCAGGATTTAAGTTTTCACATGTTATTTTTATGCATGCATGTGACATTACGTTTTTCCCCTCGTGTGCTTTATGACTTGCTCAGTGTTTGTAAAGCATGTTAGGACTCCAACCCATTTAGTTAACACTTGTTATTCCATTGTATGATTGTGTGTTGAAAAAGTTTTAAATTTGTATGTGTTTTGATATCGTTTATTATTAGGATCACTTTGGTGATCAATGTGGCACTCGATATTCGGGTCAATTCATCTAGGTTGGGTAACGGGTGTTACACATCAAGTTGGAGAAGCATTTTATTTTTCCTAAGTTGGATGACCGAAGACAGCTCACACTGCTTTATGTACAAGGACTGGTTTCTCACGAAGTCTCAAAGCCTCAAGTTGGAAGAGTGAAGACATCCCTTTTCATCGCTTTAAGATGAGGGAGCGATCAACATTTCCAAAGTCTCATTGCCTCGAGTTGAAGGGGCAAGCCATTTTACATGAATCATGTCTCCTCAAGTAGGGGGAGCAAATCATTTTGAATTTAAATGGAACAAATAAAATTTGTGTCTCTTGGTCTTTGCTTTGTTCCTATTCTACAACAATGAGCAAGTAGGGGTAGTTGTAAACATAGATATTTATCTAGGTTTGAAAACTCTTGGTAAAACGCCTAATATCACCTAACTTTATCCCAATCTCCTCAAACTCACTCTTTCACTCATTCAAACTTCAAATTCAAATTCACCAACTCTATCCCAAACAAATGGCTACATCTCTGATGGTACTCTAAAGAGCATATGTTTTCACCTTATTTATTGGTTAATTTATCCCCAATTAGTTAATCTTTGCATACATTTTAGTATTTTTATCTTTGTATTTGCATTTCCCTTTCTTGAATTATCCTTGA
The DNA here is from genome assembly GCA_019671005.1 of Hibiscus mutabilis. Classification (NCBI taxonomy): domain Eukaryota; kingdom Viridiplantae; phylum Streptophyta; class Magnoliopsida; order Malvales; family Malvaceae; genus Hibiscus; species Hibiscus mutabilis. The sequence continues at coordinate 17,177,399 of CM033732.1, forward strand.
ATTTATCACAATTTTGCTGCTAATGTCGTTGCATAAGTTCTTCCAAAATTGCAGTAGGACTATCGCCGCATTGGGATGTTGCTGCAATACTGATGTCGCTGTATAAGCATTGTTTAGATTATATTTTGGACTATCGCCGCATTGACAATTGTCAAAATAAAAGATGAGATCAAATGACGCTGGCAAGAAGATAAGATCAAAGGACAATGAGCTAGTAGTTAGTTATAACAACTTTTGTCCGGACATGATGTCGGCGCATTAAAACAGTCATTATCGCCACATTGACAGCTGTCAGGATAAGGTCAAAGAATTATGAGTTGTCCATTAGTATAGTTGCCCTGTACGTAATTTTATCCTGAAAATCTATGAAGGACACTTGTAAATACCCAACTAGAAAGTGATAAGGATATATATCCATATATTCTTATCCTAAAAGGAGGAGATGAGAGAGGCTCATATCTTATCAACTTTTTCCTTCATTTTGGGAGCTTTTTTCCTCTTGGCCATGGTGGTCTAAGCTCTCCCTTTGGTGAACCAGCTTGAAACGGATGTAGATCAGCTTCTGACGAGAAAGTTGTAAGTGCAACACAAGGAGGAAATGTGAAATCGAGTCGAGAGCGCTAGGAATAGTAATTCCCACTTGTCTTTTGCATTTCTCTTTTCAACGTTGATGAATACTCTTTATTTCAAGTTTGTATGGAAGTACACTTGATTTTTAGATTGAATGTTATTTTATTCTACTTGCCAGTCATTGTCATTGGAAGATGCAGTGACAGTTCAAGTTAGCGAGCATGGCAACGAAAGTTGCATTGGAGTACAACGGAAGTTGACTCACCTGTTTTTGTATTTGCTTTATTAGCCATCACTAGGAGGTATGGTAAGTGGGCTTATATAAGTCTTTGATTAGAAGTAGAAGTGGAGTTTGGTAAGATATTCATTGCGCCGACATTCATCTATTTCTTATACATTGGGCTAGCATTTAGTATTCTGCTGAAGAATTATTTTGGGGATCTCATCTTATCATTATCACATTTCTTCTATCTTTATTTTCAAGTATTGCTCCAACAACTTTACTAAAATTTATCTTATTTTATTCTTTTATTGCATTGACATTGATTGACATCCGAACAACCGTCCTCGCAGAATCGATATCCGACAGATTTGCATCTGTCTACTATACTTACATCAATCGTGTAGGCTTGCACAAGTATTGTGACGTTTTACGGCCAATCAAATCTCCTCATCCTAAAATAGTAATTTTTCATCTTATCCTCGTCCCGAAAATCCCTATAAAGGGCCTCATTTGCAAAGAAGGAGAAGGCTTCAATATCACCAGAAAACCACAGTGAAAATCAGTGAATAAACTGAAGAAACCAAAACTTTACCTCTTGGTCATTGATGATTTCCAACAACCACAACTTCCATTCGACAATCATAACAGTGAAAGACACTAGAACAGCGAGGAGATCAACATAGTTTCTGACCCAACTCGGACCAAAAGATCTGTGCCATTTTATTTTTTGGGTTTATTATCTTTTAGTCTATGCTTTTCTTGTTTTTTTTAATTAAGAGTAATTTCAGAATGATTAATTAATAATTTTCCATTTAATATAACTTTTTATTTCAATTTAGGCATGCATATTCTTAATTTATTTAATTTCAAAATCATTGTCATTCGTTTTTTATTTATTCATTTATATATATTGCATTTTATTATTTTTATTACCATTAACATTATTTTTTTTACATTTATTATCTTCATACCTTTATTATTATTATTATTATTATTATTATTATGTAAATATTTTTTTATTACATTTAAATTTAAAAAAAAAAAATTTACACTTCTTTGTTCTTATCTTTATTCTTCTTTTACTAATACAGAGATATATCTATTTTTCATTATCTTTTTTATTATTTAACATTATTTTCATTCTATCGTTATCTTAATCTATTTATCTATATGTATCTCTTATTCATCATTAGTTTTCTTATTTATATTTTTACATAAATTGTACATATATTTTACTTGCACATTCTTTTCCCTTATTTTTGCCTCACTGGATTTGTGACACAACATTTGATTACATGCTGTCGCTGACCCATGATGCCATGAACCATGAGACTCATTCTCGTATAAATAGCAAAGCCAAGTGCCGTGATATACATATGGTAAAAGGAAGAGCAGATTTTTATACACTTGACATAATGAAAATGCTGAGAAAAAGAATACACCACTGACAACGCCACATCCATACATTTCCTATTCACTAAGATGGATAATTTAAAATATTGGAAGAAACGAACATTATGAACAAGTATCCGAACAGATGTGCTATTTCCCGTGTGCTTTCAAGAGTCACTCCAACCATCATCATCATCTTCATCACTTCCAGTCAATGCCTATTTCAACACAACAGTAAATGATATGATTTTACGAATTGTATGCACGCTCATAAAATGCAAAAATGGGGAGGATAAGAAAGATACAGACAGAAAGACAAAGGCAAGAACAAACCTGGCGAATTGCATTTGCTTTCTCCAAGATTGCTGCTACTCTTAAGTTAGTTTTTGGACCCTGAATGCTGGGTCGGGTAACCACAGCAGGCTTCAAGTTGAAGGACTAGAAACAAAAATAACAACCCTCAGTCTATCAGATGCAACTTCAACTTTAAAAACTTCTTTTTGCCTTTGTTTAAAAGAAAGGAACGGAATGAATGTTAATGGGGAATTGGATATAACCTTGGTTCGTATCTGTTCCAGAAACGAGTCTCTTTCATCTACCTTTGGAATGACTGGAGGGTGCATCCACTCAGTTACCTTCCTCAACTGCACCAAAATTGAAATTGTTACTTACAAAAAGAAAAGGCAGATTGAAAAGGGAGGAAAGGAAGATGAATAAAATGAAAGGTTTTAATTACCTTGCTTTTGTCATGAGCAGTAACCGCATCAATGAGAGGATTGCGAGGTGGAGGAAGCTTCAAAGTTGAAATCCCATTCGAGTTTTCATCTTCAACTGGCGATACAGCAAGCGTAATTGATGGCCTTACTGATACTCCCTCTGAAGTCGATAGATCATGCGGCACAGTTGTATTTGATGTCTGTGCAATTTCTACTTCTGCAGAGGTCAAACCATGCTTAACAATGGCATTTGATATCTGCAAAGATTCTCCCTCTGAAACTGCCAAACCTTGCTGAGGCTGCTCCTAAACCTTAAACTTTATACACTAAATTTTAAACACTAACATTGAATTCTAAACCCTACAACCTAAATTCCTAAACCTTAAACTAAAACCCTAACCCCTAAAACTAAAAGGCTCGTGTAAACTAAAGTTTACACGGCCTGTGTATCAAAGTTTTTTTCTTTTAATTGTAACTTCATTTTAACCTAGGCTCGAATCCTTCTAATGTCATTTTTTAAAATTTTGGTTTATTTACTCATATTTTATTTATTTATTATTATACCAATATTTTTCCAACTATATTTTATTTTAATTATTTTTAATTTCTCTTTTAAAAAGTTACATACCAAACACATTTTCACTATTTTCATTTTTAAAAACAAGTTTCCATTCTTATTAACCAAACATGTTTTAATTTTTACAAAATTAAATATGAGAATATTTTCTGAAAGTGAATATAAAAAACAAAAATAGAAAATATTTTTTAAAACTAAACAGATCACAAAATTTACTCAAATTTCTAATTCTTTAATCTCCATTGATGGTAATTGGATAATGCTAGTTTCGAGATATGTTGTTCGTTTCCTTAGAATAATGCTTTTTACCATTTGAATTTTTCGAACGAAATCCCAACCCCTAAATCTAACAAAGTCTCAACCCCTAATGATGTTTTTTGTGTTTAATTTCATGAGTTTTAAAGATGTTTCAGAAAAATTTAAACTAGTAGAATGATAGAGGCCAATGAAAGAGTTCGTTATTATCTAGGATGACCACAAAAAAAGTCAAAGAATGATAAATTTTAAGACAATAGTGGATAAAGGAAAAAAACACCAATACATTTGATGAAAAATATGACTAGGCGGAAAAAAAAGGGAAAAAAAGGAGATATTCCACGTCAAAACATGAACAAAAAATATTTTAACTTCCACCTTGGCACAAAAATGTTAGGTCATCCAGTCGTTAATGATTTAATGATTCAATGGCAAAAAAAGTAAATTTGAAAGTTTAGTTTTAATATTGAAACTTTTTATAATTCAATGGCCAAAATGAGATAATGTATAAAGTTCAGTGACTAATGGTATGTTTTATTTTTGAATACTCTAAAGGTGATTATAAGGTAGTATCTGTTCATATATATTCTTAACCCTTTTAGAATGCGCACACACTTTACAGACAAAGCGATTGAACTCGAGTCTCTAAGATGAACATTATCCGTTTTTCCACTAGGACCACTTGTTGGGTTGATTTATTATTTATTTTTATTTGGCTATGCTACAACTATGTTTACTAATGTTTTTATTTTCATCACTAAAGTTTGAAAACTACTATTGTGGTAACTATCAATATTGATATATTACATTGTCACTTCGTCGTTAACATTCATTAAGTTGATGATGTGACATATTAACAAAAGGAGTTAATATTTAAAGTAAAATTTATAAATAATTACTGAATTTTGATAAAATTATTTAATTTAGTAACTAAACTTCCAATTGCTTCAATGTTAACATTAAATTTTATGTTTTGCTTCAATGTTATCACTCACTCGTTAAACACCGTTAATATTCTAACAATATGCTAACGGAGCTGTCCACCATACCAAATATTTACCCATCATTTTAAAATAAAAATGACACATCATTTTAAAATATAATAAAAAATAAAATAATGTGAAAGTCGACGAAACCTCTTCAAAATAGAAATCAAACCCAACTTTCCAACTTTACTTTCCCTCTCTTCCAAATCCTCTTCTCCAAAACGCATCCTCTCAATTTCTTCCCAGCTTTCCACTCTCCCCATTTCATCCTTCACCGGTGAGAAAGTCGACGAAACCTATCTCTACCTCAAGTTCGAATCACCCGAAACTGCTCGAGCCGTCGTTCACCGACCAAACATCTCCGACCTTCAAAACAAGCGTCGCAATACCACCTCCATACTCACCCGCAACAAAGTTGGCGGTGGAGGAAAAAAGTCATATTCCCAGAAGAAAATCGGATGAGCACGTTGAGGGTCTATGCACACTCCGCTCCGTCCTGGCGGTGACATTATCTTCGGACCCAAACCCAAAGACTGGTCAATTAAAATCAACAAGAAGGAGAAAAGATTGGCGATTTCGATGAGCATTATCCAGTGCAGCTGAGAACACGATAGTCGTAGAAGATTTCGGGGATAGACTCGAGAAGCCCAAAATGAATGATTTTATCGAGGTGTTGGAGAGGCGGGGATTGGACCCAAAACACGATTAGGAGGTGATTTTATTTTACTTTTTACTATATAAAAAAATGATGTTGTGCTGGTGTGATGAGAGAAAGAGAGTTGATGAACAACTGATGAGTCAGTTTGTTCATGGTAAAAAGAAAAACAAATGAGTTGTGGATGTTACAAGGTTTTCTGTCTGTCATTGGTTCTGTTTGCATTTGGCAATCCAAATTCGGACATGTTTAGATTGTTTGATTTGCTTTTTTTTTTTTTTCTGGTTGATTCCATATCTGTGTATGTTTGTTTCGATTTTGATTTGTCTTTATTACTTCTAAGTTATTTTTTATTATATTTCAAAAATGATGCGGAAATGTTTGGTGAGGTGGACAAGCAGTCAGCACACCGTTAAAATGTTGACGGTATTTAACGGGTGAGTGGTAATATTGAAGTAAAATATAAAGTTTAATTATATATTGAAGTAATTAAAAGTTTAAGTATTAAATTAAATAATTTATCAAAATTCAATGATCATTTATGAACTTTACCCTAATATTTAATTTAACTCCTAAACTATAGTTAAAACTTAGTTTGATCCTTTGTAAAAATCAGGTTAGGAGTTTTAGATAGGTCAACTCAAGTGTTGTATAGAGTTCCCTATAATTTTAGTCAGTTGTGAGTTTTCGAGCATATACAAAAATATATATATATATATATATAATTTTATTCAAATGTTTTCAAAAAAGTCAAAGAATATTTTTAAAAATATATTTATTCAATTTAAGGTTTAATTTCATAAATTGTTTTGAAATTAGTCTAATTGAAATTTAAGAGAAAAAAAGGGATCAAATTAAATAAGAAGTAAAATATAAAACTTTAATACATCTTGTTTTCACCTCTTTAGAAAAAGAGTAATTATTGAATACACCAGCAATGAAAAAAGTTTCCACAAGCGGTTTAAATTTAGGGGTTAGAGAATTAGTTTAAGATTTGTAATTTAGGGGGTTTATTTTACAATCTAAATTCTTAACCTTACCACCATGAACTCTATATTCTAACATTAAACCCAAAAATCTAAATCCATAAACTACATCTTTCACGCCCTAAATTTAACCTCTTGGAAAAAAATATACCGCATGTGATTCGAATAATTTCCCAAAAAAATCTCTAAATGTTGAATGTGAGTAGGGATGGTCATGGGTCAGGTTTTAGACCGGACCGCACCTGACCCAAAAATTTAACACCTTTACCATACTATGAAAAGTTACAAAATGGACCCTAACTTAAAAAAGTAACAAGTTGGTTCAGCGCTGTTAAAAATTTAACGGTTGATGACGTGGTAGTTAACAAAAATTGGCATAACAACATATCTCATCCTCTATATATACACATTTAAACAATTAATCCTAATTAGAAAAAAATTTAATAAATTTAATCCTCTTTATTTACTTATCCTTTCAATTTAACCCTCCAGCTCAAAACCGCCTCCCTGCTCTGACGACTCTCTGTTCGGCTTTTGTTTCATTTGGAAACCCTTCCATCCTACTCCCCTCGCTCGTCTGACCAGCCCACAGCCTTTGGAAGGGTCGTTGGATCAGAGGCCAGATGGAGGGTCATCAGAAGAGGCAGTGAAGGGTTAAATGGATAGAATGAGTAAATAAATATGACTAAGTTTATTTTTTTTATAATTAGGACTAAATCAATTGAATGTCTAAACATGGAGGACTAAATATGTATTATACCAAATTTTGTTAACTATCATATCATAAGCCATTAAATTTTAACGACACCAAAGCAACTTGTTACTTTTTTAAGTTGAATGACCATTTTGTAAATTTTCATAGTCGAAGGATGAAACGACCTGAATTTTAGAATTTGAGGGTCGGTTTAACCCAAAATGTGGGCTTTGCATTTGGGCCTTTGAGAGCCTTAGTGGGCTTGTATATGGTTGTTGGGTTTGAGTTTTTGGTTTGGTGTTGAGTTAAGAGGATGATGAGAGGGTAGTGAGGTAAATTACCTCATTTTGAAGAGGAAAAGTGGGTATTCTTTATTTCCCTCTGCAGAAAATAAAGAGAGTAAGATCACCATTGTTCCATTGTCTTCTTCTTTTACCTATTCTTCCATCTCTTAACTCCTACACCTAAGAAAGGTTGAATCTTGGTTGTTTTGAGTTGAAATTTGGGATTTCAAGTTAAGGGTTTTGTTATCAGCAATCAAGGATCTACATTTTGAGGTAAGTTTCATCAAGAATGGTGGAGAGGCAAGTTTATGGGTTTTGAGTGGGTTTTAGAGGAAATGGGTTTAAAGATGAGTAACCCCATTTTTCTAGCATTGTAATTGTAATACGAATTTAAAACTTCTTATGTAGTGAAATAGGTTGGAGGATCTTCCAAAGAGCTTGAAAAGAAGAAACCTTGATGAGCTTGGCTAGGAGCTTCTTTGCAGCAAAGAAATCAAGGTTGGTACACTACTAACTCCTTTGTTTCATGCACATCCTAAGGATGATGCTTAGTGTGCTTAAATTTGATGTTTATGGTTGATTTTGGGTGTTAGAGTTTAGAGACCCTCTTTAATGGCATAATCCGGGATTTATGTTAAAAACTTGTAAAATGGTAGTAAACCACCCTAACATCTTCCATAAGATGCAGGATCAAGGTAAAGGGTTAAAGGTTATGTTTTGGGGGCTTGAGGAGCGATTTTCTAAGCCTAGAAAGCCATTTCTTGGCTTCAATACCGGTACACGGATAGCCCATACATGTACCCTAGTGTTTCGGGTTTAAGAACATTGTTACATTGAGATGAACTATGAAGAGGGTACCGACACAGTGTTTAACCTCTACCGGTATGATAGGTAAAGTAGTATCAGTATGGATCAACCCGTATTGATATGAGAAGGCTCAAAGAAATTCCAGTGAGCTAAATTCATATTAGTATGCTATAAGTACCGATACCTATGGGTACCATACCGGTACACGAAGGCCAGTATTGGTACCCACTAGGCAATTTGCCCGAAAAGTTAAGTTTGAGTTTAAAGGGTTGATAATTTAAGGACTATGGTCTGAAGGGATTCTAATGTGGTAAAATAAATTATAAAACTTAGAAACCTAGATTTAACCCTCATGTATGAGCATAATGTGTAATAACTTGGTGAACCTTGGTGACTTGTTTGTAATAGAAACAATAGGGATCCTTGGTGGATCGTGTGATATTGTGTACCAAGTAAGGGCACTTATGTGGGAGAGTTACCTTTGATTGTTGAGATTCAAATACACAGAGAGCATGTTGCAACACCATAAGATAAGATGTTGGATGTACGTTCCCGATGCCGTGTGACACCAGGCCTCATTCGAAGATACTCGATGAGAGATTTCGAGTACGAGTATACGTTCCTAAGGCTGTATGACACTAGGCCTCACTCAGAGTGTATATTCCTGAGGTTGTGTGACATCGAGCCTTACTCCAGGTTTGTGTGGTATGATGCATATGTTCTTTGTGAGATTAATGCATCTATTGTTTCTTGCTATGTGTTTAGGCAGCTAGAGGTAGCACCATACGTTTATTTTATTGCCATGATATTATTTTTTAGCTACATGCTCATATTTATGATTTGTATGAAGCATTATAGAGTGGAAGTGTATACACTAAACTTTGTTAGCTCAACATTCAGAATTGCTATTTCTATTCGTAGGTTAGAAGTTGGCACGTGTATTGGTGGAGTACCATCGGAGTAGAACTTCAGCATCAACTTGTTCATAGTATATTACTTAGATTTGTTTGGGCTATGTATTCGTAGGACCCTATGATGTGTATTGTAACTCATTTTTTGATTTAAATCGTGAGTTGAATGCTTTTATAATTATATTTTCAAATTGAGCTCCTATGTAATGTTTTAAATACTTATCTATGTTTGAAATATTTACATTGACGGATTTTATGAACTATGAAATGTGATTTAGGCTAAACTAGGTTAAAATTTTATTGTTGCAAGTTGGGCTTGAGGTCCAAATGCGATATTCGAGTTAAAGGTGTTATATTTAATAGTATCAGAGACTAGTTTTAGCAAGTTCTAAGAAAGCCCCGGGGTAAGAGAGAGTCTAAAAGGGTGTCTAGTGAATACATGCCCATAAGTCAAAGTCGTACTCAATTTAAGTTGAATATTTGATGGTGTAACCTTGTTTGTTTGCTTGTTTCGAAAGGTAATTATGCTTAGAAGAACACATGATCATGAGGAGAGTTGGGGCTCCCGTGAGGGAAGTTGCGATGAGGACTACATTCTCGACACAGAGAAAATATTAGAAGACGAGATAGATCGAGGGGCTAATTATTTCTTCCACATATATCGGGCCCTTAACCGTATTGTAGGGGTCATTCCTAGGCCTTCGATTACCTCTCGTGAGGCACCGATTGAGATTCTTCATTGTCATGGCACAACGGATTTTCTTGGGATGGAACAAGATAATCCAGTTAAGACGGATCAATGGTTGAGGGATACTCCCTGGATTATGAAACAAATGAGGTTAGAACCCGAAGACAAGCGGACATGTATCATCTCTCTATTGAAGGAGAATGCCCGAGAATAAAGGGAAATCATAGAGTTGGGGTGGTACCCTAACCGACCTTCATTGGATAATTTCTTGGATAAGTTCGAAGGGAAATATGTAAGAGAAGCCCACATTGATAGTTTGAGAGATTGGTTCACTTACTTGGTCCAAGAGAACCGGTTTGTCTTTGAATATGAACAAGAGTTCCTACAGCTAAGCAGGTATGCCCTAGAGTTGGTAGCTACAGAAAAGATGAGATGCAAAAGATTTTGAAAAGGATTGAAAAAGAAAATTGTAACACCCCAGTTTTGGGCCTAGCGGTTTAAGGGCTAGTTAGATAGTCTGGTGGACCAGGTTAGGGATTCGAGAATAAATATTTTTGAGTTATTTAAAAATCTGGAAAATGGTTAAAAATCATTATTTAATATATATATATAATATTGGTGAAATTAATTTGAGAAAATTGAAATTGGAAGAGTAACATTTTGGTTGGTGACCAAAATGTAAATTTTAAAAACTATTTTTAAATGGTGACTAGTTTGTAAAAGGGTCAAATTCTTAGAATCCTCAAGGAGCTATTTTACCAAACTTTGGCTGGTGGTTTCTTCCCTCAATTAAGGATTTTTAACATGTGTTTTATTAATTAATAAAAAGAGGTTTTAATGTTAAAAGGTAGTTATAATTTTATAAAGATTTGACGTAAACTTTTCTCCCAACTTTTCTCTTCACTTCTACTATGGAAAACACTCTTGTTTTCATCAAATTTCAAAGGTGGGAGATCTATTTTCTTGAATTCTTGATTTATAAATGGTTATTCATCTTTGAATTACAAAATCTCATTGAAATCTTGTGTTTTTTCAAGCTTTAATCAATCAATTGAGGAAGAAATCACACAATAAAGGTAAGGTTCATTTTTCTCCTCTATTGAACGGTTCTTTATTGATATTTCCAAGTATTTGATCCTTGATTTATGATTTATAATTTGATTTTATGTTTTTATGATGATTATTTGATTTAATTGGGTTTATTTGATGAAATTAAGGGAGATTCGTATTGGATCTATTTTTCAGTGTTGAAGATTGATTTTAAACATATATTGGATGTTTTATAATGTTGATAAGTTATTTTTAACATTGGAATCCCGAAACACCATGAATCCCTAATTATTTAGGTTGTTAGATTTGTGTTTTTGAGGTGCTGTGGTGGCTGCTTAGTTGCTGGAGATATAAGGATGATGTAATCCTGTTTTAAGAGTTGATTGATGTTAATGGAAGTGTTAGATTGTTAGTTTGTGGATGGGTTGTGTTTGGAAAGAGTTAGACGACGACTTCGGTTGTTGTGGTTTGGTAATTGTGAAAGAATTGTTGAGGATTGTAAGGGATATTGTTGCAGCGTTTGTAATGCATTGAGATGCAATAATCCTCTGTTGTTATGTGGTTAAAACATGAAAGTTTGTTCCATAAGCTATCGGTAAAGCTTTGGAGGCTTCAGGCGCTTGAATTCGCATTGGCAAATTGAGGTTTCACGTATTGGTGAGTGAGAACGTGGATTTCAGCTTTGAAATGGTTTAAAGGTGGTTTATGGGAGTTTAAACTTAGCTTAAAACACAGTTTAAACTCGAAAGTAAGTATAAAATGGTTTTCTCTATCGGTCGTGCTTTTACGAAGGGTTTTATGCGTTTGTTTTGAATTACATGGTACTTACTATTTAAGCATGTTTTAAAGTATTTTTAATACTGTTTTGATTATGAAATGTTGAAGGATGCACATGGTAAGTGATCCTTGTAAGTATGTGGAAATACTTGCTGAAAAGCATGGTTTGTTGCTTTGGAAAGGATTTGGTTTAATGCATATATAAAAACAGTGAGGTACATGGTTAATTGTGAATTATATTGGCAAGTGATGTGGTTTAAAATGTTATCGGATATAGTTGGCTGGCCATAGGATTGATAGTGCATTATAATAAGTCGCCTTGGATGTCAAGGGGTTTTATACGGTGTACCAAATACTCCATCCAAGTACCCTAACGGTCGAAGGTTATATGGTACCGTAAACTCCCGTTACTGGGTTAATAATCTAACTGATAATTGGGGTTGGTGTCCCTGTGAGTTGTAATTGTACTCGGTTGATAATGTACCACGATTGTGATTATATCGCTATTCCGGTTGATATGGCTTGAAGTGTTGAGAGGACACTTGTTTGAATCCGTGTATCCGATGAACTATTTTGGTAAAGGAACTTGGTTATGATCACTAGTAAGCCAATGTAATTGTGGAGGTGTCATGTAATGGTTATTGTGTATAATGTTATTTATACATGTTTACTCTTTAAGCTTTGCATATGGTTTGTTATGAATGAGAAGGCTTAAATTGAGGTTTAGCAATGGGATGTGCTGATGGTTAATGACACATGTTGCATAAGGTTTAATATGCTGGTTTTTGAAAGTGTTATGTGCATGGTTTTCAAGGCATGATATTTCAAATGATGTCTAAAAGATGATTGAAATGAGATTTCCATGTGTTATTTGGAAATGGTTTAAATGCATTGATGGTGTTTTATTTGAGCACTCATCACTAAGCCTAGTGTGCTTACGCTCTCTTTATCCATCAATGCAGAGAATTAAAGATTTGAAAGCAGCGAGGAAGCAAGGGATCGCTAAAGACTTGATACTAAAAATATGTTTCGAATTAGACTATAAGTAATAAGGGCAATAGGGGGTTCCGTTGTTGTTTTGGGAGATAATTTGTTAAAATACCTGTTTGAGCAATGTTGTTTTGCTGTTCTTGGGTTGTAATTGGCCATTTTGGATTGTTGGTTGCATTGGTTTGAGATTTGTTCTTTGCTTGGCTTGGTTTATAGGAAGTATGCCTCTAGTTTTACATTTGATGCAAGATGCCATGATTTGTTAATGAATCTATGTTGTCATGCTGAGGTTTGACCTTTGAATGTGTTGGATTCATGTTAGAAGCATGTTAGGGCATTTTGGTATCTTTGAAAGCATGTTAAACCAGCAAAAGAGGACATTTTAGGTCCAGATGTATCGGTACGCGTGTCCCCGTATCGGTACAGACAAGCCATTTCAGGCTTATTGTTTTGGTATGAGGGATAGCGTTTTAGTACGAGCTTAGGCCAAATGTGGCTAGTGTTTCAGTATTCAGGCTGAGCGTATCGATACGGGTAAGCCTTTCTAGGCTTAGTGTTTCGGTACACGAGGAACTATTTCGGTATGGGGTAAGTGTACTTGGCAAGGCGTATCGGTATGCGAAGGCGTTTCGATATGAATTTTAGTTACTGGAATTTGGGGATTTTGAAATAGCAAACATGTACCGATATGTGTGTAAGAGTACCGATACGACTAACCGTTAATTTAGTTATTTGGATATTTAGAAGTTCTATTTTCTTGCGTTTTAGTCCATGAATATTGTGGATGCAATTAAATGAGTATGAATGATCGTATTGAGCTAATTTTTTACACGTATGCCTGAAATCGAACTAAGTAAAGGTTGGCAACATAAAAAGGGGTTAAGTCCTTGTAATTTTGTAGAATTGCAATTTGGTCCTTAAATTACAATTATACCCCAATTGGATGTCGAATCGATGCCCGATTGAGTTGAGTTTTCACCTGTGGTTAGCATGAACACATAGGATAATAATTTGCATCTAAATAAGATAAAAGGAAAAAATGGATGCATTTTGGGTTACTTCTTCACGGTTTACCTCGGTAAACCTAATATAGCTCGCTCGGTTCGATCTTGCGACTAGGCCGGGTTGAGGGGGTTACAAAAATTTAGACATACTTGACTGCTAACCCACAAAAAGTGTTTTCAGACTTAACCTCTAGTTCCAAATCGTTCGAGCAAGTTTAAGGCTTAACCTATAGCTAGGCTGGTGGGCAAGGAGGCTCGAGTGGTGGAAACCATACCCACTCCAACCAGTCGATACCTTACTCACAGAGGAGTTGGGGTCATTGGAATTAGAATAGATGAGCTTCGAACCAATCTTCAAGATCCGTCCGTAGGTCAAAATCTATTAGTCGTAGAAGACTTTCATCATCTTCATCTATGATGAGTCTAGAGTGCTCACGAAGTAGTGCGAGCGCACCATTTTGTGATAGTGTGGATGTAAGCATCAAGGCAAGTGTTGGGGGACATCCAGAGTTTGTTATGGTTGTGGGTTGCCTGATCATTATATGAGGGATTATCCCACAGCTGCTGACACCATTCTAATTCAAACTCAGATGAACTCTTATCCGGCTCAAAGGGGTCGAGGTTTTGCTAGAGGAGGAGCGAGCCTCATGTCTGGACATCAAAGTGTAGGTACATTCTAGTCCACCGCTAGAGCACCAACTAGGCAGTATACAGTTAAGGCTCAAGAGGATTGTGAGGCTACAGACTTCATCTCAGGTACCTTTACCTTATTTTATGTTCCTATTATTGCTTTGGTAGACTCAGGGTCTGCCCATTCGTATATTCGTAGTGGATTATCCCATCAGTGGGGTATTCCTGCTGATGATCTAGAGGTTGGGGTCCATATGACTAGTCCTTTAGGGTATGATGTCTTGGTGGACAAGATGTATTGGAGGTGTTCGATAGAGGTTCAGGGTTCAATATTCCCTATAGATTTGATAGTTTTACCCTTTCAAGAGTTTGATGTTATCTTGAGCATGGATTGGTTGTTCGAGCATAACGCGAGTTTAGGTTGTAGAGCAAAGAGCTTTAAGCTTCATGGTTTGTATAAGGCCAAGCTAGTGGTGAAAGGTGAGAGAAATCCTTACCTTTCCAATTGTAATACCCAAATTTTGACCGGGCTTAATAATAAATAAATAATAAAAATAAATATAGTAGTATAATTGCCCAAATAAATAAATAATATCCAAATAGTCCATTTACAGTGTCCAATTACATGCAAAAATTCCAAAGCCCAATTAAAGCCCAGATTCTCGTTACATTTAGTTTTTCCTGCTCATTTTAATAAACACAAATGGCCCAATTTACAACTAAATTCCTGCCCCAAATACATGTTATCAGATAAAGAGGCCCAAGAAACACAGTTGTGTTTGTTTAGCCCGCCAATTTTGCCACTTTTCGTCCCCAGAATGGCCAATTACTTCTTCACTCGGATTGAACTCAGTCCAGGCAAGTTGTCAACAGCTGATAACTCTGGTGACATCACTTTCCCAATCAGATATAAATACCCTGCAAGAGAGAGAAATTGTTAGTCTTTAATGATAATAAATAAAGTAATAATAATAAAATAAATGTAATAAATAAAGAGGAGAGAGATTATACCTGGGAATTCGATCAGACGTTGGGAACTGAACTGCCACCAGGAAGTGCAAAGGCAGCTGGAGAAGACGACCGGAGTAGTTGCGCTGCTATTAAAGTTCGTCGGGAGGTATATCCCGATCTTCTCTTTTCTATTTCTGCATTTAAAACATAAAAATAAGTTAGACGCAGTTTAAGTCTAAAAAAGTAGCAAAAATATAAAAAAAGTTAAATACTTTTCTAATATGAAGTTACGACCGGTGAGGATTTAATTTGGTCGGAGTTGAAAATGAGTGATAGGAGTTCGGGTAGCTCTAGGCAAGGGAAGAAGGGTGGTTCGGTCGAACCGGTCTAGATCTAGGCTTTTCGGTGGAAAAATGACGTCTTTTGGGTTTTTAGGGTTTCGGTTACGGCAGTAGACGATGTTCGAGAATCGCCCCCATGGTGGCCGAAAATCGTACCACAGTGGCCGGAGAGGGGAAGAAGACGATCGGAGCATAGACAGTAGCCGGGATAGTGGTCAAAACGTCGATCGGCGTCACTTACAGCTATCGGGATTCTAATTTTGGTGACCGGCGAACAACCGAGGGTGACCGAATGGCGGTGGCTGAGGATCTAAGGGCGGAACTAGTTGCGGAGTTGTGCCAGAAAAGATGAATCTCATTGAGTTCTTGAAGAACTCTATGAGTATTCATCCGAAAATAAGGGTTTTAGATCCATTCCCAGAATTTTCTGGGTTTAGATCGTGTTTGTAAGCGGAGAAAGAGAGAGAGTGAGGGGTTAGAGAGAGAGGGTAAAGCTGAAAATGAGGGAAAGAGGGCATTTTTTGGGCAAAAGGGGAGTTTTTATATCCAAAGCCCCACGACGTCGTTTTATCCCGGGTCAAGAGGAGGATCCGCGCTTTTTACACTGGTCGGGCTTAACCCGCGTTATTTCATTCGGATACCCTTTGGTATTTTCCCGAAGTTTTGCTGTTATTTAATTTGGTCCCTGTTCCCCTTGAATTGACTCCTAAATTTTGTAATTCTTTCAATTAGGTCCTCCATACCCTTTAATTGAACCCCAAAATTTGTAATAGTTTCAATTTGGTCACTTTGGGTCTTTGTATTTGGGCATTAGTGTTTGTAATCTTTTCAATTTAGTCATTTTAATAAAATAAGCTTTGTTTCCAATTGCTTTCAATTTAGTCATTAATTTAATTGTTCTATTTAATTGCTTTAATTTATATGCTTGATGCATATTTTAAAATTGCACATGTAGTTTGTTAGACAATTAAATCATCTAATTAATTAATAATTAGAGCCTTTTAGTCTAGGTTTCTCTAATTAGGGTTCAATAATTAAATAGGAAAGACAATTGTAGTAACCAAATGTATATTAAATGTAATTTTTTAAATCTAAACTTGGATGATGTTCCATTGTTCACAATGGGGTGTTATCACAACATGGATTTTAACCAAATTATATTTAATATATATTTCACTTAAAATTGAATATTAATTTAGTCTTTAATTTAAATTAAATAGTTAATTAGAATACATTGTAGATAATTAAATGTTTATTAAATTGAACATTTGGGACTCAAATTTGGATGGTGTTCCATTGTTTACAATGGAGTGTTATCTCAACATTGGTTTTAAAGGTGAACATTTAATATACATTTTCACTTATAATATTGAATAATAAACTGTTAGAGTCTTAATTAGGATTAGAACTTTAATTAATTAGAAGATTAATTAATTAGGAATATGACTAATTTAAGGGCTTTAAATATATGGAAGGTGTTCAAGCAATTGTCATTTTCTCATAAAAGCCATTAAATTAATTAATATTCATAGTTTTAAATACTAATTAATTAGAGCCTTTTTAGAATAATACTTAAAATAAATCAGACAATAAAAAGTCATTCATTAAAAACCTTTTATGTTGGAAATTCATTTTTAAATATGAATAGGGGTGCCACCTAACGGGGTGTCTTTAATCTCATATTCGAACAAAATGAATTTCTTTATAAAATGATATCTGCATTCAGGATTTAAATTTAATTAATAATTATGGAATAAATTAAATTCAAATAATTATTCGAAATGCCAGAATGCCACGTAAAATTAAAGGTACCGATAGTGGGCGTTCGTAGGGGTGCTAACCCTTCCCTACACGTAACCGACTCTCGAACCCAATTTTTAAGACAGAATCTCTAGGGGGTTTTCCGGTGTCCGGTCTACCTCGAAGTGATCGGTGGCGACTCCAACATGTTTTTTAAGGATAAATAAAGGAAAATCCAATTTAATATGAAAACCCTAAATTTTCAAGATTAAATTAAAAATGGCCAAAAACCATATTTTTCTAAAAGACCAATCGCCAAGCTATTTTTATACACCCGATTTCAAAAATGGTACCGATAGCTTGGCGACTCCGCTGGGGATTTTAAAAACCGAGAGTCAGGCCTAATTAATTTTACGTGGCATTTTGGCATTTTAGGACAATAATTTGAATTTAATTTTTTCCATAACTATTGGATGTATTTTCAAGAAAAATGCAGATAGCTTTTTCATGTGTGATATAAATTGTCATTCATGCATAAGCCTTATACTCGACCTTTTCACCCTTAAGTGGGAGTGAGGCATGATCTTACGTGAGTTATTCAGCTTTGTGATCGGAATTTTATCCTCGTTTTGGTATACCAACCTTATACACTGTGAGGTTACACCTCCGCTATAAGGGGCCGTATACTCCCAAATCGATGTCTTACTAGTCCATTATTGATAGTTTGAGTACCTAGAGTCTAGATCAAAACCTACATGCTGTAATAGAAACCTACCCCACTAGAGCCAGACAGGGACCTAGGACAAGGTGTTGCTGATTTAAATTCATTTCTCTATTTTTTTGTATGCACAATATAAACTGTTCTCTGGTTAATTTTACGCAATAAATTGTTTTTGCTTACAATATTAATTCACCATACTGACACATTTTTTGTTTTGTCTTTTGTTTTGTGTGGGTGTGTTTTATTCAATAAATGTTGCATCACATTGAATTCATGAGATGTGTCGGTTCGAGGATTAGTTGAGTAGGCAGTGGTCATAAGAGCTAAAGGGTTTGATAGACAAGCGAAGGACAATATGTCACTGTGGACTAGATTCGAGAAGATTCAATACAAGAACGAAGACAATATACGTGGAGACCAGGTGTCATTAATGCAAGGTTGTACCGAAAATTTCCGAGCACAATAAATTTTTGCCAGAACCAGTTTAATTTGAGAACCATAGGATGGGGAATACGAAGAGTCATTTCCAATAAAAATTTTGAATTATAGTGTTGCTATCTGACTGTCAAATGGATCAATAGTTGTTTAGGGCCGTGACCTGTGCATGAAGCCCGATATAATTGTTCACTTTTCGGGAAGATACATGTAACACCAACAATAGAGAAATACGAGGCTTTGTTACACTGCTCCAATGGTCAAAAGGATAAGGTTTATACAAGACTTAATAATAGTTCAGGGTTCAAGATAGGGTCAGTGGCAGTTACAAAGATAAACAAGACGCAATATCTGGAAAAACAGTAATAATCAGTGGAAAGATAGAGTACGAATAGATTGAAGGGGCATTCAAGACGAATAGATTGAAGGGACATTCAATGACTATTTCTAAACCTAAGGAAAAATAAAAAGCTTTGAACTTAGAGGTAATATCCAAGTGTCACAAATGATGAAATTTACTGAAAGTTACCCTAATTAAAGAAAATGCCAATAAAAATGATGAACTGAGAAAAGTGTTAGAATCAGGAAACGCAATACAACAATTGAAAGACCGGCTTGACAATTTTGAAGAGGTACTACAATAAAAGATAAAACACCGAAAATCAAGCTGGGGCAATAGTCTAGGCTATCCAGAAACAGAGTTGTGAAATGATTAGCTTTAGGAGCTAGGTGCGTGGGGTCACTTAGCATGTAAAGATTGTGTTCGATAAGGTCGTGAACATGCAACAACACTTTGATATCGACACCGAGCTAGGACAAATGTTGACCAAGAGGCTGAACAAAATGATCAACCAAAAAGAGTCGGAGCTAGTGAACATATTGCCTTTTCTTTGTATTCGACCCTTTAGTTAGATGGGTGTTGTTCTAATGACTAGTTCTTGAAATCGTTACCTCGTGCATTTATGTATTACAACATTTATATATCATATTGCACTTTTGTTTAAAATATTGCATTTTTAAAAGTAATAATAACATTACATGTTGTAATTTAGAAGCTTACCCCGCTAGAGCCAGATAGGAACCTAGGTCAGGTGCTGCAAATTTAAATACGCTTCTCTGGTTATTCTCTTTTGTTCAATATAACTTGTCTTGTTGTATGTATTTAATTTTGCCTTCAAGATTATTTCACGATACTGACTCATTTCTTTTGTTTTTGTTTTGTTTTCCTTTACATCATATTTTCATTGCATAGAGGTATTAATTCAAATGTGGTTGTCATTAGAATACAATCATGATGCATAAGGGGATTCATAGTCTGATAGAATAAAGCGCAAGTAAGAAGCAGTGTTCTGGACAAACAACAAAAGGAATGAAGGACAGTTCATCCAAGTGTCACACATTAGGTTTTGTTAGTGATAATGTTGACAACAATGAGATGCAAGAGCTGAAAAGACAAATGGCTAAGATGATGACTATGATGACGGCTATGACCAAGGAAAAGGGGCATACTGAGCTAAAAGGAGAAGTAAACAAAAAATAGTACATGAATAAATAGTCGAGTTGGCACACCGATATAATTCGCATCAATAAACCATCTGGAGGTGTAATTGAATCAAATCCCAAGAAAGTGATGACATGCCAGAGAGAAATTCAAGAAAGAAAGAAGCATGGAGGATCTTTTAATTCAATTCTGATGACATATGCAGAGTTTCTTCTGACACTGATAGAGAAAAATCTTGTGGCCCGAGTCTCGTTTAAGTCTACACTGTCTTCATCACCTAGGGGTTATGGTATTAGTACAGTTTGTGATTATCATCGAGAAAGTTTAGATCATACTACTGAGAATTCCGAGGCTTTAAAGAACAAGGTTGAAAATCTTGTCATAGAAGGCATGTTGAGTTTTGAAGATGGAAGACCCAAATTTCCTAAAAACCTGACAACTAATATAACGCCTGGAGATACAAAAGTGAAGGAAAGTACAAGCCCATCAGAATCAAGTAAAGGTCCAAGGCAAAGTTCAAATTCTAGCGTTCCCTCAGCCAATTATCAGAATACATGAGATCACAAACATCATTTTGATCCAATCCTCATTTCGTATAAAGAATTGTATCCTCAATTGTTGAAGGCCCGATTGGTGTCTCCACTTTTTCTTGCACCTTTGCAACCTTCTTATCGAAAATGGTATGAAACCGTTGTACATTGTAAATTTCATGATGGAATCCAAGGACATTCTATTGAAAATTTTCTCGCCTTCAACCGCCGAGTTCAAGCTCTCTTGGAGTTTGGAAAGTGGAAATTTGGAACAAAAAACCAGCCTTATTCAACGGACGAATATGAAGCTCAAGATGAAAATACTCAGAAAATGGACTTTAGTTCGAATATGAAGCTCAAATAAGAAAATTGAAGCAAGAGAAAGATGATTTGAATGAGGAGCTGAGAAACTTACAGTTCAACCATCAAGCACTTTGTTCGATACTCAAGAATGTCGGTTTGGGTGTAACTCTGGAATAGTCGAAGGGAAGAATTAAAGAGCTAAAACATAAAGCCGAATACTGGAAAAAGAGTTTTGAGGCAAGTGAAGGTCGAGTCAATACACTTTCTTGTGATTTGCAGGCAATGAAGCTACAACATAATACTTTTATGGACGATCTAAGGGTTAGTGAAGCTAAACGTGAGATGATAAAAATGTATATGCATATGTATGAGGATAATGCTATCAAGC
This sequence comes from Hibiscus mutabilis, assembly GCA_019671005.1. Classification (NCBI taxonomy): domain Eukaryota; kingdom Viridiplantae; phylum Streptophyta; class Magnoliopsida; order Malvales; family Malvaceae; genus Hibiscus; species Hibiscus mutabilis. The sequence goes on from CM033732.1 coordinate 17,198,504, forward strand.
TGAATGATAGTCAAGCTGAAAACGAAACACTAAAGAAGAAGGTAGATGAATGCCTCAAGCTTACGCTGATGTACAAAGCTCTTGTTGATGATGTCAAGAAATATTGTAAAGAAAGTGAGGAAAAGCGATATACCTATTTTGAGAGATCAAGAGTGAAGATTCGAGAAAAGGGAAAACGACATGAAAGATGCTGTTATTCAAGCAAAAGAAGTTGCTCAACAAGTGGCAGATCTAGCTGATGTAGCAATGACACTGAGCCAGAATATTGATCCAGTATTAGATCATAGAGGAAAGCTGACTTGGCTCTTAGAGGAAGTTAGGATGTTGGGAGTTAGAGCTCACCAATATCTGTAGTATCTAATATCTGATCTATTGAACCCTTTTACTTCAATGAAAGCTGTTCTATGATGATCACCTTTAGAATCAATACCTCATACGTTCATACATTCATGCATTGCATATTTATTAATATAACATTATCATATAATAACATGGCATTAACATTCATGATCTAGAACAGTTAGAGTTTCGACATGAGCAATCTGGGAATTAGTGAAAGTTTGGGAATCTGTTATCATGGATGGGGACATAGAAAGAATTGAACAGAATCAAGAAGGGTTACAAGAATGGATGATCAAGCATCAGCAAAATGCGAAGAACTACACTGCTACACCATGTTTGACAGTTTATCCCAGGGTATCTAACCCAAGTACAGAGACAGGTTCTATAAAGCCTATCATTCAAGAATTAAGACTCAAGCAGTTGAAAAATAGTTGTGCAAGATTAAGAAAGGAAAAGGCGTTGATCATCCTAAATTTGATGCAAAAGAATTATGTCTAGTCCCTGGTCTGGTTATTCCGCCTGGATTTAAAGTCCCCAGTTTTGAGAAATATGACGGTTCCAGTTGTCCTAAAATCCACTTGGCAATGTTCTATAGGAAAATAGAAGGATATTTAGATGATGATAAATTTTTGATCCACTATTTTCATGATAGTCTAGGTGGGCCTGCCATAGTGTGGTACAATAGATTAAGTCAAGAGCAAATTCGGTTATGGGTTGATTTGGCCAAAGCATTTTTAGGGCAATACAAGTATGTTATAGACCTGGCTCTAGATTGCTATTCTCTACATAATGTGAATATGAAGGTCAGCGAAAGTTTTAATGACTATGCATTGAGGTGGCGAGGATTAGCAGCCCAAGTACGACCTCCCTTGATAGAGGAAGAAATATCTCTTATGTTTCATCAAACTCTTCTATCTCCTTTCTTTGAGAGAATGCTTGCGAATTCAAGGCACAGTTTTAGTGACCTCGTGGCGATTGGAGAAGCAATAGAAATATGGATCTAACAAAGGAAAATTGGATCAATATTTAAAGACCGTGTTGATCAAGAAACATGACAAGAGAAAGTGGCGAGTGAATGTAATGTTCAAAGTTCTTAGAGTCGCAAGAGAAAGAGGCTAGCTAATTTATTAGAACGACCACGAAAAATTCTTCGAGCAAGTGCAAATCTGGAGATCTTTGGAGTGTCTATTTTAGACTTATTACCTCATCTTATTGAAGGACAACATATCACTCCTAGGCCAATGATGGTGGTGCCAAATCCATTTGCCCATAGCTATGATACAGACAATGTTTGTGACTTTCATATGGGGGTACCAGGACATGCTACCAAGAAGTGCAGACCTTTAATGAAAGAAATTAAGAAGCTAGTCAGTAATATGATCTTGACACGAGAATTTGTTCAACAATGGAAAGGAGTGGGGCAAGCTGTTATACCAGTCGAGGAATCAAAAAATCAAGATGAGTGCTTCCAAGATTGTTTGGAATTCTAAGAAGTCAGTGTTGCCCATAGTGCTGCATCACGTGGTTACAATCTACAGGGATCATTTCTGAAATAATATTGGAAAATAAGTCTGCTACTACTGGCCCAAAAGTAGTAGAAGTCTTTTTCTAAGGTTATATGTCATTCTTGTTGGTTTTCATTGGAAGGATGTTTTTTCAAATATATAAATATATGTGTATCTCTTCTTACCCTCGTAGGCCCTAGATGCCAATTACAAGATGCGTCGTTGATTCCGATGCAAAAATTATTTGGATGTTGTGAAAAGGATGAAGTGAAATTTGTTTCTCAGTTTACTCTGGTCGGCAAGGCAAGGAGACGTCAGATCACTACGCCTTTGATGATGTTCGATTATAAATCCTTGAAATTCATAAACAGTGAAGTGGACTAGACGATTTTAACCAAGTAGAGTTGCTTGAAATTGAAGTTCTAAGCGTATTCTTCTATACCTTAAAAACACAATAAGAGAGAGAAAAAAAAAGAAAGAAAAAATAAAAAGAAAAGAAAAAGAAGAAAAAGAAAAAAAATGAGGAAAGAAAAAGAAAGGAAAAAGTAGAAAAAAGAGAAAAATAAGAGAAAAAAGAAAAAGGAAAAAGAGAAGGTGAGAAATAATGAACCATTTGAATAAATAAGTATCGGAACACTCTGATGGAGCTGTGGGGGATGTCGACAAATCTAATAAGGAGCTATGCTTCACCTGTCCAATACCCAAGCGCCAGAGATGTTTCTTTGAAGACATGTTTATAATAATATAATAATAATTAGTAACAATCAGAATCACACATGCACTTATAGAATTTTATTCTTAGAATGGTATTTTTGCACTCTATTGGTTAAACAAGTTAGGGAAGCTTGAACACATTTATGAATGGAAAGGAATAAGGAGAACGGAGGAGTTGTTTTTGACTGGACCGAGCAATGCGGTAATCATAGGGTGTGAACTGAGTGATTTGGAAGAAATTTCATAACTTCAAAAATTGAAACAACATTAAAAAATTATTCTGCCCATAGGAAGGTTGAATCTAAGACGCTCTTGCACTTGATATTCAGGGCATCTTATTCTATTTTCTTTCTTTATGCCCTAATTTTTTAGGTCTTGTAAAGTATCCTTCATTGGAATGCCGATAAGCAAGCTGACATTTTTACAATCAGACATATTTTCTTGATAAACATATGACCGGGTATGAGACTCTTATCTATTCGGCAGTATTCTGGTCAGAAAGAGGAATCATCCATCAGGGGACATAGTGACAATGATGGCAAGAATGAAAAGTTTAGGGACTTGGAGAAAGTTCAAGAATTTGAGAAGTTCAGGGACTTGAGGCATTTACTTGCCCCAAATGATGGAATAGGGGCAAATTCTATGTAATTAGGTAAGAAACAAAGAGATTAGTGGGCATCATGGTACATAAGAGTTCAAATCAGAATAGACAAGATGGTGCAGAGTCTGAAAGAATTCAATCAGTAAAAAGGGTCAAAATTGGCTCAGGAAGAAAAGGAGTTCAACAGTAAAGATTCTGGGGCAAATTTAGTTGGAGCATGAAGACAAATAGAGCTTGAGATAAATATCAAGAGGATCAAGTCAAGAAAGAAGGTCAATCAAAGAAATATTCAAGGAAAACAATCTTATTGTTGTAATTGAAGTAAAAAGCTCAACAGAGAGGCAAAGAAGATTAAAGCTCATCTGAGTGGTCCTCAATTGTCACAATTCATGCATCATATATAGTTAGGCATCTATAAGATAGAAGAATACTAACTCATGCATTCAAAAGCATTTTTTGTACATTTTTGCTGGAATTTACAAGAATCAACAAAGAATAGACAAAGATTTCAATTTACAACTTCAGATTGAAGAAGTAGAACCAACAAAGACTAGCAAAAAATTTCAATCACATTTTTTAAGCAAAGATATTGATCCGTTTGTAGATGTGGATCTCAGCAAAGATTTCAACCCGCTTAAAGAGGAAGATCTCATAAAAGATTTTAATCCGTTTGAAGAGGCGGATCTCAGTAATATTTTAATCCATTTGAAGAGGTGGATCTCAGCAAAGATTTCAATCTGTTTGAAGAGGCGGATCTCAGCAAAGATTTCAATCCATTTGAAGAGGCAAATCTCAGCAAAGATTTCAATCCGTTTGCAGAGGCGAATCTTAGCAAAGATTTCAATCCGTTTGCAGAAGTGGATTTCAGCAAAGATTTTCTAATTGTTTGCACAGGAAATGAAGTGCATTACAATTCTAAATCCTTCGGGTCATCAGTAAGTCCTTCGGGCATGATGTTAAATCCTTTGTGTCATTAGTAAGTCCTTTGGGCATGATGTTAAATCCTTCGGGCCATCACCTTTGGGAGTGATGTGATTGTGTGCACAAGAAAGGAAGTGCATTATAGTTCTAAATCCTTCAGGTCATTAATAAGTCATTCGGGCATGATGTTAAGTCCTTCGGGCCGATACCTTCGGAAATGATGAGAACTTTCTGAATGTTATTACAATAAGACGGTGGGCCATGATATCAGCAGAAATATTAATCCTTTAGGCCCTCGGTTTCAAAAAAACAAAAAAGGGGAAAAACAAAAAAAGAAAAAGAAAAAGAGAAAAAAAGAAAAAAGGAAAAAGAAAAAAAAAGAAAAAAAAAGACAAAAAGAAAAAGAAAAAGAAGAAAGAAGAAAGAGAAAAAGAAAAAAGAAGAGAAGGAAAAAACAAAAATGATTCAAGTTGTCGAATTGGAAAGCAAGATAGACAAACTTCAGGCTCAAATGAGGAAGATTTGTAGTTTTAGCGTCTTTTGTTGAAGTACTTGAAGTTTCTTAATGATATATCTAAATTGTACATTTTACAATCAATGTTGAAAGATTAATGATAAATTTGACTTTTGCAGGCATAGAAGAAGGTTGATCAATAAGAGGAAGAGAAAACAACGGATTCTATGCGCGCTTTACACTGAAAGATCAAGATATCTTAGGAAGAATAAGCAATGTCACCAAAGATCTCATTGCTTTAAGCGAGAAATTGGGGATACTTCTTATCACTTCAGGTTGAATCCTTATTAATTAATGATATTTTTGGTTGCAGGTTCAGTTTTTTCCCCAAAAAATAAGATAAATTAGCATTCCTAGCAAAGAATGAAGAACCCCTCATAGGGAGAGTTCGCTCGGCAAAGATAGAGTTCCTAGCGGGAAGAGTTCACACAGAAAAGAATGAAGAACTCCTAATGTGAAGAGTTTGCTCTATAAAGACGAAGTTTGCAATGTGAAGAATTTGCCTAGCAAAGAATCCAGAGTTCCTAATAAGAAGAACTCGTTTGTTCGATACCTTTGCAGAAAGGTGGAGGGAGGAAGAAATTCATAATAAGAAAAATAGCTTTAAACCTTGGAAGATGAAGAATGTCAAGAGCAACTTTAGATTTCATAGTTTGGGCAGAAGATTGAAAAATTTCATAATAAGAAGAACGACTTCAAACTTCAGCATTATTCGTAAAGAAATACCTGCCCTTTCAGAGGACGACCAAGAGATCTGGACAAAATTAGTGTATTTTTAGTCTTTGCTCTATCCTTGTTCCACAACAATGAGCAAAGAAAGGCAGCTGTAATACCCGAATTTTAACCAGGCTTAAAAATAAATAAATAATAAAAATAAATATAGTATTATAATAGCCCAAATAAATAAATAATATCCAAACAGTCCATTTACAGTGTCCAATTACATGTAAAAATTCCAAAGCCCAATTAAAGCCCAAATTCCCGTTACATTCAGTTTTCCCGCTCATTTTAATAAACACAAATGGACCAATTTACAACTAAATTCCTGCCCCAAATACATGTTATTAGATAAAGAGGCCCAAGAAACAAGTTGTATTTATTTAGCCCGTCAATTTTGCCATGTGTCGTCCCCAGAATGGCCAATTACTTCTTCACTCGGATTGAACATAGCCCAGGCCAGCTGTCAACAGCTGATAACCCTGGTGACGTCACTTTCCTAATCAGATATAAATACCCTGCAAGAGAGAGAAATTGTCAGTCGTTAATGATAATAAATAAAGTAATAATAATAATAAAATAAATGTAATAAATAAAGAGGAGAGAGATTATACATGGGAATTCGATAGGATGTTGGGAACTGAACTGCTACCAGGAAGTGCAAAGGTCACCGGAGAAGACGACCAGAGTAGTTGCACCGCCATTAAAGTTCACCGGGAGGTATATCCCGATCTCCTCTTTTCTATTTCTGCATTTAAAGCATAAAAATAAGTTAGACGCAGTTTAAGTCTAAAAAAACAGTTGCAAAAATATAAAAGAACTTAAATACTTATCGAATCTGATGTTATGGCCGGTGAGGATTTGGTTTGGTCGGAGTTGAAAGTGAGTGATGGGAGTTCGGGTAGCTTTAGACCGGGGAAGAAGGGTGGTTCGGTCGAACCGGGCTAGATCTAGGCTTTTCGGTGGAAAAATAATGTCTTTTAGGTTTTTAGGGTTTCGGTTACGACGGTAAACGGTGGCCGAAAATTAGCCCGTGGTGGTCAAAAATCGCACCACAGTGGCCGAAGAGGGGAAGAAGACGATTGGAGCATAGACAGTAGTTGGGATGGTGGTCGAAACATCAATCGGCATCGCCTACGATTGCCGAGATTTAAATCCAGTGATCGACAAACAGTCGAGGGTGAATGGAGGGCAGTGGCTGAGGATCTAGGGGCAGAACTAGTGGCGGAGTTGTGCCGGAAAAGATGAACCTCATTGAGTTCTTGAAGATCTCTATGAGTATTCATTTGAAAATGAGGGTTTTAGATCCATTCCCATAATTTTCTGGGTTTAGATCGTGTTTGTGAGCAGAGAAGGAGAGAGTGAGGGGTTAGAGAGAGAGGGTAAAGCTGAAAATGAGGGGAAAAGGGCATTTTTCGGGCAAAAAGTGAGTTTTTATATCCAAAGCTCCACGACGTTGTTTTATCCCGGGTCAAGAGGAGGATCCGCGCTTTTTACATGGGTCGGGCTTAACTCGCTTTATTTCATTTGGATACCCTTTGGTATTTGCCCAAACTTTTGCTGTTATTCAATTTGGTCCCCATTCCCCTTGAATTGACTCCTAAATTTTGTAATTCTTTCAATTAGGTCCCCCATACCCTTTAATTGAACCCATAATTTGTAATAGTTTCAATTTGGTCACTTTGGGTCTTTGTATTTGGGCATTAGTATTTGTAATCTTTTCAATTTAGTCCTTTTAATAAAAATAAGCTTTATTTCCAATTGATTTCAATTTAGTCATTAATTTAATTGTTCTATTTAATTCCTTTAATTTATATGCTTGATGCATATTTTAAAATTGCACATGTAGTTTGTTAAACAATTTAAACATCTAATTAATTACTAATTAGAGCCATTTACTCCAGGTTTCTCTAATTAGGGTTCAATAATTAAATAGGAAAGACAATTGTATTAACCAAATGCATATTAAATGTAATTTTTTAAATCTAAACTTGGATGATGTTCCATTGTTCACAATGGGGTGTTATCACAACATGGATTTTAACCAAATTATATTAAATATATGTTTCACTTAAAATAGAATATTAATTTAGTCTTTAATTAAAATTAAACAGTTAATTAGAATACATTGTAGATAATTAAATGTATATTAAATTGAACCTTTGGGACTCAAATTTGGATGATGTTCCATTGTTTACAATGTGGTGTTATCTCAACATTGGTTTTAATGGTGAACATTTAATATACATTTTCACTTATAATATTGAATAATAAATTGTTAGAGTCTTAATTAAGATTAGAACTTTAATTAATTATAAGATTAATTAATTAGGAATATGATTAATTTAAGGGCTTTAAATATATGGAAGGTGTTCAAGCAATTGACATTTTCTCATAAAAGCCATTAAATTAATTAATATTCATAGTTTTAAATAACTAATTAATTAGAGCCTTTTTAGAATAATACTTAATATAAATCAGACAATAAAAAGTTATTCATTAAAAACCTTTTATGTTGGAAATTCATTTTTAAATATGAATAGGGGTGCCACCTAACTGGGTGTCTTTAATCTCATATTCGATCAAAATAAATTTTCTTATAAAAGGATATTTGCATTCGGAATTTAAATTTAATTAATAATTATGAAATAAATTAAATTCAAATAATTATTCAAAATGCCACGTAAAATTAAAGGTACCGATAACGGGCGTTCATAGGGGTGCTAACCCTTCCCTACACGTAACCGACTCCGAAATGTTTTTTTAAGGATAAATAAAGGAAAATCCAATTTAATATGGAAACCCTAAATTTTCAAGATTAAATTAAAAATGGTCAAAAAACCCTAATTTTCTAAAAGATCAATCTCCAGGCTATTTTTATACACCCGATTTCAAAAATGGTCACGACACCAATGTAGTGTTGGCCTTGGCGGAACAAAAGATGATCCAACAAGGTTGTGAAGCCTTCTTGGCTCACGTGGTTGATACAAGAGTGGAGAGTCCGATGCTTGAGAGCCTTCAGAACATTCGTGAATTTACCGATGTGTTTCTGGAAGCGTTACCTGGACTACCTCCAGATCGTGAGTTAGAGTTTCGGATAGAGGTGATGCCAGGTACGGTACTAGTGTCTATTGTACTGTATTGTATAGTACCAACAAAATTGAAGGAGCTAAAAAATTAGATTCAAGAGTTGTTAGAAAGAGGATTCATTTGACCGAGTATCTCACCTTGAGGTATACAGGTCTTGTTTGTCAATAAGAAGGATGGTTCAATAAGGATGTGCATTGACTACCATCAGCTCAACAAGGTAACAGTGAAGAACCATTATCCCTTACCAAGGATATATGACCTGTTTGATCAGTTGAAGGTGCCCATAAGTTCTCAAAGATTGATTTAAGTTCAGGATATTACCAGTTAAAGGTAGTAGAAGATGATGTTTAGAAAACCACTTTCAGGATATGGTACAACCATTACGAGTTCTTAGTGATGCCTTTTGGGCTTACCAATGCACCTACAACTTTTATAGACCTGATAAACCAGATTTTTCAACCCTACCTAGATCAGTTTGGGGTGGTCTTCATTGATGATATCTTGGTATATTTGAGCTCGGAGGATGAGCACGACAATCACCTTCGTGTTGCCTTTAGACCTTGAAGGAAAGACAACTTTATGCCAAATTTAGTAAGTATAAATTTTTTCTTTCCGACATGGCGTTCTTAGGCCACATTTTTATAGTGGATGAGATCTGTGTTGATCCTTAAAAGATTCAGGCAGTGGTTGAGTGGAAACCCCCTAGGAATATCTCAAAGGTTCAAAGTTTCCTTGGGATTGCTGGATATTACCATCGTTTTGTCAAGGGCTTTTCTATCATAGCTGCGGCTATGAGCAAGCAGAAAGGAGTTCTATTTGAGTGGAATGGGAGAAGGCAACAAAGCTTCGAGTAGTTGAAGGTTTATTTGACAGAGGCTTCAGTTTTGACGTAACCTGAGCTGGGAAAAAATTATGTGGCATTCAGCGATGCATCCTTGATTAGGCTTGGTTGTGTTCTCATGCAAGAGGGCAATGTGGTTGCTTACGTCTTAAGACAACTTAAGCCTCATAAAAGGAATTACCTACACAAGATTTGGAGCTTGAAGCTATTATATTCGCAATGAAGATTTAGAGGCACTATCTTTTATGGAGAGAAGTGCTATAAGATTTTAAAGTATATGCTCACCTAGAAAGAGTTGAATTTGAGGCAAAGGTGATGGATCGAGCTGCTTAAAGATTAAGATTGCATCATAGAGTATCACCCCGGTAAAGATAATGTGGAGGTCGACGCTTTAAGTCAGAAGTCAATATTAGACTTGAGGGTTATATTTTTCTATTTGAGGATAACCGATGATGGCAATTTTGTAACACCCCTTTCCCGGCCTGGTAGGAATCCGAGTTGGAAGGCGTTACCGATGAACAATGAGATGATCGGTGCAACAAATTTTTATTCATTTTTGATAATTAACTATGTTATGCTTGACAATCAAAACAAAACAATATTACAAGGTAAATTAGTCTAATACGAAATGATGATTTTCCAATTAGGACAAATTTGCAACTTTTACATGTTTTAGGGACTAAATTGTAAGTTTCAATAAATTATAGCTCAATTTTAGAAATTAGGCATACCACGATGAAATTCAAGCTATAAAAACATGTCTGCAACTTTTCATGTTAATCAGAGTTCATTTACTAGCCTGATTAACCTTATCAAAATTCAGTGACCATTTTGCAAGTTTCCAGAATTATTAACTACCTTACCAGAACTAGTACCGATACTCGGGAAGGCCATATCGATATGCCCATATCATGACCATTGAATCTGTTATGAATCAATGAGCCCGTATCGGTACGGTGAGACCTGTAGCAGTACGAGTTGACCAAGGTTAACCATTTCGATACACCCTAGAGACCGTACCGTTGTAATTAATTTTCCAGATTCCAGTGTTGACTTTTCATATCGATACGCCCTTTATAGTACCAATATGCCATGCTGACCAACATTGAATATGCCCAAATATGCATACTCGTACCGATACGCCATCACCCGTATCGATACGCCCTGCACTAAAATGATAGATTTGCTCTGGTTTTAATCCAATTTGACCTATCAAAAAATGTCCAAATGCAATGAAACTTTACCAGCAACTTAAAATCATCATGATCTATTGGTATGTAAAATTTCATGATCATATGAGTCCATTTACTATGTTTTCACCTTTTTAGCCAAATATGCATTTTTAGTCCTTTTTAGCAAAACATTTAAAGGTCATTTAGGGCCCTTAAGGCTTATAAACGCCACAAGAAAAATACACATATCGAAAGGAATAAAAGCAACTAGTCTAACTACTTTTCCACCATTCTAGGAGTTCTTATGGCCGATATACATTACTTTGAACTTGCAGTGACTTGCCAAAAAGCTTCTTATGTTCCGATATCGAACTCTAAACTTCTTAACTTGAAATGCAGGGAAGATGAATGCATTAGGCATACCTTGCCTAGAGAGGTAGTCATAAACAATGCCAATAATCGATATGCATTCATATGCATGTCTCATCAATAATCCAATGGCAACATGTTAATGTTCAATAACGATGCATCATTAGTCAATGACAATTTAGGCATGGTCAATAATCAATAGCAATATATTCAATAAGTTTCCTTGAATCAATTTCTGGTATGTGGATACACGAATTCCCCTTCATCATCAAAATCAATAGTGGTCTAGTTATATATATATCTCTGCCGCACCAATTTGACCAATATCACAACATCCCTTTGTCGCACCAATATAAAGGCCGTAACACAAACCCATACCAATGAGCTCATAAATTCTATGGCATGCCAATTGTATCCAATACTCTTGAATCCAAGGTCCAATAATCAATAATTGATATTTCAATAGTGGTAGTTCAATAACAATAGTTTCATAACAATGGATCAATAACAATGATTCGGTAGCAATATTTCAATACAATAAATCAATCACAATAATTTCCATGGCAAAAGGCATGCTTCAATGTCAATATGCAATAGACAATAATCAATAGTTCTATATGTCAATGCTTCAATGATTTCGATGACAACAATAACAATGCTTCGGACACGGAATCGATGCAACACTTACTCATACTTACTCATAAGGCTTCCAACAGTGTTTTTATGTGATAACTACAATACAATGGTTAGCAATGAAATAATCAATAATCAATGATTCGGGATAGGCACCTAGCCAAATCCCGAGGCTCCGAGTACACACACCTCTACTCTAATGTTGTACGACTCTCGGATTACTACTCTTTTGTTCCTAGCTTTTATAGGAGATGATGGACCTTCTATATCCACTTTGTGAGAAAGAAAATAGCTATCAAACGGTGTAGAGAAATCAATGGAAGCTTGAGGATTCAAGAGAGGTGAAAGATGGTAATGAAGGTGCTTGCTTGTTTTTAGAGAAAACATGGTGAGATTGAAGGAAGAGAGTCTCACTGTTTTCTAAGGAAATGTTTTCAAACTCACCAACTCACTCTTAAATCTATTCACTAGCTTACCTCTAGCCAAGGGTAACCTTATTTTAAATTCATTACCTATTCCACCACTAATCACAAGATTTCCTCCAATAGAAGGTAAGCTATTTAAAATAATTTTCATTTTCTAATAATTTGAGATAGCTATAATGGCTATCAATTAACCATCATCCTCTCTTACAAATTCACAAGGATTTCACGAGATTGTGTCTAAGCAAGGAGGTGACTTATCCTTAAAATGGGATAATTACGAGGTTAGTCCCTCAACTTTTCAAAATCCATATATTCACCCCCAAACTTTCAATTCTTATAATTTAGTCACTAAAATAGTTTTTCACAAACATTCGTACCGATACGTGTTATGGTCATATTGATACGGCTTGCCAGAGTTCGGTAAGTTAGTTAAAAACTGAAAGAGCCGTACCGATACGGGTCCTACCGTATCAATACGCTAAGCTTGAATTCAAAATTTTAAAGGTTTCGATAGGTCCCTAACTAAGATCTGACTTAATTGGGATTCAATACTAGATTTATAACCACATACTTTAAGACAATAAATTATTCAGACTTCTCTGATATGAATTTTTTGGTCACCAGAACCTAATTTCGACTAGGCCAATTTTTGAAGTATTACAACTCTCTCCCCTTAAGAAAAATTCATCCTTGAATTTTTACCTATAGAGATGTTGAGATCGCCATCTTCTTCCTTGCCTCTTACGTGGTACATGTGTGTAGAGGCCTTTGATTCAGGTTGATAGGATGCCTTGGATGAACCACCAGGCTTTCCGAAAGATCCTTGCCTTGTTCCTTTGCCTTGGAAAGATTGAGCAGAAGATGACGGGTTAACTGATGCGGAGGTGGACTTAACAGTATTCTTAGGGTAATCGCAGATGAGATGTCCCATTTTGCCATAGAAAAAATATGTGCTTGACGTTTTACGGCATTGTCCTTCAGGATGCCTGTACTGACAGAAATTGCAAACTGAAGTTTCATCTCTTATTTAGAGCCGTCAACACTCTCAACAAAATTTGTACTAGGTAAGAACTGAGTTACGGTTTGAGGTTTAGCAATGTATTCAGGATGAGAAAACTGCGAATATTCTTTTTGTTTACGATCATGATACTTCCCTTTCTTGGAAGACTACAAAAAATGGGAGTCATCTCGATATCTTTTCTCTGACTTGGCTGACTCAACGGTTTTTTGAACTTTTTGAGTAGTTTCAGTAGCCTTAACTCTGTTCACGAGGTATTGGAAGTTGGTAATGCCCAATGCTGTAAACATAGGGCATAGGTTATCATTCAGGCCATTGATGAACATTCTACATTTTTCCTCCTCATTTTTGATGTATTCTGCTCCATACCGACAATACATACAAAAAATTATAGATGTACTACTCTACAGGTCGTCCTCCTTGTTTCAGATGAAGGAAGGTGTCTCGCCTCTCAGCGATGTAGTACTCACTAATGTACTTCTTTTAGAATTCACGAACGAAGAACTCCTAGGTCACCACTTCTTCGGGTATTGCAAGAGTGACAGTTTCCCACCAATACAATGCTTCATCGGCCAGCAAAGAAATGGCACACTCAAGCTTGTGTTCATCGGAACACTGTAGCTGCTTGGTTAGGATTCAAAGAGTATTGTTTAGCCAATACTCAACAATTTCAGGATTTTCATCATCACAACCTATAAAAGAGTAGGCCCGATGTTGAGATAACTTATCAATGGGAGCTCGGGCATTTGGAATAGCAACAATAGGAGGTTGGAAGGTTTTCTCAGTCCTCATCGAGGTCATGAATACTTTCAACATGTCGGCCATGTTCTTGTAACATTCAGCCTAAGCAGCTTGTATCCTGGGTTTAGAGTTTTGCACTAGAGGGTTTTGCGAAATTGGAGGTTCTCCTTTTATAATCTCCTCACCATGAGTTGAGGAGCTGGTAACATGCTCGTCTATACGGGCCTGATCAGGGTTAGACATCTATAAAATAAAGAGATTGGATTAGCTGGCAAGTCACAATATACAATAAATAACTCCTAGGTGGCAAAGTATTACCGGTGAATAATGCGATGATCGGTGTAACAAATTTTTATTCATATTTGATAATTAACTATGTCATGCTTGACAATCAAAACAAACAATATTAAAAGTTCAATTAGTCAAATACGAAATGATGATTATCCAATTAGGACCAATTTGTAACTTTTATAAGTTTTAGGGACTAAACTATAAATTTCGATAAATTATAGGTCAATTTCAAAAATTAGACATACCAAGATGAAATTCAAGCCATAAAAAACACGTCTGCAACTTTTCATATTAATCAAAGTTCATTTACTAGCCTGATTAACCTTATCAAAATTCAGTGACCATTTTGCAAGTTTCTAGAATTATTAACTACCTTACCAGAACCAGTACCTATACTCGGGAAGGCTGTATCGGTATGCCTATATCATGACTGTTAAATCTATTATGAATCAATGAGCCCGTATCGGTACGGTGAGACCCATACCGGTACGTGTTGACCAAGGTTGACCGTTTCGATACACCCTAGAGACCGTACCGATGCAATTAATTTTCCAGATTCTAGTGTTGACTTTTTGTATCGATACACCCTTTGACGTACCAATACGCCATGTTTACCAATGTTGACTATGCCTAAATATGCATACCCGTACCGATACGACATCACCCATATCGATACGCCCTGCACTAAAATGACAGATTTGCTCTGGTTTTAATCTAATTTGACCTATCAAACAATGTCCAAATGCAATGAAAGTTTACCAGCAACTTAAAATCATCATGATATACCGGTATGTCAAATTTCATGATCATATGAGTCCAATTACTATGTTTTCACCTTTTTAGCCAAATATGCATTTTTAGTCCGTTTTAGCAAAACATTTAAAGGTCATTTAGGGCCCTTAAGACTTATACATGCCACAAGCAAAATACACATATCGAAATGACTAAAAGCAACTAGTCTAACTACTTTGCCACCATTCTAGGAGTTTTTAGGGTCGATATACATTACTTTGAACTTGTAGTGACTTGCTAAAAAGCTTATTCGGCTCTGATCTCGAACTCTAAACTTCTTAACCTAAAATGCATGAAAGATGAAATTAGACATACCTTGCCTAGTGAGGTATTCATAAACCATTCCAATACTCGATATGAATTCATATGCATGTTTCATCAATAATCCAAAGGCAACATGTCAATGTTCAATAACGATGCATCATTAGTCAATGACAATTTAGGCATGGTCAATAATCAGTACAATAACAATAATCAATAGCAATATATTCAATAAGTTTCCTTGCATCAATTTTTGGTATGTGGATACATGAATTCCCCCTCATCGCCAAAATCAATAGTGGTCTAGTCATATATATATATCCTCCGCGGCACCAATTTGACCAATATCACAACATCCTTCAGCCGTACCAATATAAAGGCCGTAGCCCAAACCCGTACCAATGAGCTCATGAATTCTATGGCATGCCAATTGTATCCAATACTCTCGAATCCAAGGTTCAATAATCGATATTTCAATAACGATAGTTCAATAATATTAGTTTCATAACAATAGATCAATAACAATGATTCGTAGCAATATTTCAATACAATAAATCAATCACAATAATTTCCATGGCAATAGGCATGTTTCAATGTCAATATGCAATAGCCAATAATCAATAGTTCTATATGGCAATGCTTCAATGATTTTGATGACAACAATAACAATGCTTCAGACGCGGAATCGATGCAACACTTACTCGTAATTACTCATAAGGCTTCCAACAATATTTTTATGCAATAACTAAAATACAATGGTTAGCAATGAAATAATCAATAATCAATGATTCAGGATAGGTACCTAGCCAAATCTTGAGACTCCGACTACACTCACCTCAGCTCCGATGCTCTACGGCTCTCGGATTACTACTCATTTTTTCCTAGTTTTCGTAGGATATGATGGACCTTCTATATCCACTTTGTGAGCAAGACAATAGCTATCAAACGGTGTAGAGAAATCAATGGAAGCTTGAGGATTCAAGAGAGGTGCTAGCTTGAGCTTAGGTGGAAAATGGTAATGGAGGTGCTTGCTTGTTTTTAGAGAAAAGATTGTGAGATTGAAGGAAGAGAGTCTCGGTGTTTTCTAAGGAAATGATTCCAAACTCACCAACTCACTCTTAAATCTATTCACTAGTTTACCTCTAGCCAAGGGTAACCTTATTTTAAATTCATTACCTATTCCACCACCAATCACAAGGTTTCCTCCAATGGAAGGTAAACTATTTAAAATCATTTTCATTTTCTAATAATTTGAGATAGCTATAATGGCTATCAATTAACTATCATCCTCTCTTACAAATTCACAAAGATTTCACGTGATTGTGTCTAAGCAAGGAGGTGACTCATCCTTAAAATATGATAATTATGAGGTTAGTCCATCAACTTTCCAAAATTCACACATTTACCCCTCAAACTTTTAATTCTTGTAATTTAGTCACTAAAATAGTTTTCACAGATATCCGTACTGATACGCGTTATGATCGTATCGATACGGCTAGCCAGAGTTTGGTAAGTTAGTTAAAAACTGAAGGAGTCATACCGATACGGATCCTACCATATCAATACTCTATGCTTGAATTCAAAATTTTAAAGGTTTTGATAATAACCCTAACTATGATCTGACTTAACTGGGATTCAATACTATATTTATAACCACATACTTTAAGATAATAAATTATTCAGACTTCTCTGATATGAATTTTCTGGTCACTGGAACCTAATTTTGACTAGGCCGATTTTCGGGGCGTTACAAGTTTGTTAGTCGAGCTTCATGTGGAGCCTACCTTAGTACAAGAGATCAAGAGAATGCAAGTGTTGTACGAAAAATTAGTGGCAAAGATAAAGATGGTTCAACAAGGTGAGACATCTAGCTTTGAGGTACGAGATGGTGGAATCTTGTACTTAAGAGGCCGGTTGTGTGTTCTGGCCTTGAAAGGTTTATGGGATTGTATTCATTGATAGGCGTACCATAGTTTGTTTACTATGCATCCTGGTAACAATAAGATGTAAAAAGATCTTCATCATTTTTATTGATGGTCAAGTATGAAAAGAGACGTGTTAGAGTTCGTGACTAGATGCTTATCTTGTCAGCAAGTTAAGGTCGAACATCAAGTTCCTTCGGCTTGCTCCAGCCTATTCAAATTCCATAGTGGAAGTGTGATCGAGTGACCATAGATTTTGTGATAGGTTTTCCATTGACCCAAAAGAAACATGATGATGCATGGGTAACAGTGGATCGTTTGACCAAGACTGCTCATTTCTTGTCTGTACAGATAGATTTCACATTTGAGAGGTTGGCAAGGTTTTACATCCAAGAGATTGTGAGATTGCATGGAGTGCCATCGTCGATCATTTCGAATAGAGACCCCCAGTTCACAGTGAGGTTGTGGAAGAAAATTCATGAAGTTTTGGACACAAGATTACATTTTAACACTGTTTTTATCCTCTGACTGATGGTCAGTCCGAGCGAGTCATCCAGATTTTGGAAGATATGCTTCGGTGTTGTATCATTGATTTTGGGGGAGTTAGGAAGAACATCTACCGCTTATCGAATTTACCTGTAGAAATAGCTTCCAATCGAGCATTAAGATGGCTCATTTTGAAGCCTTGTATGGGCGTAAGTGTAGAACACCATTGTGTTAGACCGAGCTCAACGAGAGGAAGATTGTAGGATCAGATTTGATTAAGTAAACTGAAGAGAATGTTTAGATTATCAAAGAAATATTGCAAGTGGCCTTCGATCGTTAGAAAGATTATGCGGATCAGAAATGTAAGCACATCGAGTATGAGGTTGGTAACAAAATTTTTTCAAGGTGTCACCGTAGAAAAGATTAATCCATTTTAGATGGAAAGGCAAGTTGAGCCCAGGGTTTATTGGACCGTATGAGATTCTTGATAAGACTGGACCCATGGCTTACCGGTTAGCCTTGCCTTCGGAGATGGCATGCATTCATAATGTTTTCCATGTTTCTATATTGAGGGATTATCATTCTGATCCATCACACGTTTTCCCCTTGAGAAGATTAAGAACAACACCGATTTGACCTATAAAGAAGAGCCGATAAGAGTTTTGGCTAATGGAGTCAAGGAGTTACGCAACAAGTGCATACCTTTAGTAAAGATGTTGTGGAGGAACCATGGAGTCAAAGACGCTACATTGGAGATAGAGGAAGATATGAGGTTGCTTTACCCGCATCTGTTTCTATCAGGTAAATTTTGGGGATGAAATTTTCTTTAAGGAAATGAGAGTTGTAACAGCCTTGATTTTAGAATCTGAGGGTCGTTTAACAAGAAACATGGACTTTTTGGTTGGGCCAAGAGTTTGGGCCTTTGAGAGCCTTAGTGGGCTTGTATATGGTTGTTGGGCTTGAGTTTTTGGTTTGGTGTTGAGTTAGGATGATGATGGGAGGGTAGTGAGGTAAATTACCTTATTTTGAAGAGGAAAAGTGGGGCTTCTTTATTTCCCTCTGTAGAAAATAAAGAGACTGGGATCACCATTGTCCTATTGTCTTCTTCTTTCACCCATTCTTCCCTTTCCTAACTCCCACACCTAAGAAAGGTTGAATCTTGGTAGTTTCGAGTTGAAATTTCAGATTTCAAGTTAATAGTTTTATTATCAGCAATTAAGGATCTATATTTTGAGGTAAGTTTCATCAAGAATGGTGGACATGCAATTTATGGGTTTTATGGGGGGTTTTAGAAGAAATGGGTTTAAAGATGAGTAACCCTATTTTCTAGCCTTATAATATGAGTTAGTTACCTCATTTCATCTCTTGCAAGTTTTAATTCGTATTTACAACTCCTTTTGCAGTGAAAGAGGTTAGAGGATTTTCCAAACAGCTTGGAAAGAACAAGGCTTGAGGAGCTTGACTAAGAGCTTATTTGCAGTAAAGAAATCAATGTTAGTACACTACTAACTCCTTTTTTTCATGCACATACTAAGGATGATGCTTTGTGTGCTTAAATTTGATGTTTATGGTTGATTTTGGGTGTTATAGGTTAGAGACCCTCTTTAATGGAATAATTTAGGATTTATGTTAAAAACTTGTAAAAATGGTAGTAAACCACCCTAATCAACTTCCATAAGATGTTGGATCGAGCTAAAGGGTTAAAGGTTGTGTTTTAGGGCTTGGAGAGAAATTTTCAAGCCTAGGAAGCCATTTCTGGGCTTCAGTATCGGTACATGGGGAGCCCATACCAGTACCCTAGTGTTTTGGGTTTGAAAACACTGTTACATTAATTTAAACTATGAAGGGGTACCGGTACAGTGTTTAACCTGTATCGGTACACTAGGTAAAGCAGTTTCGGTACATGATTTGGCGAGTACCGATAATTATAGGCTGAGACACGGGTCGGTAAATATGCTACCCAAGAAACTGGGTACCCAATTTTGAATATCGCTAAATATAACCGTAGCCGTCGTCCTTGTACCATAATCACGGGCCACCATCTGACATCGTCTCTGATCGGCAATGGTCACAAAATGATCGCCTTACAATCCTCTTCTTTTTTGTCCAAACAAAATCTCCAAAAACGATTAAAAACTTGCATCACTAATTCGAAACGTCAGGTTCTTCCCTTATCAGATCAGTCGCCGTTCACCGTTATATTGACGTCAAATTGGTGCTTGTGGTTCCTGTTACATGCATCCACATTTTCATCTTTGGCATTCTCCATCTGATGCTCCAATCCTTAGGAACCCCAAAAACCCAAAAAGCTAAACTCATTCCCTTTTCTGATTTTGATTTTTAATTTTCACTTGGCTCGTTGTTTACTGTGTTTTTGGGTTGGATTTTGGTTCTGTTTTAGAATCAAGGAAATGAGTGATATTTGTATATTAGCTGGTCATGACGAGCTTCAAGGATATCTGGGTTATGAGAGGTGAAGGGATGGTAGTAATTTGGGTTTTGGTTTTGAGATAACGGTGGTGGTGGTCGAGAGGCTTAGCGGTAATGAGGAATGGTCATGTAAACTAATGGGAGCCTTGGAGGATTTGGTTTAGGAGTTGAATGGTGTATGTGGCTTTAATTTGAAGGTGATTGTTGTAGTGGATACAACAGTGACCGATAAGTGAGAGTGCGAGTAAATTGCTCGCAAGGCTAGATGTTTTGTGGTGGTTTCAGTTCGAGGCTCATTGGCATAGTGGTATAGGCGTTAGCATGTTAGAGTAGTGGCAATGGTGATGCTCTAGTGAACATTAGCCGAGAGGCCTTGTGCGGGGGAATGTTTCGATATGTAAAGCTGTGGGGAGCTCATTTTGGAAGTGAGAGTGATGGAAGGAGGTAGCATATGGCAACCGAGAAGCTCATGTAATGAACTTAGTGGCATGTGACCAATTCCCCTAGCTTCCTGTAGCATTTTATTTCAATATCCCTTTTTAATCTCTCTTCCAAGGTCTTCCCTCCATTGCTAACGTGACCCCCTAAAGTGAACTTGAACTAGGCATTAAATAGGGGGTTTGAAGGAGTTAGTTGCAGAGAATGCAAGGTTGGTTGAATATACGAGTGACGTGCAAGTTTAGGCTTTTATATTTTCATGTATTTTAATTTTATGTATTTCTTGGGTTTTGCATGATTTTGGGTATAATCATACTCATTCCGGCCAAGTAATTAAGCTCTGAAAAAATTAATACTTATAGGTGCCCCTCTTTTACACATTGCTCGAGCGAGAGGAATAGGGAAAAGACAAAAAGTAACATATGTTGTTCGACCGAAGTTGTGTTTGTAGTGATGACTTCACCCCCTCATCTTCGGGGACGTTGGATTTAGAGATAACAACTTCTATGTGTGAGCATGAGAGTCTATTCCTTCACTGTTGCGAAATATATAAGTGCGCAATTAGTGCAAGTATACACGTTGCAAAAGTAATAAAGTGATGAGAATCAAGTATCATTTTCTCAGGGACTGGAGTGATTCAGTTCAAAGTAATCGCACTTCCATAAAGAGAGATAAATAATGAAGATGAAATGGTCATGATAACAGTAAAGTAAATGCTACGAAAAAAAATTAAACTAAATTGATATTTAAGAGAGCAGTGAGAAAAACTCTATTAAATACAATAATCAGGATGCAAAATAGGCTGAGCTTACCAAAGAATCATATGGCTAACTACAAGAAATACTTAGCAAAAAATTGCAAACAGGCAATTCGACAAAGCCACTAAAATGTCCCTTGACTATTCTTAGCTCGAGAGACTAGATAGTAATACACTACAACATCACATTCCTGTCTCAACCCTAGCAAGCTACTATCCATTAAACCATATCCCTTTTAGCCGTTGAAACCCTACCTTATTCCTGTAACACCCTAAACCTAGATGCCACATTTGGGCCTCAAGCCCAAACCGTTAACATAAAATTTCTCAACCTGGTTTAGCACAAACAAGTTATTTTCTAAAAACATTTAAATTCAATAATTAAAAGATAGATGAATCCTTAAAATGTTACAAGTGAGCTCTAATTTAATTTAAAACATTTAACCTATCGACTTAATCAATACAAATCCAAATAAGAGTTAGAGACATTTAAATAATGTCATACGAATACATAGCCCAATAAGATCTAAGTGTTGTACTCTGAACAAGTGATGCGCTAAAACCTAAAATCTGTGAACAAAAACAACAATTTCGAACACTGAGCTAACGAAACTCGGTGGATAAACTTCCATTCTACCATGCTTCATGTAAATCATAAATATAAGCATGTAACTAGCAATGATGTCATGGTATTAGGGTTAAACACGAGGCGCTACCACTAGTCGCCTAAACACATGTTGTAACAACAAGCAATGCATAAAAATGCACCATAGCAATCAAAGAAAGTCTTTTATACAAACCTTGAGTGAGGCTCGAGGACACACAACATCAAGAAATTACACTCAAAGTGAGGCCTGGGGACACAAAGCATCGGGAACATACACCCTATACTCCAAATTACTCATTGAGTATCTTCGAACGAGGACCGTGGACACGAAGCATATGGAACATACGTTTGGTACTACTTACCATAGTGTTGTAACACAATATATGGTATCTGGATTCCACCAAACAAGTGCCCACATAGCACACAACATCAACCTAATCATCAAGCAGCCCTATGGTTGCTAATAACATACATGTTGTTTATGGCTATTACCAATTTATTTCTCATTATGCTCGAGTATGTGGGTAAATTATTGGTTTCTCAGTTTTACAATTCATTTTACCTCATTAGGAGTCTATTAGATCATATCCCTCAAATTATCAGCACCTTGAACTCAAAACAAACTTTTCTGGACAGATTGCCCAGTCGGTACTGATACCCAAACTCGCGCACCGATATGGTATACTAGGTACCAGTACCTGCCCTTAGTGTACCAATACGTGGGCACTATAGAAGGGAATCAAAGAGGCACTCCGTACCAGTACTCGAGCACGAGTATCGTTATGCCCCTTTAGGTATCAATACGTTCTTGCATGTACCGGTACCAAACTTGCTCATTGGAATTTCCAATAAAGTAGTATGTACCGATACGGGACGACCAGTACCAGTACTCTTTGAACCCCGTACAGGTACTAGTTGAATCCTATACCGATACTCCCCTCACCGTGCATACAAGTTCATTATTTTAACACGGGGTACCGATACACGTTCATCCCGTACTAGTACACGAGCCTAGATTTCCAGTTTTGTAGCTTGAAAGGGGTTCCCACAACCCCCAAAACTCCTCTAAAAGTTACCAAAATGATCATACACATTATGGAAGTTGATTTGAGTGGTTTACTACCATTTTTACAATATTTGAACACCAAATCCGGATTATACCATTATCAAGCCTTTATACAACCAAAACATCAAAATAGCTTACAAGGCATCATTTTTATGATGTCCATGAAACAAAAGGAGTTAGAGGTGTACTAGCCTTACTCCTACAGCAACAAAGCTCCTTGCCTGAGCCCTCAAGCTTTCTTTTTCCCTTAGACCTTGGAAGCTTCTCTCTCCTCTTTTAGTTCAAGAAAATGTTGTAAAATGCGTTACAACACCGTTGGAAGGAATAATGATGCTAAAGAGAAAATTTAACAACTAGAAATAGGGGTTGAATCTTCCATTCTTGTTCAACTTCTCTAACCCCCACCAAACCCATTTTCTCTGCTCACTACCATTTTCTTCCATCGTTACCTTGATTGATAGATCCTTTGATGTAGATTCCAACTCCTTTGACCCAAATTCTGAGATTATCACTCTAACCAACAAGGTTTGATCTTTTATTTTTTCTGTTTGAGGTAAGAAAGAAGAAAATAGTGTGAGAAAGGTATGGGGAACAAGAGTGATATCACTCTTCCCATTTTCTGTATAGGTTTAACGCCAAACCAGCCTCTGCTTTTGAATAAGGGGTAAATTACCCCATAACCCACTCTTATCTCTTCTCATCACACTCTAGGCCAAGCCCTAGCCTAAGAACAAGGAACTAGCCTACTAAGGTCCACATACATATACTAATTGGGCTCAACGCTTCAGCCAACATAAAAGGCCTATGGCTTGGGTGAACCCGACCTATAGATTATGAAATCTGGGTCGTTACAACTCTCCCATCCTTAAAGAAAATTTTGTCCTCGAAATTTACCTATTGGAAAAAGATAAGGATAAATCAACCTTATGTCCTCCCTATATTTCCACGTGGCTTTCTCTACTCCATGGTTCCTTTGTAACATCTTTACCAAGGGTATACAATTATTGCACAACTCTTTTACTCTTTTACCTAGAACCTTTATAGGCTCCTCTTTATATGTCAAGTAGGTGCTAATCTCAACAGGATGACATGCGACAGACCAAAGTAGTAATGCCTCAACATAAAAACATGGAAAGCATTATGAATGCGTGCCATCTCCGAGGGTAACGCCAAGCGATAAGCTACAGGTCTGACTCTCTTTAAGATCTCATATGGTTCAATAAACATTGGGCTCATCTTATCATTCTATCCAAAATGGACAACCCTTTTCTACAGTGACACTTTGAGAAAGAGATTGTCATTAACCTCATACTCAATATGCTTACGCTTTAAATCTGCATAAGCTTTCTGACGATCGAAGGCCGTTTGCAATTTTCCTTGATAATTTAAACTTTTTCTTTGGTTTACTTAATCAAGTCTGATTCTATAATCTTCATTTCATTGAGCTCTGTCTAACATAAGGGAGTTCTGCACTTGCGCCCATACAAGGCCTCAAAGTGAGCTATCTTAATGCTCGACTAGAAACTATTGTTGTAGGCAAATTCAACTAACGAATTATGATCTTCCCAGCTCCCTTCAAAATCAATGATGCAACAATGCAACATGTCTTCTAAAATTTGAATGACTCGTTTATGCTTGCGAAATAGATATGCTCTTTAGAGCAAGTATACTAGCCTTATTAGTCGTTGAAATCCTAAACTTATGTTTAAGCCAGATTAGGACCAAGTTAACAGCTTAACCCTACTATTCATGCTTTTTAACCTAACTCTCTCAATATTAAGCCACGAATCAATAGATAAAAGGCCTATGTTGATAGCTCTTACAATAACTATGCATGAGGGATAATGAACATAATAGATAAAGGAAAAGAAAAAGTATTTAGCTTATATCTGAGCCTAAAACATCCATAATAAAAGTATTAAGAAACATGGCAGTTTATCAAGCAAGGAAAAGAAAGAATCAAGCATCCTCGACGTTCTCCTCCAATCCCTCTAACTATGCTGCAAGTCCCACACTCCTCTAGCCTCTCTCAATGGCTTTTGTTTTGTGGAGACTCCTCTAGACCTTAGACTCTGGTGGTTCTTTGATAGCTGAAGACTAAGGGCTATCTTCTAAGATAAAGCTCTCTTTGTTTGTGGCCCAAGTCTTCTTTATATAGGTAGAAAAGTTAGGGTTTGGAATCCCTAAAGTGCCCGAAGCCTCTTTAAGACGATCTTGCTTTCCCACTTCATTTAATGAGTGTCGTATCAGATGAGAATCCACATAAGCTAAGTCTGGTTCATCTCTAACTCTTATTGCCTCGTCAGTTGTAACACCCTCGACCTGGATGTCACATTTGGGCCTTAAGCCCAAACCCAAAACCATAAAATTTCTTTTCAAATTGGATCAGCCCAATGAGGAAGTTGTAAAATCATTTAAAAACCAATGATTAAAATAATATATATATGAATAAATAAAATATTACAAAGGAGCTACAATTTAAATTTTAAAACAATTAAAGGTACATTTTAAATAATACAAATTTAAATATTAAATACAGACTCCAACGTGTAAGGTCATATGAACACATAGCCCACTAAACTCAAATACTATACTCTGAAGATCACCAAGTGCTAGAATCTCGACCTGATAGTGCTCCTCGATCCCACGATCCAGCGCTCAACCTATGAACGGAAACAACGATTCCGAGCGCTGAGCTTACAGAGCTCAGTGGTACACATCTACTCTACTATACTTTATGCTAATCATAAACGTAAGCATGCATGCTAGTACGAGCAGTAAGAAGAGATAAACAAACATGTGGCACTACCACTAGTCGCCTAAACACATGCTTTCAACATAGCAAAACATCATACATGGCCCACGAGGCCCAATCATACTCGGGATCCCACCAGATCATCCAAGCAAAAAACACGAAGTAAAAACCACAAACCTGGAGTGAGGCCCGCATCCACAAATTATCAGGATCGTACAATCATGAGTGAGGCCCGCTGTAACCCCTTTAGCCCGGCCTAGCCGAAACCAGACCAAAAGAGTCACATTAGGTTTACCGAAGCAAACCCAAACTAATAACCTAAACTGAGCCCATTTTTTCTTTTTATCTTGTCATTTAATTATAATCCTACATGTTCATGCTCCAGCTGAATCGTCGCAATTAAACCAGATTATAAAGTAGAGACCAATTGCTCAATAACTCGTATTGGGGACCAAAATGCAATTACTATAAATTGTAAGGTCTTTGATACAATTAATAATACCTAACCCTAATTAAGTCCATTACATGCTCTCAGGTTAAATTTCTAGTTCAAAACAATCATCCACATTCATTCAATTGCATCCATAATAATCAGGGACTAATTTGCAAGATTTCCAACTTTAGCAAAACAATATTGCATAAAAACAACATAGCGTACCAATACAGGCAAGCCCGTACCGATATAGAATAACAGGCATAACGACTTAGCGTACCGATACACTCATGACCGTACCGATACAATGTGTTGACCAACCCGTATTGGTACAACTTTGGCCCGTACCCATCCCCTTCACATTTTCTTAAAACTCAGGATTCCAGTAACCAAAATGCGTCCCGATGTAGTACCCCGCATACCGGTATGGTATGTTAAAATCGAAGGGGTCGTATCGATTCTCAAACCTATGTACCAGAATAAGCATTTATTTTCCTTAAGCCGTACTAATAAAGTGGCTAGGTATACCGGTACCCATAGCTTTAATTCGACAAATTGAGCCCCAACAGGACCCCGCGTACCGATCTTGAGGTACTCATACCGGTATGCAGAGGCCTGTAATGTCCTCTAGGTCCAACATATAACACTTTGGCTCATTCCAAACAACATCAACACTTATCTAAACATCATATAGCATCGTTGACATGCTTAAACATCATCATAGCAGCATTTTGGACCAACCTAGCAAACATAGCACAAGTATTCACCAAGTTTAAAGGCATGCTCCCTAAACCAAATCCAAAACACAAAACCATTCATGCCAAAACTATTTACAACTTATTACAAGTCCAAAGCAACATTTAAACTTGCAACAACATGGAGTTCATCAAAAGCCCTCCCAAAACCTCATCCAACACATTGCCTTTATTAATACCGTATGTGTTTAAACCATACTTTAAAAATAAGTCTTCGGAAATCCTTCCTTGCTTCCTCGCTACCCGAAAATTCTAATTATCTGCATTGATGGAAAACAAGAGCGTAAGCACACTAGGCTTAGTGAGGAATGCTCAAAACCAACAACCATCAATGCTTTTTAAACCATTTTCCATTGTTTAATAAACACATTCTAAGTTACTTTTAAAACATCATCTCCATTTCATGCCTTAACAAAACCATGCACTTAACATTTCCCAAAACAACATAATAAACTATATGTAACATGTATCATGGATTCAACAACAAAGTTCCATTTGCTACCCTCAATTTAAGCTTTCCCATGCATACTGCCAATGCAAGGCTTAAAGAGTACAACATGTTTAAACCACATTTAACAACATAATTCATCTCATCTAAAAACACCTCACAACCATCCTTCATCAAAAACCAATCCACAACAACCGAATCTAACACAAAACACCTCCCAAACTTAACCCAACCATAACCTAACGCTTCCACACATCAATCAACATCTAAAAACACCTCACAACCATCCTTATACCTCCATCATTCATAGAACCCTCACAACTCCTCAAAAACACATAATTATCAACCTAGAAAATTGGGAATTCAAGTAGTTTCGGGATTCCTATGATTAAACCATCCTATTAACATCATTCAACATCAAAATCATGATATATATCAATCCAAATCATGAGAAATCAGAATCATTACGGAATTAAATCAATTTCACCAATTAAACATTGATTTAACCATTTTCCTTCAATTAAATCATCAAAACAAGTTGAAAATCATAATTAAAGGATTAAGAACTTGGGAATTTCAATAAACAACCTTATATTAGAGGAGAAGAACGAACCTCACCTCCAATGGTTAATTTCTCCCTTAATTTGCAAAGTTTAGTTGAAATCTAAGAAGATTTTGTAATAGGAATTAAAGAAATCAATTATAAAACAAGAAGGAACTCAATAGGATTTGATCCATAAGAATTTTAAAGTGAAAATCTTAGTTTGGCTACTGGGAAAGTTGAGAGAAAAAGAATTGCAAAGTTAGTTACATAAGAAAAGTGATTTGAGAAAATAACATCTTTTTAATTAAATCCACCAACCTTTAATATTAAAACCAATAAAAAACTTTTTAAAAAATAACCTAAATTAAGGGAAAAATCGGATAAAAAAGGATTGTTCAAATAGCTCCTTAA
The DNA here is from genome assembly GCA_019671005.1 of Hibiscus mutabilis. Classification (NCBI taxonomy): domain Eukaryota; kingdom Viridiplantae; phylum Streptophyta; class Magnoliopsida; order Malvales; family Malvaceae; genus Hibiscus; species Hibiscus mutabilis. Next base: position 17,226,503 of record CM033732.1, read on the forward strand.
AGATTCTAAGTTTTGTCCCTTTTATAAAAGAGTCACCAAAAATAGTTTTGAAACTTTACATTTTGGTCACTACCCAAAATGTCCACTTTCTAGACCCCTATTTTTAGAATTGATTCCACCAAAATCATTTCCACATTTAATAATGATTTTATATAATTTTTCCATATCTTAACCCTTCCGAAAATATTTAATCCCGAAACCGATTCAAATTCCCTAATTCGATCCAACAGACCATCTAAACCACTTAGCAAACTCCTAAGCCCAAAACTGAGGCGTTACACCCGCTTCCACACAACATGGGGATCCTACACTTTGAGTGAGGCTTGTGTCCATATAGCATTAGGACCTACACTCTTGGGGATGAGGCCCACGTCCACACAACATCGGGATCCCTTATCCATGCTCGGAATCTCCCATCAAGCATATTTGAATGAGGCTCGCATCCACACAGCATCGAGATCCTCTATTCAAAAGTCTTTAAAGTGTTGCAACACCTAAATCTGGGTATCCGGATCCCACCAAACAAGGGTGACTCAACTATCTCGTCGTCTCATCAGCACACAACAAGGACTCCAATTACCACATAGCACACAACAACATACGATCCACCGAGGATCTCTATGATTTACTATTACAAGCAATCACCTAGTTTTACCAAGTTATTAGTACATTAAGAAAGCATGCTTTGATCATTTTTATTAAGTCATCAATTATCCGCATTATCTCATTAATTATGGTAAGAACTAATCATATTCGTCAATTTCCATCTTAACAGGCCTTTAAGCCGGTTAGTGTTGATTACCGATTTTGTAAGCAATTTATCGAGTATTTGCCAGTATTAGTCTATTATTACAACCCCAACTTTAACTAGCATTATAGGCCATTAAGCATCGCGACATCAATATTAATTACGAGGCGCTATTCTACCCCTAAAGCTTATGAAAGGTGTTTAAGTGTACGACTAACACATGAAAGTCATTAATATTAATTACCTATTTTTAAGTATTTAATCAAATATTTATTAGTATTGCCCCTTACTAATATTCAATCGAGCATATTAATTCATTCAACTAACACACAAGGCATTATCACATAGCAATCATAAATCAGATAATCAAACGGATATTCAGACAATCCTATACGGTCTCTAAAGCTCATGACAGTCCCAAACATTCTCAAGCTCATCAAGTATATCAATAATTACCAAGCCTCGAAATATCAGCATCAACACATGCTTATACTCATCTCCTAATTTGCAACCAATAACATGCAAAACAATTACACTTATGATGTCATAAAGCATTTCAAAGTTCAAGGTGTACTAACCTTAAGCCGATATTGCTAAAATTATCATCCAAACTTCCTGAACAATCCACTTGATCCAATATCCCAACTCGAATAATCTTTGTATATCAACAAATACGAAAATACTAAAATTCCATGCATCTCCTATACCAAACGAAAGGTCAAACACATAAAAACAGCTCACTGGGTTCAAATTTGGCAAAACGAAATGCACCCTTTGATCTAGAACGTCGAGAAACCCAGGGTAGGGTCCCCGAAAAAGTCATCGTCGGTCAATGATCAACGGCGGCTGGCGACGGTGGTCAACAGCGACGGCGGCGGTGCGAAGACATTCAATGTCGTCGGCGACTACGGCATGATGATGGCGGTGGCAGTGCAATGGTGCAGCGGCAGCAGCAACTGAACTTGGCTCGGTGCAGTACGACTCGGCTTGGCTCGGGCTGAGTCAGCTTGGCCTGACTTGGCCGAGTTGGACTGAGTCAGCTCGGCCTGACTCGACCGAGTTGGACTGAGTCATCTTGGTCTGACTCAGCCGAGTTGGGCTGATTCCACTCGGGTAACTTGGTCCCCTGAAGCAGGACAAAGCCCACGTGTAGTGACGGTGCATAGGGGCGCGTGACGACGCTCCCAGCGGCTTCTGGCGACCAGACTTCACTGGTAGGCTATTATCAGGCCGGTGAACTCGATGGTGGCCTTTGTTTTTCGATTCGAGCCCTATAACCTTTTGAATTTAACAACCCAAAACTTCTTCTCTCTCACCTCATCTGACAACGACTCCGATGGTGGTGTCGTTGATACCGACAAACTCGTCTCGGCGAGATGAACATAACAGCGGTGGTGGTGGCAGTGTCGCGATCGAATGATTGGATCTCGAAGTTTGAAATTTTCACTCCAAATTTTTCTCTCTTTTTCTCTCTCATCCACCATTCTCATCTTTTTCCTTTTTTCTCTCCTCCATCAGCTCTCCCCTTTCTTTTCAACCACCCACCCACCCACCCACCTATTTAAAATTCAAACCATTCCCTTTTTCCTTTTTATTTTTTTTCTTTTATTTTATTTTTACTCTACCAAATAATTAATAAAACCCCACATTCTTTTACCATAAAAGCCCAAATTCAATTTTTTAATTGGGCCCTCAGCCTAAGGCCCAATACTCGGTTCCAATACCCGATTCGCTAACCCAAATTCTGGGTCATTACAATTCTCCTCTCTTTAAAAGAAATTTCATCCTCGAAATTTGCATCCATAACCGTGAAAATACCAACCCATTACAACTCTTCGACGTTCTTAAGATTTCCCGTCATGCTACTCTGATCTCTCACAACACTTATTAACATGACCCTTTCCTTCTAATGGTACAAACAAAACCTCAACCAATTCTTTTTCATAGAAGGATTCCATCCTCGCTCGATACATTACAGACGACAAGCCAAAACTCAATGGTGCCTTAACAAAACGTCACACAGATACTTCATCAAAGAAACCTAACTTAAACTGTAGAACCCAAGAGATTGTTGCACAAAAATTCTTCTACAACAACACACGATCAAAAGAACATGATGTTAAACAACCATTACATCCAAACAAAACAACTCTTCTCGTGGTAACTCCCAGATAGAGAATCTAAATCTAACGTCATTCCCTTCCTAAAGCATCGCCTGCCAGGCGCAAACATTTTGAAAACAATCGACACCTCAACTTGGTTCAAGCATTCGCATTAAACTCATCACGGTCACTCATATCTGTAGATAACATAGCTCTTACCAACTCGATTTCTGTAAGGGTCTTACGATTCGAACCATAATGTGTCTGGAAAAATACATCCTTTATACTACCACTCAAATCTAACATAGCAAATAAAACCCACCAAGAATAAGGTTCCATCAACCTTGAATCTCGTGCTAAAAGGTGACATGAACACTTCGATGTGTCGTATGACCCAACTTGCAAACAAACCAAGAAGACTTTTTGTGGCTCACACCTTTGCTGAAAACTTATCAAATGGTACATACCAAGGACTATATCATTACCCAGTGAAATTGTGCACTCACAAATCTTGTACGAGATCCACGATTATTAATTTAATTCCCACTGATGAATACCAAAGCATCCCAACAACTCTGAAGAACTCAATACTTAACTCCCAATTGATAGCAAGTCAGCTACTTATCACTATCTCAAACACTCAACTCCACACTATCTCCAAAGCATGTGGTGACAGTTTGGTACAAACTGTCACTCTCAAAATTTACCACATACTGACCATTGTACTAATAAGGAAGAATCTCCTACCTTGTCATATCTTTTCCAAAACACCCACCACAAGATCTTAAAGTCTATTGACAACCATCAGACCCAAATTCAATCATAATATTGTATCCTCTTAACTAAAATCAGATGCTCCTTCTCGTGGCATTCAAAGCAAATTAATCCTTAACTTGAAATGTGCTAACGAGCACATAGGTACCAGTACTGCATAGAGCTAGTATCAACACTCTCTTACATGACCATTACCTAGGATAACCCCACACGACAACATGATACTATAATCATATACTTAGTATGATTCACTACTTATTTAGCTCATTTGGCTTAGGTGGTGATCGACTACACCATCAACAGCTCTTACATACCCTGTCCCATGTCATCATCGAAACCTCAATTTCCTTAGAGATCAAGTACCTTAAAATTCACATTATTATGAAGAAAACAACCTTACCCTTCTATCACAAAAAATATAGCTCTAACAGTACAACAAAACATCTTCGAAGACTTCAAAATCTCATTCGGATCTGATCAGGTCCACACCACTGTCACAACAAAATGGCTTCACATAGCTCGAGTTTCCACCGACGTCCCTCGGATCACTCCAAGGAAACCATGATACAATCAAAAGCATTTACAAAGTCTCAACCCTTGATTTCTTAACTGATTGCAGGTAATTAACATTTCCCCCCCACACAATCAAAGAGATAATTATCTTTTTAACGTCAAACTTTCTGTATTCCTATACATCCACACCTGTCACGCAAAACATCCAACTTATATTTGGGAGACAACACAGTGGCTCCCACCTTACCTTCACTGAAATACCAAGACGTCACCCCGAACATTACCCACAATTACACATACTTAAAGAAAAAAAGAAAATCTTCATTCTAAAATCCATTTATCATTTTTCTAACCTCAACACATTAACAATAAACATCACACTTTCAAACTAATCTCAGAAGAACATACAAGTACTTCACATTCAATTAAACGGGTTATCCACCTTATGAGACGGGTAACGGTCTTCCACTATTTAACAAACTATCAACGGTTTGAGCATCACCTCCACGAACCTACTTATTACAAGCGAGCAAGCCGACTCTCCCTTGGACGAGGCACATAGACAAAAAGGACATCATTCAAGTTGCTCCCATAAAATTGAATCTCCGACTACTCAACAAGGCCAAATCCTCTAACAATGGCGATAGCATCTACATCTAACTTGGTCTTACCTTAACGTCCACTCATATTCCTAATAGGGAGAGATCCTAACGACTCCTCCATAGAGCATAAACAAACACTCTGGCAGTCTAAAAGCTCCTGAGATTGAACTGCACATATTAACACCTATCGATTTGGTCTAAAGTATCTCACCACCCTATTTCCATCCTCTAAACAATCACTACAAAGATCACGATAAAAGGGCAATGATCCAACATTTTAATTCTAAAGGATGGGTTCCATCAAGGTCTCAAAGCCTCAAACTCACTTTCGACATCACTGGCTAGCACCACACTTGATTATCCAGAATAATTCCCATGGTGCAACAACTCTCAAGAAGGTAGCTTTCCCTCAAGCCTGTAGAACGTCTAACCTTGACCATAGTTTGACGAACTAATGGGTCCTGAATCCACTATCTCTGAGGAATGCCCTAAGAATAGCAATGATACTCTCTAAGTATCAACAAAGATTTATTTTTAAACAGATAAAAAAGGTCCTCAAACCAACGTGCACTCATCGATCAATTTCAAGAGTGGATTATCCATATCCATAACACAACCGTTATCCAGCGTAATGGTGAAGATTCCTTGCCGTGAACTCTCAAAATGAATCTAAAAATTTTAGGGTAACTATAACGCACAACGAAGACACCATTCAGGGTGACTAAACAATCATTTGGTTACTTACATTGGTGAAATTGAAATGTTATTTTCGGGTATAAACTGCCCAATGTTGATAAATATATTGATATATGTTTCCATTGATGAAATAGATTGATGATATAAGCCCAATGTATGATATAGAGATTCGAAGGTATAGTTGGATATCCATTGAGTTATAAACATATGTATAAGTATTCTAAGCACTTTAGGTAAAGTGCAAATTTATTCTAAGCACTTCAGGTAAAGTGTAAATTTCATTAAAGGTGCACTTCGGTGCTAAGCACTCCCGATAGAGTGTAATAATATAATATACTCAAGTAAGTATAGGGGAATGACTCGTGTACATAGAATCTCTTAATTCGATACCTTGGGCTAAATAAATTGAAAAAAATGGGAAGACAAGCTTGAAAGCTTGCAGATAGAAATGGAAAGAGGTATTGGTAAGCATTGAAAGCTTACGGATGGAAATGGCAACGGTATGGGTAAGATCTAATCTTATCCCTTTGATATACATATTTATTTATGTTAGCGAGTATGTAATGGTAAGGTGATCATATACATTCTTAATCATTAATATTGATATTGATATTATGACAATTGCACTTGAATTCGAATTATTGCCTCACTAAGTGAATACTTAGCGTGTGATTGTTTCAATCGTAGGAAAATAGGAGCATTTGGAGTAAGGAGCACTAGTGGACATCATCTATCAAGAATAGGTACATCAGTATCAGTAATATAATATTTGAGGTTGTTTGATATTCACTAGTTGGCATGTTTATTAAATGGTTATGCATGCTTTGATATAAATTGTATTTTATTGGAATCTAGATAAATTTTAAATCAGACAGTTTTTAGGCAGTTTCACTAATTATATAAAGTCAAATTAAATTGATAAGTTACTGCCTAAAATTAAACCTGATTTAAAGATGAAAAAAATAAAGTTTAAACTTTACGCGATTAATTAGATTTTTAAATAAAGATCAAATTGTAATTTTTTTATAAAACAGTGTTTACCAAATTATAAATATAAATGGTTTTTACAAATATTTTGTGACATATCTGTCTCGTATTCAATGATGGATACATAAAAGGGGTGTTACATTTATTGGTATCAGAACTACAGGTTTAGCCAGTTCTCGGCCTAAATGGAAGTGGTTTTATTTTAAAAAGAGTATACATGCCACTAGGATATCAATATTACTGATGTGATGTTTATATGATTTGATTGATGTCGCTCCTTACTAAAATAAATTTGAAATGAATTAGAAAATGAGAGATTCTGAAAAGAACCAGCAGTGATAATAGTACGTTGAATTTAGTGGAATAAGAAAGAACACTGACACAAAAAGGAGTGGCAGTGCGGGCTACCAGTTTTCTAAGGCTCGATATGAGATTTTGAGTATTAATTTTGCTCGATGTGAGGTTTTGAGCTACCCACTTGATTTCGAGTGAAGACTCGATGTGAGATTCCTAGTATTAATTCTGCTTTATGTGAGATTTTGAGCCATACACTTGATTATGAGTGAAGTCTCGATGTGAGATTTCGAGTATTAATTTTACTCGATATGAGATTTTGAGCCACCCACTCGATTCTGAGTGAAGAATCAATGTGAGATTCTGAGTATTGATTCTGCTCGATGTGAGATTTTGAGTCACTCACTTGATTCTGAGTGAAAACTCGAGGTAAGATTCTGAGTATTAATTCTACTCGATGTGAAATTCTAAGCCTTCCACTCGATTTTGAATGAAGACTCGATGTGAGATTTTGAGTATTGATTCTGTTTGATGTGATATTTTGAGCCACTCACTCGATTTTGAGTAAAGACTTAATGTGAGATTCTAAGTATTGGCACTTGATGTGAGATTCTAAGCACGAGTGTACGTTCTCAATGACGTGTGACATCAGGCCTCACCCCAATTTTATGGAATGACGTATTGTGTGACTTATGTGTCTAGCTCGTATGGTCTGTGGGATCACGAGTATGAGTGGGCCTTGCAGACCATGTATGATGTTTTACTATGTTTGAGAGCATATATTTAGGTGACTAGTGGTAGCGCCATATATTTATTTATCTCTTCTGATTGCTCGTACTAACTTGCATGCTTACGTTTATGATTAGCATGAAGTATAGTAAAGCATATATGTACCATTGAGCTTTGTAAGCTCAACGCTTGAAATCGTTGTTTTCGTGCGTAGGTTGATCGTTGGATTATGGGATTGTGAAGCACCATCAGATCGAGATTCTAGTACGAAGTGATCTTCAAAGTATGGTGTTTGAGTTAGTGGGCTATGTATTCATAGGACCTTACACGTTGGAGTCTATAATTCTTATTTTAAACAAATTGTATTAATTTAATCGTACATTCAAATGTTTTAATTTAATTTGGAGCTCATTTGTACTATCTTGATTTCTTATCTAAATTTACAACTGTTGGCTTTAAATTTTTTTGCGAATTACTTGTTGGACTAATCTAGTTTGAAAATTTTTATGGTTTTGGGTTTAGGCTTAAGGCCAAAATATGACATCTGGGTCGAGAGAATTATATTTAGTGGTATCAGAGCTTAGGTTTAGCCGATTCTAGGAAACCCAGGGTGGTGTAGGTGTTTTAGTAAGCTGTCTAGTGAATACAAGCCCTTAAATTAAGTTCGTAATCCTTAAGAATGGAATTATGATGGTACGAACAATGTTGTGACGCTAAGATGGTTATGTTTATGGCTGAGAGGGTCGAGATAAATGTTAAGTTGCTCATGAGAGCGATTTTAGGGGTCGAAGTTGCCCTAAATTATTAAGATGTGAGTTAGTTAAATAATGTCAGAGTCGAGGATGTGTCCTCCTCCCGCCACCTAAAAGGTGTTCTTGTCGCATGGTGTAACTGTTCTTGAGCCTTTAAATGCGTTATGAGAGTTTGTGGCAAGGAAACGTCATCGTTATATGTGTGAATAATGGTTACGACATGAGTATGGATGATTTATTCACGAATTGGTCAGTGGATGCATGTTTGGTGGTAGACCCCTATGTTTGCTTTAAAGGGAGTTCATTGATAGTTAGGAGGTGTCGTCACCCTTTGAGAAGGCGTTTCTCAGAGATAGTGGATTTGGGATCCACTAGTCCATTAGAGTATGGCCGAAGTTAGACGTTTTACAGGTTTGAAAGAGAGCTACCTTCTTGGGAGTTTTGGCACCGTGGAATTATTTTGGTTAATCAAATGTGATGTGATCCAGTAATGTTGAAAGTTAGGCTCGAGTCTTTAAAACCTCGGGGGAATCCAACCTCCAGCATTGAGAATGTTAAATTAATGCCCCTTTACCACAATCTCTATAGTGGTTGTTTAGATAATGCACAGTGGGGCTATGAGACGTGTATGATTGTTCGTCGGATGTCGATGTATGTAGTTCAATGCTCAAGAGCTGTTGGGTTGTCAGAGTGTTTGTTTGTGCTTCTTGAAGGAGTCGTTAGGACTTTCTTTGTCAAGAACATGGGTAGATGTTGAGGTAGGATCGAGTGGGATGCCGGTGCCAATCACCGTTGTTAGAAGACACTGACCAGTTGTAAAGTCAGAGATTTAGTTGTAGAGGTGCAACTCAAATAGGGTTTTCTTTGCCTGAGTGTTTAATTGGAGGAAGAGTCAGGTTCCTTCGTTAGTGGGGAGTTGATCTGTTAGACTGATGTTCGAACCGATGGCAGCTTGTTAGGTGTTAGTGAAAGACTTAATTGTCTCCTAAGGTGGATGACTCGTTTAACCGATTCTAAAGTACTTGTGTGTTTTTCTGGGATTAGTTTGAGGATAAGATACTTATTGTTAATGTGTTGAGGCTAGGAAAATTCAAAATGGATTTTGGAATGAAGATTTCTCCCTTTAAGTGAGTCATGGTAACGGGTGATATTCGCGGTGACGTTGAGGTGTTCTAGTGATGTTAGGGTAGAGGCCACAATATTGTTTCTCGAATATAAGTTCAATGCTTTGCGTGACACGTGTGAATGTATAAGGAACACGAAAGGAAGAGTTGGCAAGATAATTACCTTGTAACGCCCCAGTTTTGGGCCTATGAGTTTTTTAAGTAGTTTAATCGGTCTGACTGGTCGGATTAGAGGATTCGAGTCATTTTTGGGATTTAATTTGAAACAAATACTTTTGGTGATATAAAAATAATATAAAATCATTATTTAATATGGAAATGATTTTGGTAAAATCAATTTTACAAAAAATGGGTCTCGAAATTGGACATTTTGGTTAGTGACCAAATTGTAAAGTTTCAAAACTATTTTTAGTGACTATTTTGTAAAAGGGTCAAAACTTTGAATCTTTAAGGAGCTATTTAAGAAAAGTCTAATATCAGACTTTTCCCTTAATTGGCTATTTTAAATGATTTTAAATAATATAAAAAAGCATGGAGAATTACTTGGATAATTAAAGAGCGTTAAACAATTTGACGTAACTAACTTTTCTCAAAAATGAATTTCTCTCCAATTCTCTCCAGCCAAACACTTCTTTTCTCTTCAAAATTCTCAGATAAAATCTTATTTTAATTGATCTTTTGATTTCTAATGGAATTATGATGATTTTCTAACAAAATTTAAATGGTTTCTCATTGTTTTGTTGTGTAAATCCATCCAATTAAGGGGAAAAGCAGCCATTAGAGATGAGGTTCATTCTTCTCCTCTAATACAAGGTTCTTTATTGAAATTCCCAAGTTATTGATCCTTTACATATGTTTTCTAACTTGATTTGATGGTTTAATTAAGAAAGATTTGTTAAATCAAAGTTAAATTGATTGATTTTCGAATGGACTCCTTTTTGCTAAGTTATTGATTGACCCTAATCATGATTTTTGATGTTAAATAATGTTAATAAGTAGGCTTTAACATTGGAATCTCGAAACTTTGTGAATATCTAATTTTCTAGGTTGTTAGTTGTGAGTTCTTGAGGTGTTGTGGAGGTTTTATGAATGCTGGAGGTATAAGGATGTTGTTGTTGTGTTTTTAGATGTTAATTGATCGGTTAAAATGTTAGATTGTGGCTAGGTTAAGTTTGGAAGATGCTTGAGGTTGATTTCAGATGTTGTGAAGTGAAATTGGGTTGTAGATTTTGAGGATTTATGTTGTTGTGTTGTTGAATGCATTTTGATGCATTGGATCCTCTATTTTAGTGTGGATAAAATAGGGAAAGTTGGTCCTTAAGCTTGAGTGATGATTTTGGAAGCTTTGGAGGCAAGGTTACTGTATCGGCAAGTGAGGCTTTGCATGTCGTGAGTGAGAACGTGTCTTACAGCTTTGCAAAGGTTTGAAAATTGTGTTTGGGAGTTTAGATCAAGTTTGAAATACTGGTCTAAGCTTAGAAGTAAGTAAAGGAAGAATTCTCTCTCAAACTCGGTTTGGCAATTGGTTTTTATGCACTTGTTTAAATAGTGTAATTACTCAATGTATATGCATGTTTTGATCATAGTTTAATGATGGAACTTGATTACATAACGATGTTGATGCATTTGGAAGTAATGCATGTTTTGTTAATGTTTATGAACATTGATTAATGCAAGGTTTATTGCATTGGTTAAATGGTTTTGATGATGCATAAGAAAACAATGAGTTATTGTTAATGAAACGAATTATATTGGCAAGTGATGGTATGAAAAGGTTTTGTAAATGTTATCGAATATAGCTGGCCGACCATAGGATTAATAGTGCAGTATAAAATGTTGCATTGGATGTTAAGAGGTTTTGATCCGTAGTACCAAATACTCCATCCAAGTACCCTAACAGTTGAGGGGTTTAAATCGTACCGAAAACTCCCGTTAGTGGGTTATACATTTAGCTGATGAGTGGTGTTGAAGGGTTTATGAGTACCGAAAACTCCACCACGGGTATCACAACGGTGGAGGGGTTTATGTGCACTGAAAACTCCTATTGATAAACCTTGATATACTGATAGATTGCATGTTAAGTGTTGAGGGAACACTTGTCGAATCCGTGTATCCGATGTTATGTTTTGAAAAGTGGATTTTGGTTAATGATCACTTGTAAGCCAATATAAGTGATGATGTATCATGAGATGGATTATGTTGTTTAATATGGTTTAAACATGTTTTACTCTTTAAGCCTTGCATTGGTAGTATGCATGGAAAAGCGTAAATTGAGGGTAGCAAATAGGATTTTGCTGTTAATCCATGATATATGTTGCATATGGTTTAATATGTTGTTTTGGAAATGTTAAGTGCATGGTTTGGATAAGGCATGATGTGGAAATGATGATTGAAAAGTGTTTTGGAAAGTGGTTTTCAAAAGGAATGTTAAATGGTTTAAAATGCATTCATGGTGGTTAGTTTTTGGGCATTCCTCACTAAGCCTAGTGTCTTTATGCTCTATTTTCCAATCAATACAGAAAATTAAAAGTCAAGGGCGATGAGGAAGCAAGGAAGAAATCCAAGGATTTGTGGCAAAGTATGGTTTATGAAACGTTTTACAGTAGTAATAAGGGCAATAAGTCAAATGTTGTTTTGGGAGGGTTTTTGATAAACTCCTTGTTTGTGCAAGTTGTAATTGTTGGTTTGGACTTGTAAGTAGTTTAAAGTGCTTGAGATGTGGATGGATTTGTGTTTTGGATATTGACTAGGGAGCATGCCTATAGACTTTGTAATTGATTGTGCTAGACTTGTTAGGTTTGCTTAAAATGATGGTATGTTGTGGTCAAGATGTTTCTGATGTTATCTGTTGTTTAGGTTGGTGTTAAGGTTGTTTAGAGTGAGCCAAAGTATCATATGTTGGACCTAAAGGTCATTACAAGCCTCTGCGTACTGGTATAGGTACCCAAGGATTGGTATACAGGGTCTGGAAATACTTAAATTATCAATATAAAGTAGATGGTATCGGTACGCCTTGAGGAAATATTGTATTGGTATTGGTACACAGGTTTGAATATCGGTATGATCCCTTTAATTTTAAAGAGCCGTATCGATATGCGGGGTACTGTATCAGTACATGATTTGCTCACTAAAATCCTGAGTTTTTGAGAAATACATAGGGGATCGATACGAGTCAAGGCCGTATCGATATGGGTGGGTCGACACACCGTATCGATATGGTTGATTGTGTATCAGTACGAATAGTCATTAAGTTCGTTAAGCTGTATCGGTATAGGCTTGCATGTATCGGTACGCTCTATTGATTTTATGTATGCCAGTGTGCTGAAGTTTTGGAAATCTTGCAATTTAGTCATTGATTGTTATGTAAGCAACTGAATGAGTTTGGATGATTGTTTTGAGTTGGAATTTATCATATGAGCATGAAATTGGACTAATAAAGATTGTGTAACTTTAACTATAGAAAAGATCCTGTAATTTGTAGAAATTACATTTTGGTCCCTAATGTGTAATATTGAGCAATTGAACTCTATTTTGTAACCTAATTTCAACGTGACTTTTTCGCTGAAGCATGTTCACTTAGGATAATAATATGTATATAGACAATATAAAAAGAAAAAAATAGACTCAGTTTAGGTTATTAGTTCGGGTTTGCTTCGGCAAACCTAATATGACTTTTTTAGTTCGGTTTCGGGTAGGCCAGGCTAAGGGGGTTAAATTTGGTGGTATCAGAGCTAGGTTTATGAAAAATTGGGATGATTTTGATGATTTTTCAATGTTGTTTGCTATACATAGTGATTCCTTATATGAATGGTGTTTGAAATATGCTATGTTGGGGTATTTTTGGGACACATTGCCTTATTACTACAGTTATGAAATGATTTTGGTTTGAAATGGAAATTTTGGATCCTTGCTTGAAGCTAGCATAATTGTTTTTGTTTTGGTGTAATTATCATGCCTTAAATACATTTTTATACGATGCCACCGAGGAGAGAATTACGATCTAGCAAAAACGCTACTGCTAGAGGGCAGGGAGTAGAGGGCCAGATTGTATATCCTGAGGGATTGCCGCCTCCTCTTCCTAATCCTCATGAGGGAGTGAAACACGTACCACCTGCACCACTTGGTCTAGTGTATGGTGATATGATACCTTTGGTTCAGGCGATGACAGGAGCGTTCCATGCCGCGATGGCTGGAGTTCATTTACCAACACTGGCACCCACTGCTGCTGTTAATCTAAGATTACCGTTAGAGCGTTTACACAGTCTTGAAAGAGTTGAGTTTAGAGGGTTGGCACCCAAGGCATCTGAGGAGTGGGTTGCCAGGATGGATCAAATTTTGGATCAGATAGGGTGTAATAATGTACGTAAGCTAGGATGTGATGTGTCACTGTTGTAGGGTAATGCATATAGTTGGTGGACCACTATGTTCATGGGTATGGAAGCCAGTAATGTGACATGGGAATTCTTTCAAGCTGACTTTAGGAAGAAGTATCTAGGAGTTAGATACTTAGATGAAAAGAAACGTGAATTCATGGCCTTGGTTCAGGGCAGTATGTCAGAATTTGAGTATGAGGTGCAGTTTGTGAGGCTGAGCTAGTATGCGCCTGAGTTGGTGCCGGATGAGAGGTATCACTGCAATCGATTTTGCTATGGTTTAGAGCAGGATGTTAAGACCTATATGCTGGCCACTAATTATATGAATTTTGACGAGTTGGTTACACAGGCGAAAGATATAGAGCAAATCTTGGGCTTATCTTCTCGACCAAAGGGTCCTAGCTGGGGTAAGAGAGTGGTAGTGGTGGTCAGGCCAAAAAACACCATGATAGGAGGTTTCATCTGGATGCGAGATGTGGTGGAGATGGTGCTGGTCGAGGATCATATAGGTAGAATACCTAAGTCCGATCAGCGCATAATGTTTGTTAGGTTTGTGGATCGAGAGATCATGGGAGGCGAGATTGTCCACATTTGGACAGAGAGGGACAAGCTCCTACAATTATTGCTGTGAATTCTTGCTGGAGTTGTGGGTCTGTCGATCATATGAGACGTGATTGTCTTTTGCTTGCTAGAGGTAGGCAGGCACCTGCACCTGTTGTTGCACCACCTAGAGGCTGTGGGCATGTCGAGGTAACTTCCAACGGAATGAGGAAGGATAGAAGACTGTAGCGCATACAGTGGAGGTTTGACCCAAGGATGATGGATCGACGAGGATCTATTCTCATTGTGAAGGAAAGAATGACACATACATGATAGTAAGTACCTTTACCTTGCAGTCTATGTCATTACTTTCTTTGATAGATTCTGGTTCTACGCATTCATATGTTTTGCATGAGCATGCACATTTGCTTAGTATACTGGTGGAAATGCTTGATGTGGGTATGCAATTAACAAGTTCTTTTAGAGAGAAAGTTGTATCAGAGATGTCCTCTGATGGTTCAAGAGCATGTGTTTGCGGCTGATCTAATAAAGCTTTTGTTTCATGGTTTAGACGTGATCTTGGGTATGGATTGGTTGTCCGAGCATCGGGATGTGGTTGATTTTGAGACAAAGCGAGTTTCGTTAAGACTTTCTGATGATTATGAAGTGGTCGCTGTGGGTGAGAACGTTAAGGTCTTGTTCAATGTGGTTTCGGCTTTGGAGGAGCAAAAGTTGCTAGAATGTGGGTGCCAGGCATATCTGGCTTATGTTATGAATCCAAATGTGGAGAATGTACGAACTAGAGACATCTGTACTGTTTGTGACTTTCTGAGTGTGTTTTTGAAAGAGTTACCTGGTTTGCCACCACACGGGGAGGTGGAGTTTTGCATTGAGTTATATGTTGATTCGGCTCCGGTGTCGATTGCACCATATCGCATGGCACCAAAGGAGTTGAAAAAGTTAAAGACACAACTCCAAGAGTTGTTGGACCGTGGTTTTATTCGGCCTAGTGTTTCACCGTGGGGAGCACCGGTGTTGTTTGTGAAAAAGAAGGATGGCACTTTGAGGATGTGCATCGATTATCGACAACTGAATAAGTTGACATTTAAGAATAAGTATCCTTTGCTACGAAATGATGATTTGTTCAATAAGTTTCATGATGCTACAATGTTTTCCAAGATTGATTTGAGATTCGGCTATCGTCAATTACAGATTAAAGACAAAGATGTGCCAAAGACTGTTTTTCGTACAAGGTACGACCATTATGAGTTCTTGGTGATGCCATTTGGGTTGACGAATGGGCCTGCAACATTTATAGACATGATGAATCGGGAGTTCCATGAATATTTGTATCAATTCATAGTAGTGTTCATTGATGATATTCTTGTGTACTCTCGTACAGAGGAGGATCATGATTGACACTTGCAGATTATGTTGAAAACCTTGTTGGATAATCAGCTTTATGCTAAGTTGATAAAGTATGAATTTTGGATTAAAGAAGTGGTTTTTCTCGGTCATGTGGTTTCTGCAGAAGGTATCTGGGTGGATCCAAAAAAGGTAGAGGCAGTTTTGAGTTGGAAGCAACCAAAGTCGGTGATTGAAGTTCATAGTTTCTTGGGTTTGGCCAGTTATTATCGACGTTTTGTGGATGGGTTTTTAAGGGTTTCTGCTCCGTTGATCAAGTTATTGCAAAAGGATGTACGGTTTGAGTGGATGGAAGCTAGACAACAAGCTTTCGAGAAATTGAAGGAAGCTTTGACACAAGCTTTCGAGAAATCCTACGAATTTTCACTTTAATAGTGATGGGGTGCTGTGTTTCAAAGATCAGATAGTGGTGTCTAGTGATGAGGAGTTGAGGCGGATGATTTTGACCGAGGCACATGATAGTCCTTTTGCTATGCATCCCGGTAGTACTAAAATGTATCAAGATTTGAAGGAAGAATATTATTGGGTGGGTTTGAAAAAGGATGTGGCTAATTTTGTTGCTAGATGTATGGTATGTCAGCGTGTGAAGGTTGAACACCAGTTTTTTTCCGGGTTGTTACAACCGTTGAAAATTCCAGAGTGGAAATGGGAGAGGATCACCATGGATTTTGTGTCGAGGTTGTCTTTGACACCAACTAAAAAGGATTCCATTTGGGTGATTGTTGATCGGTTTACTAAATGTGCACATTTTTAGCAGTGCATACAACGTATACTTTGGATAGAATGGCAGATTTTTATGTTGCTGAAATTGTGAGGTTGAACGGGTACCTAAGTCAATTGTTTTGAATAGGGATTCGCTGTTTACAATGAGGTTTTGGGGATGTTTGCATTGAGCCTTGGGTACTCGCTTGAATTTCAGAACTTTCTATCATCTTTACAGGGATGGCCAATCTGAACGTGTTATTCAGATTTTGGAGGATATGTTGAGATGTTGCATCATTGAGTTCCAAGGAACTTGGAAAAGGCAGTTGCCTTTGGTCAAGTTCGCGTACAATAATAGCTATCATGCTTATATAAAGATCGTACCGTATGAAGCCTTGTATGGTAGGAAGTGACGTACACGCTTGTGTTGGGTTGAGGCTAGGGAAAAGTATGTTTCCATTCTTGATGTGTTGAAAGACAAAGATGAAAAAGTAAAGATGATTTGCAATCATTTGAAAGAGGCCTCAGATAGGCAAAAATCCTACACGGATTTCAAGTGTAGAGAGGTTGCGTACGCTGTTGGTGAAAAGGTTTTCTTGAAAGTCTCACCTTGGAAGAAGGTGTTGCATTTTGGGTGAAAGGGAAAGTTGAGTTCAAGGTTTATTGGACCGTATGAGGTGTTGGAATGTATAGGTCATGTGGCTTATCGGTTGAGTTTGCCTCCTGGGTTGGAGAAGATTCATGATGTGTTTCATGTATCAATGTTGCAGAGGTATCGTTCAATCTGTTGCATGTGATGCCAGTTGAGGTTGTTGAGTTGTGACCAGATTTGTCTTATGATGAGGAACAAGTGGAGATCCTTGAGTTTAGTAGTAAATTTCTTCGTGAAAAGATAATTGAGCTTGTTAAGGTATTGTGGCGACATCGCGGTGTTGAGGAGGCCACGTGGGAGAGTAAGTCGGACATGGTTGCTCAGTTTCTGAATCTGTTCTCATCAAGTAAATTTTGAAGACAAAATTTCTTAAGGAAAAGAGTTGTAACGCCCCAATTTTGGGCCTAGAAGTTTTCTAAGTGGTTTAGACGGTCCGACAGATCGAATTAGAGGATTCGAGTTAGTTTCTAGATTTAATTAGAAAAATATTTTCGGGTGAGATAAAAATATGGAAAAATAATCTAAAATCATTATTTAATATGGAAATAATTTTGGTAAAATCAATTTTACAAAAAAGGGTCTCAAAATTGGACATTTGGTTAGTGACCAAATTGTAAAGTTTTAAAACTATTTTTAGTGACTATTTTGTAAAAGGGTGAAAACTTTGAATCTTTAAGGAGCTACTTACCCAAAGTCTAATATCAAACTTTTCCCCTTAATTGGCTATTTTAAATGATTTTAAAATAATATAAAAAGCTTGGAGAATTAATTGGATAATTAAAAAACTTTAAACAATTTGACGTAACTAACTTTTCTCATAAAGGACTTTATTTCCAATTCTCTCCTGCCAAACACTTCTTTTCTCTTCAAAATTCTCAAGTAAAATATTATTTTAATTGATCTTTTGATTTCTAATGGAATTTTGTTGATTTCCTAACAAAATTTAAATGGTTTCTCATTGTTTTGTTGTGTAAATCCATCCAATTAAGGGAAAAGCAACCATTAAAGGTAAGGTTCATTCTTCTTCTCTAATACAAGGTTGTTTATTGAAATTCCCAAGTTATTGATCCTTTGCATATGTTTTCTAACTTGATTTAATGGTTTAATTAAGGAAGATTTGTTAAATCAAAGTTAAATTGATTGATTTTCTAATGGACTCTATTTTGCTGAGTTATTGATTGATTCTAATCATGATTTTGATGTTAAATAATGTTAATAAGTGGGCTTTAACATTGGAATCCCAAAACTATAAGAATTTCTAATTTTCTAGGTTGTTAGTTGTGAGTTCTTGAGGTGTTGTGGAGGTTTTATGAATGTTGGATGTATAAAGATGTTGTTGTTGTGGTTTTAGATGATAATTGATGGGTTAAAATGTTAGATTGTGGTTGGGTTAAGTTTGGAAGATGTTTGAGGTTGATTTCGATTGTTGTGGAGTAAAATTGGGTTGTAGATGTTGAGTATTTATGTTGTTGGATGTATTTTGATGCATTGAATCCTCTGTTTTATGTGGATAGAATAGGGGAAGTTGGTCCTCAAGCTTGAGTGATTGTTTCAAAAGCATTGGAGGCGATGTTATCGTATCGCCAAGCGAGGCTTTGTGTGTCGGTGAGTGAGAACGTGTCTTACAGCTTTGCAAAGGTTTGAAAGTTGTGTTTGGGAGTTTAGATCAAGCTTGAAACACTAGTCTAAACTCAGAAGTAAGTAAAGGATGAATTCTTTCTCGAACTCGGCTTGGCAATTGGTTTTTATGCACTTGTTTAAATGTTTTAATTACTCACTGTATATGCTTGTTTTGAGCATGGTTTAATGGTGGAAAATTGATTACATAATGATGCTGATGCATTTGGAAGTAATGCATGTATTGTTAATGTTTATGACATTGGTTAATGCAAGGTTTATTGCATTAGTTAAATGGTTTTGATGATGCATATTGTTGCGCGTAATAAGTGCTACGCAATTGTGCAAGTATACACGTTGCAAGTTATAGTATAAAAGATATTGTCTCCATGAGGATTGGTGCCACTTCAAGAATCTAGTATATTGCACTGTAAAAAGTAAAAACTCAAATAAAGGATTATAGGAGTTTAACTAATAACTAAACTAGAAAGCAATAAAGTAAAAGAATAAATGAGATCAAATGAGAGAGATATAGGCCAGGTTATCGTGAGTTGAGGTGTGATAGCCGATTGGATCGTCTTGGTAAAAGAGTGCACGGGTAACTCAGTTGCCGTGGCAACTTGCACAACGAGGTTGCCTTGGCAACTAATCGATGGTTGCCTGGGCCACTAGTTGGGCAACTACTTGGGCGTCTGGGCAGCAACCTTCAAGGTTCGGCAGAGCGTTCTTCAATGGTTTCTTCTTATCCCTAAGTCGAAACTCTAGCTACTTGTGCATGCCTTGATAATACATCCCTGCGTTAATCAAGGGTGAACAACAACCAATTTTGCGCTCCTCTTAGCCGTTGAAATCCTTAATTTATTCCTAAGCCGGATTAAGCTTTACCATCAATAGATTGAATAAAGATCCTATTCATTCGTTTCTTGAATCTAACTCTCCCGATATTAGATAAATAGATGAAATCACGAGATCCTCTCCCAATTCACTCGCAAACAAAAATAAGAACCAAGAATGAATAAACCTTGAATAGAAGTGCAAACTCTTATTACCTAAACAAAAACCAATAGTTTCTCACAACCACAAAACACAATAACCATAGCCAAATGGATTTAGTTCATGGCTAGGTTCCAAAGAAACACACGATAAATAATCCCGAGCATGAACCCAATCGAACAAGAAAGAAAAGGATGAAGAAGGAGGCTTGTCAAAATCCTCATTGCCCTAGATGCTTGTCTAAAATTCTCTCCTCTTGCCCCCCTTGGAGTTGTCGAAATTCCCTTCTCTTGCTCTCTCCAAGTTTTCGAAATCTCCCTGTTATTTATAGGGCTAGGTCAAAGTCCTTCTTTGAGGAAGAAGTTAAGTTGGAATTAAATTATCTTTAAAGAATATAATTCTTTATTATAATTATATTCCTACTAGAACTTCTCCTATCTTCTTGGAATTTAATTCTTCTTTAATCTCTTCATGGAAATCAAATTCCTTTGGGATTGGGCTTCGCTCCACGTCATCTTGGGCTTGTCTAGTCATCAATTTCGACTACCATATCACCTTTTCTCTTTGTCGACAATTGCCCTGGCAATTGGCTCGGCGTCTCCTTCATGCATTGCCCTGGCAACTAGCTCTAGCCTTGCTTTGGCAAGTGATCCTGCATATACACACAAAACACACCAAAGCAGCAACTTTTCCCACAAAAACTACCAAGTTATGTAATCCAGCTTAACGATGGAAGGAAACATGGAGTAACGCATGAATGACTAATTATGCAACTAATATGAGCCTAAGACTAACAATAATATGAGTAAAAAGGGTAAGAAAAATAGTACTTTTGAACACTTATCACACCCCCAAACTCGAACTATTGCTTGTCCTCAGGCAATGCAAACTCATAATTACCTACCAAGACTTCAATTTTTAGAAACTTAGCTTTGAACTTGATTTCAATTCTCTGAACTGGGGTACAAAGTATGATTGGCTTTTTATTTTTCGGAAAACTTAGGAGTTACTCGGAATCAAACTATAATGCTTGTGGGTGTGTGCAAGTTGATTTTTTGGATTCTATGCAAACAAGAGGTTTTCAAATTACTTCATTTGGTTCTTTTTAACATGTTTTAACTAGAGCCAGTTTTGGGCACCTCTAGTGTTTTATTTTTAGTTTTATTTGACTAGAGCCGGTTTCGGGCACCTCTAGAAAAAATTCTATCAAAATTTTTTTAGCACATACTAGAGCCAGTTTCGGGCACCTCTAATGATCAATTTTTTTTAGCACATGCTAGAGCCAATTTCGGGCACCTCTAACATTCATCCAATTTTTATTCTAATCCTCTAATTTGTTAATTATCAACCTAAGTTCACTAGAATTCCTTAAATCAATCAAACCACAACAGTGTTTCATCAAAATTAGCATCATAGTAAAATTCTAAGTTTTTCCATGGTTATCCTAGAATAAAAATTCTATCAATTAAGTGCATTGGCAAAGTCATCATCGGATATTCATCAAATCTAAGCAATTCTTGTTCCAATTAAAGGCATGGCAAGCTATTTATGTATCCTAAATGTAATACTTAAGATGAATGTAACTAAACATGGTAACTACTAATAACAATCCCCCCCAAACTCGAGTGAGGCGTTGTCCTCAATGCATGCATTAAAGAAAAATAAAAATAACGAAAAATAAAATGCATATGAGGACTTACTCCGAGAGTTCGTCATTGTAGATGATTAGTTTCCTTTTGGTCGGTGTATTGATTCTCTTGCTTGAACGCGATGGTTGTTTTCTTGTTGCCGGTGGTGGAATCGATCCTCGTACAGGGTTGTCCTCATCGTCCTCTTCATCAGTGTCATTGGCTTTTGCAGTGGTTGCCAGGATGTCTTTAGCTTTGGTTGCCGTAGCATCTTCAGGGTTGGTTGCCGTGGCATCAATTTGTGCAGGCACGATGTAGGTTGCCGCGACATCATCTTTTGTGGTTGTCGTGGCAAGTAGTCGGCAGTAAATTTCCTTAGCATGGTGGTTGTGAGTCTTGTTGTGGAAAAGAAAACCTGGAAACTAAAGATAATGAAGAAAAATAAAATATCTCCTAAAAATAAAAAGAAAAAGAAAAAGAAAAAGAAAATATTGAAAGGAGAGCCTGCTCATGCATCTCCTAAGTTGACCACTTCTTTGTTACGTTCCACATGGGCACCATTGTAGTGCTTCAATCTTTGTCCATTAAGTTTGAATTCATGGTTGTCAGAGTTGGACTTGATTATCACAGCACCATGGGAGAATGGTTTGACGACTTCGAATGGTCCCGACCATCTTGATTTCAGCTTTCCCGGGAAAAGTTTTAGCCGAGAATTGAATAGGAGAACTAGTTGCCCTGGCGTGAATTACCGTGGCAATAGTTTCTTGTCATGCCATCGCTTTGTTTTCTCCTTGCAGATTCGTGCATTGTTATAGGCGAGTGCACGGAATTCTTCTATCTCGTTGAGATCCATCAAATGCTTTTGTCCAGCACTTTCCCAATCCATATTCACGGTCTTGATTGCCCAGTATGCCTTGTGTTCGATTTCCACCGGTAGATGACATGTTTTGCCATAGACAAGTCGGAAGGGGGACATACCTAAGGGTGTTTTCAATGCAGTGCGATATGCCCAAAGTGCGTCATCTAGTCTTAATGACCAATCCTTCATAGAAGGATTTACAACTTTCTCGAGTATACCCTTCAATTCCCGGTTGGAAATTTCTGGTTGCCCATTGGTTTGTGGGTGATATTGCCCGTCCTATGGCAACGATCACATTGCTTGTAAAACTCTTGGGCATCTTTGTACAGTGTTGGCCAATACAAACCGGATTGCAAAACTTTGGCCACGGTACGAGTTCCTCCAAAAAGTCCTCCATAGGGTGAAGAATGGCATTACCAGAGTACATTATGCTGCTCTTTTTCAGGGACACATCGGCGTATGACCTGATCTGCATATTGTTTAAACAAAAGAGGCTCGTCCCAAAAGTAATGCTTAGCATCATGGCGGAACCACTTCTTCCCTTGGTGAGTAAGGCCATAAGGTAAAATACCACAAACAAGGAAATTAACTAAATCCGCGTACTAGGGTATTGCCGAGGCATGTGCTGTCGTGACGACTGCTCCCAAGGTTGCTGAGGCGTCGAGGGTTGCCAGGGCGTCCGCGTCTGGAGTTGTCGAGGCGTGCGCGTCAGGTGCTACTGCGGCATCCATGGTTGTCGAGGCATGCAGATCCATGGTTGCTGAGGCGTCGAAGGTTGCCGAGGCATGCGCGTCTGGAGTTGCTGAGGTATGCGCGTCAAGGGCTGCTGAGGCGTCTAAGGTTACCGAGGCATGTGCATCCGTGGTTGCCGAGGAAACTAAAAGTTGCTCATCCGGGAATGCATCGCATATCTCTAAATCCGCTTCCTCCTCCCTATTGCGTTCTAAACGTGATAAGTGATCGGCCACTTGATTTTCTGTTCCTTTCCTGTGCATTGGCCTAGGACTGCTCCTACCGTGAAATCACTTGCATCACACATGAGCTCAAAAGGTAGCGTCCAATCTGGTGGAACGATAATGGGTGCTGAAGCAAGCTTTTCCTTTAGGGTTTCGAATGCTTGGGTGCAAGAATCATCAAAATGGAAGACTTTATCTTGGTGAGGGTAATCTCTCGATCACGTCCACCTTGGCTTTGTCTACTTCAATTCCCTTGGATGAAATCTTGTGGCCGAGAACTATTCCTTCATCTACCATAAGATGGCACTTCTCCCAATTAAGGACTAAATCGGTTTCTTCACATCTTGCCAACATATTCTCTAAATTGTCGAGGCAACTGTTGAAGTCACTACCAAAAACGGAAAAATCATCCATGAAGATCTCAAGGAAGTCTTCGACCATGTCTGAAAAGAGTGCCATCATGCATCTTCTAATGTTAGTGCATATCTGAGAAAACTTGAGGATGGTCGTTTCTGATACTTCTTATAGTCCATCCGCACCCTCCATCGGGTGACAATATTGCCCAAAAAGAGTTTGGCCAATGTGCTTGCCACTACTCCCTTTTGCGTTACCATGGTGGAGGTGTCTTTCTTCTTTGTTCGCTTGTAGTCCATGTATACTCTCCACCTTGCTACTATTCCTGAAGGCATAAATATATTAATAGGAAAAATTATATCCATTCTCAACCATTCAATTACCTCATTCTTGTCAACTTCTATCATGGTTGGATGTAGCCTTTGTTGTCGTGGCAATTGATGCTCAAGCTAATTGCCGTGGCAATCCGTTGCCAAAATTTGTTGTAAGTCAAGGGAAGAACCAATTTTCTGAAAAGCTTTACGAATCCAAACACCGTTTTCTTTTGGCCTCTCAAACATCTCAATCAGTAGAGATTTTGATGGCTTCAAATCTACCAACCTCGGTTCCTCAAGACATACTTGCAATGGACGAGGTGAGTTTTTAAAGAATTCAAAAGGTTCAACTATTACCTGCTCATATTCTATTGGCAAAGTATTATCATCTCGTTGATCTTGCATGTGGTCGTGTAATTGTCGTGGCAATTGTAGATGAGAGCAATCTACAGATTCCTGCTTCAACATCAACGTTGTAACCTTCTGGGCTTCAGGTTCCTCAGAATTTGCTGTAGTACTGTTGTTCTCAGCTTTACTGAGTGTTGTCGCGGCATTGCTCTATTTAGGCTCCTCAATCATTGCCGAGGCAACTTGTTGTTCAGGCTCATCATGTGTTGGGTAGTCTCTTTCATTGGCATCCTCTTGACTTTAAGGTTCTAGCTGTTCCCCACACATCGGAAAGCTTTCTTTGCATTGCTCCTTATCCTCTTGCCTTGGGACGTCAGTATCCCTAGGAATGAATTGTTGGTGCATGTTATCCATGACATATGTGGATCTCCCCAATTGATCTTCTGAATCCCCTAAGGTTGCATCCCACTGAGCTATCCTCGTATCCATAGATTTTGATAGCTCTCGAATCTCTTCAATTGATCCATCAAGTCTAGCCAAGGAAGCTAGTAACGTTTCCTCCAAGGAATTGGAATGCTCTTGAAAAGGACTACATTGCCATGGCATATCTGTTGCTGCGGCAAAATTGTTGTGGTAAAAAAAAATTTGAGTTTTTTGACCATACCATGAAGAATTTTGCTATTGGTTCCCTCTATGGTCCTCCACGTAGTTATATGCACCGAAAATGTGAGGGCAATTTTCAAACACATGATGTTCTCCAAACATAGCACAAGATTTTTCCACGTTATAAGTTCTTTGGGCTTTTCTCGGTTGGTATAGGTAATCATCAAAGGGTGCGAAAACTCTTGATTGGATTGATTCATATCTTCCAACATCATCTCTCAAATAGATTGGCTTTTATTTCCCGACATGTTCATGTTCCTTAACTTAGAAGCACCTAATTTTTTTTTGATAAAACAATCAAA